>VXAU01001800.1:694567-749627 GCA_013399695.1 Formicarius rufipectus
ATTTTGAAAACTTCTGAAGTATATTAGAGTGGTTAGAAAATTTCTGTAGTATGGAAAAGGTATCAAATGGATATTTTTAGCATGTGAAATAATACTTCAGACTGGTGTGGACTGGATTCTGAGAGCAGACTGCTTGTATTACCCACTTTCAAATTATTTTGTCATTGTTTTTTGTTGTCTTTTTTGTTTGTTTTAATTTTTTTCTTTGATTGTTTTTGTTGTCTTTGTTTTGTTTTGGTTGGTTTTTGATTTTTTTATTTTTTTTTAAGATTGAGCAAGTGCCAGGGTAGAAATTATCTCAAAATAAAGTAGAAAAATATCAAAAGGACAAAGTCTCCACTAAATATATCAGAGTGAATTATTCTAAGTTCTGTAATATTTCAGCTTTATTAGTATACCATAAAAGACCTGCATTGCTTCAAGACAAAATCTTAAAACTTGTGTTACATATGAGAAAGCATTTTCATTCTACACAGATTTGTTCTGAGGGAGTTCTAAGTTTTGCCCCAAATTAACTTTTAGACTGCTGTAAATCTTCATATTCTCACTGGTTTTTGCATTTCTGTGAACCTGAAAAGAGAGCAGTGAACCTATTTTTGAGTTATGCATGCAGGAAAAAGATGATATATAGGAAGTAATAATATTGTTGAGTCATAATTGAATTTTGGAATTACAAAGTGAAGCATTTTATCACATAATTAGTTCTCCAAGAGGACAACACATTTTGATCAAATGAGAAAAGGAGCTGAGAAATAAAATGTAGAAAATAGAAGAGATGCAGCTGGTATAAAATATGTAATTCCTTGGTGACATAAGCATTTGACAAATGCAACTATTCAGTTGTTGTTAAAGAGGATTCCAGCTTATATGAACAAATGTTTCAGTGTCTGGCTATTTGCCCACAATCCTGTTGGGTTTGGAGTCTGGATGGTTGTATTTTCACTGATCCCTGAGGATTCTACTGAATTCTTCAAACCACAGGAATTCAGTCTAAGCATGTCAGACTAATGTGACCATCTTTCTGTTTGGCCTTGGTTTCTCAGTATAATATTTTGCATCCTCTGTCGGCAAAAAAATATGAGAAATCTGGGTGGGGTATTAAATATGTGTGAAGTGATTCCTTCTGAAGTAGCTGGATATTTCTGAGTTTGTTTAATCTGAAAAGGCAGTATTTAAGTGGGAACATTTTTTCTGATCACCAAGAACTCAGGCATGTTCCATGGAATTCCTCCCCAAGAATTTCTTATCACTGTATTTTTGACAGTTGATGTAACTATGTCTCTCCTGCCATCTTCATAAATAGTAAATTATTAGAAGTATAATGCAGAATTCTCAGAATATCCCTGAGAATCAGTGTGGTTAGGACACTCATTGGGAAGGTAGGAGACCACAGGAGAATTTCCTATGGCCTATTTTAGACATTTAAACTATGTTTTTCTTATGCTTAAGTATGTGGGAGATTGCTGACTAATCACCAATTTATTAGCCTTCTTGATGTGTGTGTGTCTCTTGTTTAACAGCCCATTGTGGACACACAAAACCTTTGTAACAAAAGCACCAGGTTTGACTAAATTGCTCCTCTATGCGGAACGCGTGGGTTCAAATCCTAGTTCTGCCCCAAATTTCTCATGTAACCTCAGGCAAGACAATTTATCTGCCTAAAAATTAGGCCCCTAATCTCAGCTAGTCATCTAGGCTCCCACTAGAGTCAATGGTGAGAGATAGGCAACTCCAGAAGGCAGCTCCTGAGCCCTGTTTTAGACCCCTATCTCTGAAGAAGATGAATCACTCCCTGCAGGTGCCTGTATCTGCACCCATTGATACCGAGGGAGCCTGGGTGTCTCGTCTAAACTAGTTGCTTGACTATTAAGGAGCTAAATAGAGGCAAAAAGCATTTCAATATGGATATTTCTGTGCTTCGTTTACCTGAGAAGAATTCAGCCCATTTGTGAGACAGACACACATATGGGTAAGGTGGTTGTGGGTGGTTGGCAAAACTTGGTTTGTCAGCATCATGAGCTTTACAGTCTCAACATGTAGGAACCAACAGGATGATTTGGTCTTCAGATACCAAAATATATCCTGTGTTTGCAAGGGGAGGCATTCTCAATTTCTGGTAGCCCTATGGATAAAGATAGAGAAGAAAATGAAATATAGACACATATTTAATCTAAAATGTTCTTGTTGGCTGGGAATGGGCTTATGGAAATCCATGATCTACACAGATTCAATATCTGAACTAGGTGTTAAATGATACTGAATGTGAACACTGACATTTGGTTCAACTCCTTTCTGCAAATGAACCAATACTGAATCACTGAATTATGCTTCTGCAAGAAGATAGGGATTTAAACAAAAAAGAAGGTCTATGCTGCCCTATAAAGTTTTTGCTTCATCCTGCAATTCTGTGTTTCTTACCAGCTCTCTCAGGAGGGGTTACTCCTCTTCTCCCTGGTAATCAGCACTTTTAAACTTGTATTATCAGTCAATGAGTACAGTGCCCAACAGCATTTATAATCTCCTTATAATCCCAAAGTTTTCTGTTTAATTCCTTAACCCTCACGAAGGGATAAAAAGTCATCTCTTTGTCAGTGAGGTGAGTATGTGAAAACTGACCTGATACTTAGAATTTGATCTGATCACACATGCCAGTACCTACCTAGACCCACTGCATCCCAAACTGCAGTTTGGAGTAGCCAGCACTGTAAAAGTAGAGTGTGGAGCAACTGTAAGAGATCAACTGCTTATGGCTCTAAGGGAGTTACACTCAGTGGGAGGGGACAAGTTTGTAAATGCGAGAGAGACAATAAACTACACTCCAGTACTGTAATCTGAGGTTACTCTGTATGATGGTCAGACAGGCAATGTTGCTCACACGTACCAAGATGGTAACAGGAAGAGGCACAGACATTTATTCTTCTCTTTGTCCATATGCATGAGATGGATACTTTGGATAGAGAACTTTGGATGGGGGATCTAGGATCAAAATGGAACAATGGAAGGAATGCTTTTCTCTTTGAATGTTTTCTTGGGACTGCTGTGTCTCTCTGCTGCTGCAGCAGCTAAATCTCTCTTACTAAGTACAGTGGATTGGAAAAGTGGGTACTTGAAAAGTGGGGTATTAAATAAGTGGGGTACTTATGGGCACTTGAAAATGAATGCAGTATGGACATAGAAAAATGAATAAATACCTCAAATTGGGATTAAATGTATATATTTTTAGTAAACATGATATTCCTTTTATCTGCAGTATGATTTTAGAATAAAGTATATAGAAGCATGGAGAATTTTTCTCTAGTCATTTCATTAATCTCTGAAATAGTTAAAAAGGTCATGAAGCAGAAGCACAGGTTTAGATGCTGAAATACATATTTATTTTCAAAAAGAAAGACGTAGCTGCATCTTTTATACTTTGAAATCAAGCCTAGGGTGTCTAATAAAAACATGTGGCTTCTCAACTTTTAGACAGGGAACTTTGATCTCATACTTGACAATGAAGATTGTTCTGTGGAGGTAAAGAACAATTTGCTGATTTAAGCATATTCATTTTTCTCATTCTATTAAGTGAAAGCTTATGATGAGGAAAAGTGAATTTCTAGGTGTCCTTTTGTCTGTCTCTGCCTTTCTTTTTCATCTGCAGTAAAACAATATTTAGAAGAAAAAGAAAATAATAAGAAAAGGTGGTACACAGGCTGAACTAAAGGAAAACAATTTCTTCATTTCCTTAGAAAACAAGGCTGCTGTTTCAGATGACATTTTTGGTTTTGACAAAATTGTCAAAAGAGATTTAACTCCTCTGTTTCCAGATCACAAGATTTCTGTAAAAGCAAGAGTGCCGAGTCAAGGAATTCCTCTGTCTATTATTAAAGACAGATTGGATTTAGCAAACTCAGTGTTATTTTGAGATAAGAAAATTGCACAGAAATAAACAACTTGACATTTTACTTCCTCTTTACACTCTGCCAGGGATGGAAACCCTGTGTAGACATACTGGCTTGGAAATATGAAACATGACAAATCTTTGTTTTGCTTTGGTTTCAAACTCTAAACCGAAGAAATCACATGCTTCCCAGTGAGTAACAATAAGGTTTCCCTGGGTAATCTATGATTCTTCAGCACCTATTTTAGTATTTTAGAAAACTGTTAAACCAAGCTAGTAATTGTTTATTAGTCCTCAGTGTACAGTTCAAGCCAAATAATTGCAAACAAACCCATTCTTATATCATCATAAAACTACTGATTGTGGAGGGAACCTCTTTCTTCTTGGGGCAAAAGGCTTATTTTGTTATTGAATTGGACAGTGAGTGATATAAAGTGTGTCCCCATTGCTGTCAGTGGAAGGTTTGCCTTTGTGGGACACAGTTCCACCCACCTGGCAGTTCCAACCACTTCTGCACAGTTCCAGTGCACTGTGGTGCTTGCTGGAAGCAGAACATCAGGGCTGCATACAGTGAGTGTCCCAGTCCTAAAGCATGCCTATTTTTCCCTTCTGAAGTCAGGTTTTGAAGGATGAAAAGAAAGAAATTATGATGGAACTGTTGAGGTACAGATGTTTGTTATGAGTTAACAATCAAACCTTTATTCTCCATCAGCTGATTTTTGCACAGTTAAATCAAGCTGTTCCATTGGCATGATCTTCTACCAGGGTAAAACATTTCTGGAAACTAATCAGATATTATTTAATTTTGTGATGTTTATCTTTAAAAAAAATATGTGTAAATTGTATTTCAGGAGTTCCTAACCCTGCTTTACTTTGTTGTTGCTTGGTATGCTGCTCAGGTCTTATAAGAAGTTATGAAGGATTTTCTATGCTTGTGTTACCAAGTACTCTGCTTATTTCCAAGAGGAACTGAAAGACTTCAAAGAACTAGGAGAGAGTGTGTATGAGATAGAAATCAGACCTAAAAATGCAGTAGATACCTTGGTCTAGGGGTTATACTGCCACTGTGGGTAAAACTCAAGGACTTGTTCTAACAGATTGTCTCTGAGCTTGAGCTTTGGAATCGCTTGAGAGTTGCCATAACCCATATGCTTTACTCAATTTATTACCCCAAGCCCCTGTAAACTTCATCTAGTGTTCCCCATTTCTGATGTTAGTCCTTTTGTAATTCTTCCCAACAGGAAAAACTGAGATAAGTTAATTCCCAGCTAGAGGATGGATTAGTTAATATTCAGATTGCATTTTTGAATATTAAACATAAGACCATGGAAAACTATGGGAAAATATAATCTAAGATTCTGAAAACCATCTCCCAGATGTGGAGAACTGTATTACCAGTCCTCTTTAAAAACAGGCATGTTGATGCTGCGAGGACACACTGATACAAGGTGTATTGACAAGACATACAGGAAAAAAACCTCACCTAAACCCACTTTATTTTGTTTAATGTAGAATTTAACTTCATGAACAATTTAAGACAGCAATTCTAAGGCTATAAAAATTAGTGTTTCACATGGAGTGGAAAGGGTTAGTGGTTTCTAGAGACTCACCAGTTGTGATAATATCAGTGGAAACAATGTGGGATGTGAAATCACAGACATCAATGGAAAAAAGCTTTCAGCTAATCCACAGGGTCCTTCTGAGAAATATGGAAGTGTAAATATTTTTGCTTTTTTAATTTTTAAGAATATTTATTTTAAAAATCATTATTTTCCTTATTACAATGAATCTCTACCTTTTGTAGGAGTGAATCATTATGTTATGAAGGGAAGAGGAAAGAACATGCCTCATAACCCTACCTAGAAATTACAAACAATGTGCTGTTCTGATGACACTCTTATGTCTTGCAAACTTTAATTTTCCTTTAGGAAACTTTGAGGAAACTTTTTCTTATGACAGAAAATTTTTAATCTGAGCACTTTCATTATAATTGTAATATTTAACCTGAGTCAATTTAAGTGTTAAACTGCAATCTTGTTAGAAATTGTAACTTAAGTCTGCAGTCTGTGCTGTAATTTTGATCTTAGAGATTGCCCTACTCTTCCTATAGTTCAATGATGATTCTTTTTGTCTTAATTCAGTCACATGCCATGCATGTCACAGCTCTCTGAATGCCTGGAACATATAGCCTGGCCAGGAAGCCAGGCCTGTAGGAGAAAATGACTATATCATACTTTTAATTCTGACTGCCATGAGATAGTTTTAGTAACAGAGCTGACCACTAGTGAAGGAATTCTGGTTGACTTAGTGAAATACATGAAACATTTCAGTTAAAAAATGCCAAAATGATTGCTCTAAGTTAAAGAGAAATATTGAAATGAATGGTATTGCTACTTCCAAATATTTTTCTTGATTTGTATTCTGTGGTTTGTATTTCTTAATTTCTGACAGGTTGCCACTTCCACTTAAAATAAGAAGAACAATGCAGAGAGGGCAGTTTCTTCATGCTGGAAATTCTTTATTTTGCACATTTGTCCTAAGGTAATATATTTAGTCCTCTATATATTGCTTTACTTAACACAAACAGTCCTTTCTGATCCCTGTGATGACTGATTAGGTAATGAATACTCTGCCCACAATCCATCCAGGCCTCTGGATCAGTGAATAATAATGTCCAACTTCTGTGAACTGCTGAAAGTGAGCTAGAAGATGGGTGTAGCTGGGGAGGGGGGTCTTCCCATCCCTGGCTGACTGCACACTTTGTTATTTTGTGTTAGGCTGTCACTGGAGAAGGGCCTGGACTGCAGCTCTCAGGTATCCCAAAAGAACACTTCCCTCACTGAAGGAAGATCCAGCCCAGTGGCCCTCATTTGTTCTTTCATCTGCTACAGGGGATAGTAATGTTCTCCTTTACATTGCTCCAAAGATACATCTAAGTGTTTAATATCATTTGTTTGCAGACCACAGCATGAAACCCTTTGGCAAAGTGTCTTTTTGTGTTCGGGACACCTTGTGTAGGAGTTGTGGTGCAGTGTGTGAGGCAAATGATGGCTGTGTTAGCAAAGCCAGAGACCTGGGCATAAGGGAGCTATGTACTGTAATACACATAGCAGACACAGGATCCAACTCTATCTTCTGATTAAAAAAGGAATTTAACATTTACTGTAATGGGAACAGGGTCTTCTCTGTGCAGGGTAGAAAAAGTCTTTTAGTGGTAATGGACGAAGACACAATGAATTAACTGTAGTAAGAAATCACTGCTGGCTCTAGTTGGTATCTCCTGCATCCTAATCATGTGCTCGAGAGAGAAAAAAAGAGTCAAGCTCACATGCTAATCATTTATTGTGTCTTGGCTGTATTTTGTTTCAGATTTCCATTTTATTTCTTTTGCTGTAAATTTTGGATGCATGATGTACTGTCATGTTTTCCTCATTTTCTGTCATCATTTACTAAGTCAGGAGACAAATTCCACTGTTTTAACCACTCTATGAAGCTGATCAATTTTTTTTTTCTTTTTTGTAAACATACATAGTGCCACTTATCATACTATCCTGGAAGCCTGGCTTTTCCCATGCATTCCAATGGTGATCTCCATTTCCTCTGCTCTAATCAGCACCATCAGCACAGGGAAAAAAAAAGAAAATCTGCTTCCTATTTGATTTTAAAGTCTCCTACATTTTTACGTATCTAAGACACTTTGAAAAAGTTTTTAAATACCTAGTCATTGAAAAACCCTTGGTTCTGTGGATGATACTTTTCACAGAAATAGTTCCATTGCCTTGAGTTTTTCTCTGAGACAGAAATAAGTTGTTCCACAAGAAAGAGTGGGATTGGATCCAAGGGTATGAATCATCAGGTGCAGTATGTCAGGATCAAGGCATCCCTGTGTGTTTCATTCAGGTTTTAGAGTATCGTTCCAGTTTCTCCTAACATGTAGCCTTCTCAGCATTTATTCCTAGGGACTGGATCTCTGGACCTGGCATCCTGAATCTGAGTCCTTTTTATCTGGGGACGTGGTCCTGTGAAGTGCCTGACACCAAGTTCTTGCTTAAGGGATGCCTGGCAACTCTTAAGGACTGTGGCTTTCCACAGGCTGAGTACCATAAATTAGGGTGATATTCCACTAGAAATATGTGCATAAATAGAGATTACTTATGCAATAGTGTGAACTTGTCCTTCCTTATTTTTTTTTGTCATTAAGTACAGTTGATCTTATTCAATTGCTTAGTGTACTGGAGTAGAACTGAAATAGAATTCAGTGTCATATAGCAGAACCATAGCAAGTTATTATGGTCACAGTCTCTCCTCTGACTATTTGCAAATTAGCATTTTGCTAACAGGGGAAGCATATGTTAGACTAAAACAAGGTTTTTTTTCCTGTCTTTCTTTCTTTCTTTCCTTTTTTTTTTTTTAATTATTTTTTGAAGAAATATATAAATGGCAAAAATTCTGCTCTTCAGCTCTGCTGTGAAATATCTCTCCTTTTCAGGGAAATACGTTTTCTGAATGAATTGCCACCTACAGAGTATACTATATATCTCTGTTAAATTATTTTCTGTCTCTGCAGAAATAGCAGTTTCGTTTTGTACTATTTTTTAAACAAAATGACTGAGCATTTAGCACAATTATGCTCAGCACTATAATATTTTTTTTTTCTTCTTTTGTTGAGCCATCCTTTAACAGGGAATAAAAAATGAGCCACACTGTAAGCTATTTTGCATAAATGAATAATTATGATTGCCACATATTGCCAATTGTAATTAGAGATAATAATGCTAGGGTTTTGGAGCTTTTACTCACGCGTTGCTTTTCCAAGCAAAACAGAATTTTCGCAACATTCAGCCAGTTAAGAGCACAGATTGGGTTTCCTCCTCTCACCAAGGACACACACACACACACTTTTTTGTTCCTATTTCATTATTTTTTAACATGATAGCCTTAATTAGTTGAAGGTAAATAAGTAAATAAACGGCACACTATAAATAGTAGGCTCTTAGCAAGATTAGAGGCACATTACAGATAACACACTTTTGGGACTTGCAGATCACTTAGCATGTCATCTGAGCATTCGATGGAAACTGGCAGCTGCTTACAGTTAGCAACCAAAAATGCTGTAGGTAGTGTGTGCATGTGCAGATCATTTAAGGGATCAGTTTACCTTATTTACATTCCAGAACCTTTGGGATTTGAGGAGGGGTTGGGGTTTGTTTGGTTGTTTATTTTGTTTTGTGGGGAGTGGGGGTTGACCCCTGAAAACTGCTGAGTTAAGAAGCAGTGGTGGCCATGCCTGCTCGCAGAGCAAGTTCTTCACTACTGTGGTGGTAAAACCTGCACTTCATGCAGTTCTTGGATACTGTGCCATCCACTTCGACATGAGAACCTGGCATGGTGCTACACGAAAAAACAATGCCGTTTAATCAGGTGTGGAGTGCTGGCTTATTACTTTTGCCAGCAGCTTTGTTTTAGTTGGACTGCATAGCCCTGTAAGAACTCAAAGCCACTGCAGTGCTGCTGAAGAAGCTTTCTGAGATGTGCAAGTAACCATAATGCTGTATCTCCAGGGTACAGAATGAATGCAGCAAATGAACTGTTCTTTGCAACTGTCTCATTTTCCTTGGGAAAAAGTGGACCAACTTCTGGAGCTGTTGTTGAGCTCCCAGTCTCAGTGGGAGTTCTGTCTGAGCACAGACAGACCAGAGCCTAAACAATGAGCATTAAATTTGGCCCCTTCATGTCAGGATCTCGCAATGCTTTTGGAAATGTTAACAAATTAAGGTTCATAACCCCCACCCTGTAAAATAGCACTGTTGCTCTTCTACAGATGGGCACAGAGGACTGTGGATCGGGGACAAGAGTTACAGATCAGAAATCTGACTCTAGAGCAAGCTGCTTCCTTGTCATTGTTTATTATTTTCCATAACCCTGTTAGTCCCCCAGTCACTCATCACTCGTCTCAAGAGTTCGTAACTAGAGTTGAGGATGTTTGGACATGATTTTCCACACGGATTATTTGATGCATTTTCCTTGTTCTGCATATCCTGACTTGACTCTGTCACTTAAACCCTAATTGCAAGGGTGCTGCAGCCATTACAGGTTACAAATCCTGTTGTTTGGCCTACCATGGAATGATTTAAATGCAAACATAATCTCTGTTCCTTGCCCTGCAGAAGCTTTCATGTGGCAGCACATCTCACAATTAGGCCACACCTAGCTGAAATCTCCCAAAGGAGTGCTCTAAAAACTATTATCCTCTTTAGGGATTGGTAATAACCTGGCATAGATAAAAATAGTGGGGAAAGGAGATCCAGTACTCTCTTCAAGTGTACACTGAATTTTTTTCATGGGATTTGGAAATGATTGGACCGTTGTTGCTGCTGTCTTTCCTGGACATCAAGGGATGCTCTCCAAGTAGTTTGTCCTTATCACATAGCCTAATTTTATTGTTTTAGAGCAGAATATATGTGATATCTTCATAAACTAGATAGAATTTTAATAGAGTTTTACAGGCTTATGTGTTAGCACCGTCTCACCATTCAAGATCTCAGCAATGTTATGGTAACAGAAGAAACAGCTTTTGAAAAAAGTAGTGTTAGAAAAATATTTTATGTATTTAACTTTAATACAGTGTGTTTACTATCTACATGAATCCCTAGTTGCTCTTCCTATTTCCCTCCTATCTGCTCTTCTCCATTCTCTACACCCTTCATCTTCTTCTCCCTTGGGTACACACTTCCTGAAATGTCATTCCCTTCTTTTTCTCTGAGCTGAATATTGTGTATCACTTCTTTCTTTTGCTCAAGCAGATTCACAACATGGTCATTTTCTTTCACTTGATTCTTTCTCTGCAAGGATCTTCTCCAGGTTGTAAGTTTGCTACTTTTCTCAGTGTAACCACTCAAAATCATGTGCTTATTCTTTATTTGCAAAGCCCTTGAGTGTTGTTTGGGCTTTCATCATGTGGTGGTTCAGTACTTTTTTCCCTCTTTTTTTTTTTTTTTTCTTTTACACTCCTATGCTATTACAGCCTTTCAGATAATGCTGCAAATATAATTTTTTATCCCTTTAATTAAACCATGACACCCCTTCTATTTGCATTGCTTGGACAAGTATGTTCATTTTCAAGGTTTCTTATCTTATGTTTCACTGCTTTTGACTTAATTTTCAAACTGGTTTCTTCTGCCTTTCATTTGTAGGAGAAATTCCAGAGAAATATTCAGGGCTACTCCACTGCTTAAGTTTCAAAGCTTTCTTTAAAATTCTCCTTGCTTTCCTACATTTCTCCAAATCTCACCAACTTAAGTCTAGTGTCCACTGCTTATCCTTCTCATCAATATTTTGTCTGTATTTCCTTTTACTCCCTAGATAACCCTTTGTTAACCATTAAAACTATCTTTATATTGCAGTTATAATCTATTGCAGCTCTAATCATCATGTTAATCTCTGTGTGATGCTGATCACCATGGGAATCTCAGTCTAGGACTGGCTCTCTTAAGGATTGTGACTGCACAAGTAAAAAGTTAATGCCATTTCAGTCTGTTGTCCTCTGCTACACTTCTCATCATCTGGAATCAAACACCTGCAAATCTAACTATCCTGCAACCCCTTTATAGAGTTTGTTCAACCAGTCTTTACTTCTCACATGTAGTGTGACAAAACCCTGCAAAGCTGTCCAAATAAACTCCAGTCTCAATTAGTCAAGATAACACTTTATTTTTCTTATGCCATTACATGAAAAGATCCCTGTTTAATTATTCCTAATGAGCCTGAGGATTATATGGTGTGAGGAGCAGGGACCTGCAGTGGTCACTGGTTCCTTTTGTTCATTTTAGGTTACACTGTGCTGCCAAGTTCATGCATGTCCAAGCTGACCATAGAAGCACAGTTAAATTATTTTCTTTCAGTACATACTCAAGGACAAAGACATGGAAGTACAGGCAGAAAAGAAAAGAATAGATCTAGCAGGGGGTTTTATTTTAGGGAATTTTTCAAAAGTAATGACACCATGTTACAGTGACACTGAGAGAAGGGGCAATTCGCTTTTTCAGTTTGATGGCTGAATGGAGGGTAAAATAACTTGGGTCAACCCGAAGGAAAATAATGTTTAACTTTCCTCACCCAAACAAAAAAGAACTCAGTTAAATGACATCTTTCACATGGTGAATCACAGAATCACAGACTAGTTGGGGTTGGAAGGGACCTCTGAAGGTCATCCAGTCCAGCCCCTTGGCTTAAACAAGGTCCTTTAGAACAAGGTCCCAGGACCGTTTCTAGATGGCTTTTGAATGACTCCAAGAATGGGTACTACTCCACTTCTCTGGGCAGCCTGTGCCAGTGCTCAGTCATCCTCACAGCAAAAATAGTTTCCTGATGTTCAGAGGAAACTTCCCATGTTTCAGTTTATGCTGCTGCCTCTGATCCTGTTACTGGGCACTATTGGAAAGAGCTTGGCTCCTTCTTCTTTCCTAAACCTCCCTTCAGATATTTATATCCACTTTGACTTCTGTCCTCCAGGCAGAACAGTCCTTGCTACCGCAGTCTTTCCTCAGATGATGATGATGATGATACTCTAGTCCCTTCATCATTTCAGTGGCCCTTTCCTGGACTCACTCTGATGGCTCCAAATCTGTGTTGTCTTGTAATTCTTGCAAAACACTTAGCCCTTTTCCTTTAAAAAAAAATATAGTTTCATATTAAACCATCTCACTACTTCATCACAAAGGTGTAAATAGCTTTTATTAACCCCAATAATTTTCCAAATGACAAAATATTAGCATTTTTCTTTAGCTCAAATTACATCAATGGATTTCTTGTGTATTTTTTTTACAGACTACAGATTTCCGAGGTCAGTCTTTCTGTGCTGTATTGGTACAATTCCTAGATAACTTGAATAAATAAATACAATCACTCCTGGTATACAAAGATGCAACTCTGCTGAGATTTCAAAATTGATTATAATAGCATGTAAATAAACTGTGTTTCTCATTTCCAGGAATGGATTTTAAGCATTCTTACTAATTTGGTTTTCTAGTGTTACTTGAGGCTCTTACTGTTTATAATGTTAGCAATTATTATTAATTATTATTAAGGGAATTTTCCTAAGTAACTAAGACACAAGTAAACACCCTAATGAGAGAAGAAAACTTTTGTCTGCTAATGTTAGTGCATCTTTTCTTTAAAAGATATACTCCATCCTCAGTTTCTGGCTGCCTTGGTAAATGCATGAGTAAGATAATAGTGTTTGACTAGAAGCTTATGTTTGCCTTCTCTTTTTAAAATTAAATCTAAAAATCTCTCCAAAAATATGAATTTAGTACTCTTCTTTTTCTTATTTTCTGGCTAGCTGTAATTTTTTGCCTGCAATAACAAAGCTATGAAAAGAAAAAGACAGCAATCCCCTTGCTCTTGTGATATAATTCCACACTCCGTGTGCGAATACTGGCAGATCAGCAGAATGAGCCATCTGCAAGCTATAAGCTGTGTCTTTGCATGAGTAGATTTAGGATTTTAAAAAAAATTGTCTGACCTGGAAGCCAAACATTACTTGGCATCTTTACTAGAGATCCCTGCAAGGCCAGCCACGGCTTGTGCTGAATTTGTGTCCTTTCTAAAATATACATCCCTCCCTCTCGCCATCATTTTTTGTAGTGCATGTACATAAGCACACACACAAGCAGGGCTGCACCACAGGCCACCTCAGAGATGCTGTACTACAGTTTAATGAATATCAGACTTCATAGTTAGTCTCTGTTGGATTGCTGTGCTGGTGAATAATGAATGTCATACTGCAGGGTTAATCCCAAGTGGCTAGTTTCCTGGGTTTAACAGGCTGGGTGTTAGTCCTGAAATGCTTGTAAATGTCTACAGTTCATGCATTGTACTGTGCAGGAACATTCACCTCTAAATCCTCTCCTTACTCCTGCCAGTAACTCCCACTGAAGTCAAAGGAAATAGTGAAGGGTGTAGCACAAGATGGATTTGTTCCTACAGTCTTCCCTCCCCACCCTGCATCCTGCTTGTTGTCTCCCAAACTGCTGAAGTCACACCTCAGACAGGAGAGTTATGCATTTTCCTAGTTTTTCCCTTTCCATGAGTTGCTCTCTCCCTTCTAAGCATGATATGCTGGTTCTGACACCCTAGTCCTCTGAATTACAGCTTGCACCTTCAACTAATGAACTCATTGGCAAAATTCCCATTGACTTGATTCAGAGTATGATCCAGCTGAAATAATGCTGACTCCTGAGAGCTCCTGAGCCCTTGTGGCATAAATGTGACCTGCAGAGCCACAGGATTTGTAAAGATTTGTCCCTAGATTATAGAATATTTGAGACAGGTGAAGTCTGTCTTTTCAAACAGTTTGTGAAGTGCCATTTTCATCTAATGCACTCTAGAAAGGGTTAAGTGAGAGTAACATTTGTCAGATGACACAAAAACTCGGACTTATGGTACAAGAAAGAAGCATAGATTAGCCATTTGCTTTTGTTGCCCTTGTGGAGATGCATGTAGGAAGGAATTAGAGCAATACCTTTAAAAAGAAATCCTTTTTTTCCCTGTACTTTGTCTTTTTGGCTCCCTTCTCTATTCACCCCATTGGGAGAACTAGAATCTGATCAGACCTTTCCAACTGTTCTAGCCAAAAACTATTGCCTACGTAGGGTACATTTTCTGTGCTCCTGTACTTGCTTTAAGAAAGACCTGATTTGAATTGTATTAAAATTTGCCCTCCCATTTGCTTCTATGACAGCAAAACCACACTAGAACAAAAACAAAAGAAAAATAATCTTCTCCAACATTAAAAGACATTGAGGTTTATTTAACATGAAATGCTTTATTGCATGATCCTTCTCCTGCAATTACAGTGAGCACTATTGCTTCCTAACTGCTCTTTTAATATAGATTGTGACAATTTAAATACATTCTTGGGTCTTGGGACTGTAGGTGACCATATCCTTGCACAACATAAAAAAAAGCAAGTGACTGGCCATGCTAGTAAGGTATGATATAGGTGTAATAGGTACTGAGAGAGAAATATTTGGTATCTAAATGTATGAACATATTGACTATGGAAAATAGACTTACAAAAGGAGATTTTATCATCTCAATGTTGGATTCAATTGTGAATCTGTAATGGGAAAAGGGTAGTGCTTTGAAGGCTGATTCTGGTGGGCTTGTCACCTGCTTGTGTGACCACTGGCAATGTTTGAGTGGGCAAAGTTTGCCTTCTTTCTGCTTTTCCCCTCCATACATCTCAGTGACTTAGAGCATTTCCCTTCAAACTGTGTGCACTGTTGACCATCCATAGAATGGAGCCTCTGTTCTGCCCACACTGATCTTTACGCAACATTCATCTTTGTGCTTTATGACATTTAAATGACAGAGTGCTGGACTGTGGCTCACTGTAATAACGTGGTCTGTGTTCTACCTGCCCTCCAGAGACTGAGGCCATGTTTTGAATAAACTGGTCAATTACTCAGTCTGGGGAGTGTTAGCAGAAATGCTACAACAGAAGCAGCAACAAGTTTCTAAGGCATGTGTTGGTACCAGAACAGCTCTAGGTACTTCATGCTAAGGAACCAAACAGCCTTACATGAGCACCTTGCTTCCCCTCTGTGTAGTACCTCTCTCACTTTTTCCCTTCCATGAGAAGTTAAGGATGCAGAACAGCATTTAATGCCAGCAATAACCACATCCTGCCTTTCAGCAGAGGGAACAGCAGGCAAGTTTTTGAGAACAGAAGCTGGGAATCGAATATCCAAATAGGTACTTAACTATATGGCTACCATGTTAATTTCCTAAAGAGCTTAATGCCAGTCCTGGAGTTTGAGGGCAGCCACGTTAAGGGTCACGAGCACCACAGGAGTCAGAACTTCTGCCCATTCCCTGACTCATTTAAGTCAGACAGTGCTTACCAAGAGCTGAGAAAGCTCATTAAGATGGGGAACTAAAGGAAAGATGTTGGCTTTAGAGCAGGGAGAGCTGCAATATGGGAAAATGTCCCCTGAAGCTCATGTTTTGTGGGAGATGGCTCCTTTTTCTTTTCTTTTTCTTCTTTTTTTTCTTTTTTTTTTTTTTTCCTTCCCTGAATTAATAGAGTGAGCCTGAGGGAAGAGCCTGAAAAAAGATTTTGGCAGGATGTTAGTCCTTCCTGGGTTAGGGAAACAAGCCAATAGCCTTACAGGCAGCTGACTCTTTAATCACATATTTGGTATCTGGGAGAAAAGTATTCTGAGGTAGTTAAGTGACGTCTAGAACCAAAACCTATTTCAAATGTTACTCAGAGAATTAGGAACCAGGGCACCCTGTGAAGCCCATCATCCTAGCCCTTCTAAGGCTTCAGAATTGTAAAGGTATTTGAATCCCCATTTCTGGTCCCGTGGCATTTTGTAACTGAGATTTTGGATTCTGTATGACTTTATCATGTTTGAAAAGATTAACTTTGATTTTCTGTTCCCAAAGCTCCAGGTGGGATCAGTTGGTTTCACAAGTATTCAGATCCTATAACAGCCTTTCAAAACACAGAACTATGGACAGAAATATTAGAACATAGACTTCTCTCTCCAAGTTCAGGTCAATGTATGAACAAAATGAATGAAAACAAAATAGATTATTTCTTTTCAGTGAGCTCTTGAAGTGCAAATCCAAACTGGATCTGCAGAAAAATATGCTCTTCTGCACCTTATTACTGAGGAAGTCTATGTCAGATTGACAGAGACTGCTCAGTGCTTCATCCATCTCTGAAAGCACTTTAAAAACCTTCAGGAACATGGGCTATATGATCACCAGGAAAACAAGAATAGTTGGACACCAAAGTGGGTGTGAATACACGTAACCATGTGCTGTAGTTCCTAACTGGATGCCCCTGCCACCTATAGCTTCTCTTCTTCTACAAAGCACACTCTGACAAGAAAATGAGGAATTACTGAATGCAGTTGATCAACTTACCCCAGAGTGAAGTCTGAATCTCAGAAGAGAAGGTTGGCTGAGACTAAACCTAAGAAGCTTTAACTCTAGCTCTGGGAGAAGAGGTTGTGGGATGGTGGTTGCAGTTCGACTGCTTGTTTAATTCAATGAAAACATAGCCCTATCTTGACTTTTATCTTTGTTCAGCTGGATTTAAAAGTCTGAAAACTTGCAAAAGGTAACAGCGTTCATATATGCAGATGGGACTTTAAATGGTGATGCTAATATAGTTGGGTGTCCCACTTCAAAGTATGTAAAGGGCCCTGTTGTCAAAAGCCAGCTAAGTTATAGAAAATGTAAAAGGAAAGCCTTTATTAAACCGGGAGTTCAGCAGTTTACGTTCTGATCTAAAGGAGAAATCCAATGACTCATATGTTGCTTTTGGTTCCTAATTTAAAAACTTTCCCAATTACCAGAAAGTGCTGGAAATTAAATCACTTTTTTTTTTTTTTTAATTAATAAAAACACTGGGAAAAGTGGAAAATTATGTGAAATCTCTAGTAGGAGACCTTGTTGGAGAGTTTCTTTTTAGTGAAAGTAATAAAGTAATCTGCTAGAGGAATTCTCCGATGAGACAAAAGAATACTGAAGTGACAAAACATGTAGTGCCACCACAGAAATCTGGAGCATATTTTAAAAATAAATAAATAAATAAAAGAATTCTTCTGGAATTCTTTTATTCCTTCAAAGCCAGGGATCCACTTAATCACGGGAGCAGAAAATCTAATACACCAGTAGCTGCCTCTTTTTCAGATTTATTAATTTTTGCATTTACCCTGGAAATTGTTTGAAAGCACGGGAGAGAAAATGGCTTTACAAAAAGTGACTGGCACCCCTAAGAAAATCAGACAAGCTCCAGCCACAGCTCCAAACTGCGGATGTGTGTGGCAAAGAAGAGGGCAGGAGGAAGCAGAACAGTCAGATGCTTATTCAGACAGGCCACAGAATTGCAGCACAGTGAGGCATGAACAGGAATGGTGGCAGAGAAGAGAGCTGGGATGGGGCAATAGCAGGTCAGCACACTGGAGTTCAGCCAGGAGCAGCCACTGCCAGCAACACCAAAGCTGGGCTGCTGCTCGGCTGAAAACTTAAATATCAACACCCTTCAATTATGCACAAAAAGATAAACAGAGCAAGCAGCTTTAAAGTGCTGTCTGTTATTAATTGCACCAAATGTTAGCAAAAGGTTGAATTATTCATAGTTATAGTTCTCAGGGGTTTCTTGATTAAGGGAAATAAGGGGAATTTGATGTGAATATCTCGTTTCACATGGCTTTCTCAGTTTGCCTAATCCAAGAAACAGGGATATATTTTACATGTCAGATCTGCACAAAACGCATGTATCTGCTAGTTCCTTAGCAACCTTCTGGGATATGCCTGCATCTACTCCCACAAACCCTGCATATCGGAAATCATCTCCAGTGGGTTTCCAGGGATCAGTGGATTTTGTCACAATAATAATACCATTCATGCTCAGTTAGAGTAAATAATTTTATTTACTTACAGGATCATTGCTGTGTCTTGGGTTTTATTGAAATGTTTCTCTGGGAAAATATTATGTAAACACACTTCATGGAGAGCCTTCTATATGAATGAAGAGGGCTGTAAGCTGTACTGGCTGTATATAATTTTGTAGTAACTGAATATGAATATTGCTTGTTCAGAAGTGCAGTTGGTCTTGTCATAGCCCTGGCCCCCTTCCCTCTCTGATTTTTAGGCAGCAGCCAAAATTAGCATAAACTTCTGAAAGAGAAGGGTTTAAAAGAACAGTATATCCTTATAGTTTGTGCAATTTCCTCTTAAAAAGAGAAGTCACATTTCAGTTATTGTTACAGCACATATGCCTTAGATTTGTCATTGTGGTATAATTAATGAGTGATCTAAAGCTTATCAAACAACCCTGGACTTTGGCAGCTTGCATATAGTACCAGAACAAGGGACTCAGCTGTGTAATTTTTACTCATGTGAGTAGTGGAAACTAGCTGGAGCAGAGACTAAGGGTCCCTTGCCTGAGACAGTGTTTTCTGAATTCAAAAAGGGTTCAAAATGTTCACTGCAATCGGGAGTGTGTGTGGGTTTCATCCAGCAGCTTATGTAGCACATCTGAAAGTCTTCACTGAATCTGACTGAAGAGCTTCTGTGTAGCTGCTCCTGCACTTGTGCTTTGTCAGTGGTGTCTTGACTCTAAATGCATTATGGTACTATGATTTGGTGTATCCAGTACTCTTGCACAAACAGGAGCTTCAAGACCAGAACTCCTTACTTCTGGTGAAGCTGATGGAGTTTAGCCTAAGTCCCTCGGGGACTTTTTACAAGACGTGTAAATGCTTTAAACTGAAAGAGGGTAGGTTTAGATAAGATATTAGGAAAAAATTCTTTACTGTGAGGGCAGTGAGGCACTGGAAGAGGCTGTCCAGAGAAGCTGTGGATGCCTCATCCCTGGAAGTGTTCAAGGCCAGGTTGGATGGGGCCCTGGGCAACCTGATCCAGTGGAAGATGTCCTTGCCCAAGCTCCCTTCCAACTCAAGCCATTCTATGATTCTGTTCTATTTGTGGCAACTGAAAATGTCATCTTTCAGTGTTAAAAAACAGCTGGAAAAATCCTGTCTTTTAAAGTCTCTAAAGGCTTTATTGTTTCTTTTACAGAGCCTAATTCACAACAAATATTTTTTTATATAAGGATGAAAAAAATTCATATTTATGTTCAACATTGTCTTACAAGCAAATGACAAGTCAAAGTACTTTAAGTCACATTTGAGTATGCTAAGACCTAGAAGGACCTAGAAAAAATCAGATAGGACAGATATATAAATACCTGCTTAAATAAATATAGAGACTGTCTATAGAGATAATGTATATATGAGTATATATATTAAATATATAGAATGCATATATAGAGACATAGTTGTGCATATCCATTTAAATAGTTATACAAAACTTTTACATGGAAATACATATGACTAATTTTTGTTGTGATGAATACTCTATCTGGTCATTCACACATTTGTATGATAAGGGTGAAATTTCCTTATCAAAATAAATAGCACGCTTAATAGCATGTGAATATGATCTTTAAGTAGCTTTTAAATATGATGAAAATTATAGTCTACCTTTCATGTATTAGTTTCTATATAAAATAAAGATTTAGTCCAGGGTTGCCTACTTTCTCAACCCAATAGATGGCATTTCTGTGGCCAGGATCACAAGATGTGCTTGAGAGATGAGAAATCTCCTGATGTGGTTTATCAGAAAGACGACAAATTTCCAGCAGAGTTACCATTTCCTCATATGATGATGCTGGGCTGGGCATGAATCTGAGCCTCCAGGCAAACCATTCATTGCAGCTCCTGATAGCTCCCTTCAATCAGATCTGGAGTCCTGTTGATCCTATTCTCCACCTGAGTGGTTGCTTGATCACCTGGTTCACAGGATGAATCTTCTTAAAATAAACCAAGTAATGAATAACTGATATAGGTAGCTTGGGCTGCAAAGGACAAATAAGAGGCATGTAAGAGTTTCCAGGAGATGTATGCAGTCTGACTGTGCTCATGATGGGGCCCTCTGTGCCCTGTGTTATCATTTTCCCTTACACTGCCACTGAGGGCAGCCCAGCCAGGTCAGTGCCTGTGCCAGCTGGCCCCTTTGGCATGTCTGTGCTGTGCAATGATGTGGTGCACAAGTGCTGGGATTAAACTTGCCCTCAGCTGTTACGTCCACACTGTGCATTGCAGCTTCATGCAGAGGTACTGGCTGGAGTCCCATCAAGAGTGAATTGCAACACTATTTTTCCATGGCCCAGCTTTAAGAACTCCTCTCTGCATTTTCTGTGATAGATTCAGTCATTGTTACTCAGGTGTTTCTCATTTCAGATCATTTCAGCACATAATCCCATTTTAGTTGAGACATAATTATACAAACTCAAGCCAGCAAATAGTGACTGGGGCAATCATTGTCAAAACCTGAGCTCCACACCAGTACTAAGAAAGGCATAAAAGTTAGTGTGGTTGGCAAACTTAATACTATTAAGTTGGTTGTTTGAATTAGAGTTTCTCCTGACTGCATTTTTGCATATTTTTAAGTGTTGCATTCAGACCAGAAAAGAATATTATTATGTAATTACTATTTCTAGCAAGTCACTGGAGCTTATTGCCACAAGGATCATAAGATTTCAAGATAGATGCCCTCAGGAGTGGGTTTCAGCTAAGTGGAGACATCCCATGTGCTCTCAGGGAAGTCAACCACAGTCTTGTACTGCTCTGTCAGGGGAATTGATACAGGATTGATCGACCAGCTTTGCCCTTAATAAGGATAATCATTTGCTTCTTAAACTTCCACCCAGTATTTTGGCAAGCAGAAAGCCTGTGCTGGTGCCAAATCTGTAATTACTTTACTAACAGCAATGACATGTATGCCTGTTCTGCATGATCCTATTTTGTTGCTGCTTCTGTTGGCTATGAACAGCTCAGATAATGGGAACCTCATCCCTTCATCTGTCTCTCAGCAAGGTGAGCTTTAACCTAGGCTTTGAACAGTCTTTAAAAAGGAAGCGGAAAAATACATCAAAGCACAAAAAAGGAAAGCTAAACAAAAATACTGACTTGGTAGATATTGAAAAACAAACAAACAAAAAGGGCAGCATGTGCTGTCTCGAGGGTAATAAGGGCAGTATTACTGTAGTGGGCTTTGCACATGCATGGGGACCATTGCAAGGTGGAGACAATCTTTGCTGCAAAAAGCTGCCACAGTGTCTCAGTAAATCTTAAAATGTATGGTTTGTGTCACATGGTGTAGGACTGATCAGTCTATAAGGGTCTGGCTTCTGCCACTATGTTGTATATTCTGTTCTATTCTATCCTGTTTTGTTCTTCACCGTGGGAACATTTAATAAACAGCTAAAAGAAATAAAACTTAAGAACAGAATATTCTTTCTTGTTGTCTCATAGGGAGGTAATAGTGTATGCAATATGTAATTTTATTTTGAGATGCTTTCATTTATTTCTTCTGTGTCCTCGATTTACAAATGTGCACGGAATTAATTCATCATCTTCAGACAGTGGATCCTCAAATGAGGACTTCTACCTTTTTTTGGTATGTTTGATTACCATGTTACTGCAATTAACAGAACTCTTTCATAGTCCAGTTCACTGCTTTATTCTAATTTCTTGGCAGGTTTGCTGCACTGTTTTTCCCTGTGTGTATACATGTATACAAAACGTGTATGCATAATGTATCAAGTCAGCAAAAATATTCACTGTCATGGAGTAAAGGGGTCAGAGAACTGTAGGTGCCATGTGTGTTATTTAAATTTCACTCTGTCTTTATCTTGAGTATTTTCTTACCTGCTTTCTTCAGCAGGATACACGTTTTTAAATGACCAAGCAGGGGATATATGTCCTTTTCTCAAAACTTTTTTTCCTTTCTGTGCAGCAGCAGCTGCCTGCCATGTTATTGTTTGGGTTTTTTTGTCGCTGGCAGGCTTTTTGGGCGTGTGCCAGCGATTTCGTGTGGGGAGCAGGACGATTTGCATCTGAATGGTGAATGGCAAGGCTGGGTGTGGGTACACTCAGCCACACCATGTGAGGTGGTGGAACTGCCGCTTCCAGCTCACCTGGAGTAATTAATTCAATAAAAAGTTAATTACAACAAAAGGGAAAAACAACTTCCATGTAACAGATGGCAAATTTTTAGTGTGATGGAAACTAAAAGGATTTTCTTTTTAAATACCACTGTGGTGTGCCCTAAGTGGTGTACAAAATGCTCTCGGTATATACTTAAGTAGTTGCATATGTTGTTTCTGTACACTGGCTGTGTTGTGCTTTTTGAAACATGTTTCTTTTAGATTCAGATATGTGTGAGTTCTTATTCATAAAACTTTCCAACAACACAGAGCGTTCCTGGCAGAGTGTGTTTGTGGCTGGGTTCCTGTAGGGCTTGCAAGTCCTCTGTGCCCACCAGTCACTCCTCTTCTACAAACTTTTGAACCTGAGAGTCAGGACATCAGTGAAACTGCAGAGAGGTGCAGATGCCTTATGAAAACGGAGGCTGTCAGCTCCTCTACACAGAAAAAGCCACGGCATAAAGTTTAGCCCTTTCCCAAAGCATTTGCCTGACCCAGCAGCAGAGAAACCGAGAGTGGAGGCCAGCCAGGAGGTAAGCACATCGCTGGGCACTTTACACATAGGACAGTCCACATGCATCCCCTGCTTAGCTGGCAAAGCTGAGTGAAAATATGGAAGAAAACAATGAAAAATATACTGAAGATGGGCAAAAAACTATTCCTCAATGGAGTTAGGCACACATGTTGATGGTGGGAGTGGTAAAAGTTAAGGGGCAGAGCTGTGTTTTTAGTGGAAATAGCCTTGAGAAACTGTTTCATTAATTTCGATGCTTGTAGAATAAACTCTTTCTTGACAAAGAGAAACTTTGTGATCAGAATTTAGTAATATTAGAATATTGTTAAAAAAATTGAACTCAAAGTGCCTTACAATTGTGCAAGCTGGCAATGTGTTTATAAGGATTAGCTGCTCAAACTTTCAGAAATGGGAAATGCATAAATGCACATATGAAACTTGGAGGGATCCTGCTTTTTAAAAAAATACTGAGTCTGCATGTGAGAAAGCATTATGAAGTATTGATCGCAGTTCCTTCTCAGGTAGCCTTGCAGTATCAACTGCTACAACTGATCCATAATTTAAAGAATTTAAAGATGAGAATATTGTGCAGGCTTATTTTTTTTTAAGAAAAAAATACCTAGTCATTCCTAGTGCATTTTGAATTTTCCCCTTTCACTTACTCCATTAGGAGGTTAGATTCTTTTCAAAAAGCCTGATGCCATCAGACTAAATGAAAATGTTTTTGAGCAGGCAGAAGAAGAAAGCCATTGCTGCTCTCAGTGACAGGTCTGATCCTACCTCAGCTTCACTGAGCCAATGCACACACAGCCTTTATCAAAACAGAAGGTTTCCAGCTGGAAGAAGTCTATTCAAAGTAGTGCCAAAACTATCCAACTTTTCCAGAACTGGATCCCCAATAGCAGGCTTAGGAAATCCTGGTCCTGTTGCTGTCAGTAGGCAGACTTGGTGTCCTCTATTGCATAAAGGAAAAAAGGAAGGGAGAGGATGACTTCTTCTACAAGAGATCAACTTTCCCCACACACTCCCACCCCACCTGCAGGTAATTAAAAGTTGCTGGTGTAGTTAATCACACTCATAGTGAAGACAGACTTCCACCACAAACCTGGGTGGCAGTGCTGCCAGACTTGATGGCACAGCCCAGGTGTGTTTAGCACCCTTCTGGGGATCTTTCTTGCCCCTGCCTTGCTGTGGCTCCAGGCACCTCTGACAGCATTGTGACTATACTAGCTCTCAGTTGAGATGCTCTGCTGTCTAAGAAATAGCATATGCAGAGACACACTGTGGCAAAAACACACATTGTGGCTTTGCTGCACACTACCTGCTAAATGATTTTGCCATTAATGTTTTACTGCTACATACAGTGGCAAAACTGGTGACATTCTGTGTCTGCTTTCTCCAACCCAGATCTTCTGTTCTCCACAGATGATGGCCAACAAAGAAACCTTGCACAGTGAGGCTTGATGTGTGCTCTGTAGCAGTCTTTCTGTTTGCTACTATCCTCCACTAAATTTAGTAAATGCTGTTTGGTTTTTCAACTGGAACAAATAAATCTGTCAGTATTTTGACTTGAGATTGTTTTACATGCTGCAGTTAACATTCCTTAAGCCTCTGTGTTTGATGCTGCATTTGGAAGCTCACCTCATAATTATAGGTGGGGCTGTTCAACTCCTTATTATTCAGGCTACTCTGGACCTGAACCAAGGTTTTGTAATGAAGGAGACAGTTGTCTGAGGGATCCTTGCTTGATTCTTTGTCTGCTAGATCTGAAAGATGTAGATGCACAGGGCAGGGGTTTGCATGTGAAAGACATTACTTTCATAGTAAGGCCCTTCAGCCTCCCCCGAATCAGTAGGACTCCCCTTCTGCCCTTACCATCAGATTCTCATGCAGAGCTGTTTTAAGTGATGGCTTCTGATTGTGGTATCTTACTTTTGTCTAAGATCAGAGGTTAGAACAAGGTCAGGAGAAATATGTCATGCTTAGAGATGTAAATGGTAGCGCTCTGCACTTGAACTATGAAAACCAGTGGCACCACAGACCAGGTACCCAGAATGAGGTTTCACCTAAGATCTCAATCTTTCTGTGTTCCACTTTCTTGTTTGTAAATCAGGTAATCAATTGGCTATATCAGGAGGATACTGGGGAGGGGAAGGAGGAAAGGCAAGCATTGATACCCATAAAGCACTGGGGTACAATAATGGTGAAGGCACAGAAAAGATTGTGAAAATAACGTTTTAAGATTTAGATAGGGTGCCAGCTGTAGAGCTGGGGACCTCACACTGAGAAATAAGGAGAGAGAGTTATTGCAAAGTCACTCATTAAGTGTGCACCATCCAGTCTGCTCTGGATAAGGTGAAATTCACTTGATAATAATAGACTTTAATTGCTCACATGCTTTTGTAACACACACAGTGTGGCTGAATTAGATCTGCAGATAAAATCTGAACTTCCAAATTTTTGAATGCTTGATTTTGCAATCCAAGAAATACTATTCTGGCAAAGGGAGCTGGAGGAGATAAGGTTGTTTGTGACTAAATGTAGAATCCTTATAATCACATGTATGGTTTCTAGTCCTCTCTTTGTTCCCCCTGCAATAGCTGTAAGATATTAAGTGGATGAAACAAGAAGTAAAAAACTTCTTGGTCATCTAAAATTCTGTAAAAGGGAACGAAATTATACTCAAATCTTACATTTTTAATATTATAAGAAAATATTTTAGCAACACCCCAGGATCACTTGAACAGTATCATTAAACATTTGATGTGAGATGTTATGCTATTATGCAAATCATTTGGGGTATAAACTACCTTGAGGCACTGACCAAAAGCTGGTCTCTATTCAACAGGTCACCATGCAGGTATTTGACAGAGGTCAGTCCTTGCTCCAAAGGGCCTTCAGACTAAATGATACATAATCTGAGTCAGTAAAAAGGCAACCGCTCAAATGGCCTGTGCTGTGTGGAAAATAAGATTACTAATTCAGGGAATATATCTGCACAGTCTAAGGATGTGTTGGGCTAACTTGAACTCTAGAACAGCCACATTTAGCAAATATCTTCAGCTTCCTACACCCAGCTCAGCTGTGTAGGCAAAACCGAGCAGAAGGCAATGGGGATGGGAAAGGGACAGTAGCAGGGCCAGGATGGAAAATTTTAGTGAACCAAGTTTGCTGCTTCTATATGATCCTATGGGATGTGGGATAGGTTGGGAAGAGTGAAGAAAATGATTGTTACTACTAGAACAATCATTGGTATGTTGGTGTCCTGGCTGCCCTCACTGGTGGTGGCAGCAGGAGCAGCAGACTGAGTTTCCAGGGACTGGGCGAACAGGCTAAATAAGCAGCTATTGTGCAAGCTGTGGCAGTCTGCTACCTTAGACATGTTTTGCTGTTGCAGCAGGGCCAGGAGGAAGCAGTTCAGGCAAAGGACAAGCTGTCCATGCTTGTGCTGAGTTCTTCAGCACTTGCTCCCCAAGTGACTCTGCAGAGCAGTGTGTGGTGCCCCTGCTGAGACACCAGATGTACCTCATCATCCCTAGCCCAACTACTTTCACCTGTATAGCTCAAAGACCGGCTCAATAAAACCTGCCTTGTAGTTGCTATCACTCAGTGGGAACAGTTCTTGGTTGAGTATTTCCTACAGTGTGGATTTTGCAAGCTGAAGCTGCTTTCTGTGGCCCTAACTGAGGTATATGTTTTTGGTGTTTGTTTTTTTTTTTCTCCTCCCTTCCTGTTTTGTTTTTACTAAGCTGCTTTACTGGGAAATTTTATCAGTGTTCATGAAACTTTAACTGTAATACATTTGTTTCTGCTTAAGTGCCTTTTTTATTTTTTTCCCAAAATGCTATTTTGTTTCTGCTGCTTGAAATCATATTTAACAGTGTCCAAGCTAAATTTATGCATGCATGTTTAAAGAAGGAGCCCTAGATATAATGCATTTTTAACCATGTGAAATATATTAGTAATGGTACTTACAGAAAGAAAAGAAAAATTATTTTGGCTTGCATTAGTTCCATCTTTGCAGTATGCAGATAAGTACCATACCTTTGACAGTGTAACTATATTAGGTTTGCTTCAAAGCTAACAGTCAGCCAGCCTAGTGCACAACAGCCATAACAGGTGTCTTGTGGAAGAGATGTAGGAACCCCATGCACTTCTGTGCCTCCCATAGCTCATGATGGTCCATGTGAAAGTAGCAGAGATGGAGCATCACCCTGACTGTAACACTTGGGGAGTGGGGTATAGTTACCAGTAGCAGTGATAAGGCAGGAGGGAAATACTATAATAGGAACTTGTACTTGCCCAGTTCCCCCTGCCTCTGGAATTGTCTGAGGAAAAGAGAGTGTTCTCATTTGTTTTCTGGGGGTTTTTTTTGTTTGTTGTTTTTTTTTTTAATTCTATTTTTTTTTCCTTAATATGTGTTTTTTGTTTTAGAATGGAAGTAGTTAAAGTCAGAAATGTATCTAAAGGTGGTTGAAAAAAATGTTAAGGAAACAAAGACTTCTTACAGTATCATAACGGTAATGAGAAAGGATATGGTAACACCTCAAACAGAAGACTATTATTAAGTGTAAACCAACCAGCAATCAGGTGTGTGGCCAGCAGACCTCTTTACTTAGCTAAAAATAAGCAAGTTGTTGTTTTCAGTTTTTCCAATTGGGTTCTCACACTTTGGTGGCACAAACAGAAGGAAGCATTGTGCTGGCAAAAGGGATGATGCTTTGCATGGCACTTGTGTGCTGGTGGTCAGGGGGCCCAGCTGCCAGCTCCCAGCTCCCTCCCCCTCTGTCTAGGGAGGATCCAGCCAAGCAGGGATATTCCCACATGCTCTATCCTTGTATCCCACCAGCATGTGCAGCCTTTCCTGTGCTCAGCTGGGTCTTGATGTTCAGGAGTGACTGGGGAAGGCTGGAGTGACAGCAGAGGGTTTTGGGGTTTGTGGGTGAAGTTGGAGACTGTTGTCTGCCTCCCTGGCAGCCTCAAGCAAGTTGTCTTAGGCCTGACCAAAGTTGGAGCTCTCTGCTCCTACAGCTTCCATAGGTGCTCTACTTTAATCTGCCTCCTGTTGCTGACAGATCACACTTCAATCATTGATAGAAATGCCTCAGTCTTCCTGTCAAGCCCATATCTAACCCCACCTGGAAGCCAGGAATCAGCATTCTGATAGTGAAGTCAGCCCAGTAGCTCTCTGTGAAACAGGTGCAGGATGTGGTCCTGTGAGCAGGGTCAACACATGAGAACTGTTCTTCCCCAGAGAGTTCCCTGTGATATTGTCTCTGGCCCAAGGCTCCTCGAGCATATTCCTGTGGAGCAACATCTGCTCACCAGGAGGGAGGTGAACACCTTTGCTTTCCTGTGTCCTACCAGCATTGCCATCAGGCTGCTGTCCTGGGCTCCCAGTGTGTGTGAGCTTGCATTCCCTCAGGTGGTGGGAGGAAATGAAGCAAGGTCTCCTGCATCCTGGGAGAGTGCTTTGAGGACTGCATGAATGCAGGAAGCTTCCATAGTGACAGCTGTTTGTCACAAAAAGGGAAGCTTGGATCCTGCACTGAGTGAGGTGTGAGCTTAGCAGGAAGAGCCCCACATGCTGGGGAACAGAAGGCAGAGAAGAGGGGACACTGGTGTGGAGAGCTAGAGGAAAATGAGAGATTTAATTCCCACCTCTGTGCCCAGCACTTCTTTCCAGACAATCTCTTGAGTACAGATACCTCCTCTTCCATGGACTTTTATTTTCAGTGCCATTCTGGGGCACCTGAAATAAGGGAAGAGGAGGACAGACAGTTTGCACTAATTGCAGGCATCTCACTTAGCTCTGAATTGCACATGGGCAGACACCTGTGAGATATCTAAACCTGCCTGGGGAAATTTTCCTCAGTACTGACAAGCACCATCTAGGGGGCCCCGTGGCTCGTGAGGAATGAACTTGTCCCTGGGTTCAGGTTTCCACACATGAACAACTGATAGACCACACCTTTGGGCATTTTGGTTCTTTTTCTTTGGATTTAAGGTTCTCTTAACCTATTTCTAGTTCACAGTTTATACAACGTGGGTAACTGTGTGTGTCCCTGTCCTGGGGATGGGGGGGTCTTAGCAGAATAAGTACAAGCAGGATTGTGAGGCACATGAGTCCTGTGGAAAGAGGAGGAAGAACTGCAGACAGAGCCACATGTTTCTGGCCCTTTCTCTGAGAAAATACTACTTCCACTTAACATCAGACAGTACAGTTCACCAAACAGATACTTTCTCCCTGCAAAAATGCAAAGCTATAAAAACAGTTGTTGAAAATATAAGGTCCAGGTCGAGGTGAAACACTTGGCAGTGTCAGACAGAAGCAAGTTTGCATGCCTGTGTAGAGTGAGCTGGGATCCAGACCTTCCTGTGAAATGTTTCTTGTATGGTAGAGGATTTTTAAAATCCACAGAGTCCAATTTGTCAGTGTTTCAAAGAGAAGAAGCTGGATTCCTGCACTTTTTATCAATAAAAGATCGTATGTAGTCAGCACTGTCTTTTTTTTTTTTTTAATTGCTTTACATCATCTCTGGGGAAAGTATTTACCTCAAGAACTCTTTTGCCAGATGATGAGTAGTACTTGTACTTATTTTCATTGTGTCCAAGCCATAACTTTGCCTCATTTGCATCTACCGACTAAATGGTTTAATTAATTTTGTGTTGTGCTTACTGACTAGTTTTAATTAGCAGTTAAATCAGTTCAGTTAACAAAAAAGAATGTAGGTGTTTACATGAATGCAAATCACGTTGGGCTTGCAGAGCTTGATTCAAGAAACAGTTCCACACCATTGGTGATGAATTTCTGCAGGCTTTATACAAGAAATGCACGCTTCTCCTCCCCCAGCAACAAAGAATAGGGCTTTATGATTCATTAACTGGCCCAGGCTTTATTTTTCCATTCTTGCTGATGTGGAGAATGAGGAATGGAAGCAGATCAGCTTGGGTTCCAACGTTTTGTTCTTGGGGCATGCACTCAATACTCATGCAAGGAAGGGCAAGAGTGTCTTTGGGTTAGTGTGTGCAACTGTGTCTCCCTCCAGTGTCCGATTCCAGCCACTATGGCAGCTAGCAATATTTTTAGCCACTTCTTTTCCTGTTGGCTGGGTTTTTGCTTACATCTGGCCAGGGCAGAGGCCATGGCAAATGGATTTTATGAGAATCAACTTCTGCATTCTGTTGTCAGCCAGACTCTGGTATTTCAAACACAATGCTATGAGCATGCTATAAGGTCTTATTTCTGTTGTCAGTGGTCTTACGTATGTTTAAAGGAATTTATCTCGGAATAGCCCTCCTCCTGGTGATATTGGAATAGATACTGGTGGGGTAATTTATTGATTTATTTTGAATGAGAGGTGTGGAACAAATCAGGATCGCTATTACCTTACTCCACATAAAATTCATACAGAAAATCTCCTCATCATTGGTATAAAAGCTCATCTGCCCATGCTTAAATATCTGGATTTGCATAGTCTCCTGTGTACCATTATATTGAGCTCCTCTAGACAGGCTGTGCTGCATCCACTCTTAAAGGCAAGGTACAATAGATGAGGATAAATTTATTCTGAGACTACAGTTACCTTACTCAGCTTTCCCAATAAACCAAGTAGGGAAGATCAGAGACAAGAAGATAATTGGTGAGATCATCAAGAAATGACTTCATAAGTCCAAGCCTTTCATTTGAAGGAACCTGGCAACTTGCCTTCTTAGAAGAAGGTGTTATTTCACTAGTAACTATAGATCAAAGTCACCGGGGTAATTATTTGAGGAGTTAAGTAGGTAATCAGTTTGGGAAACAAAAAAGAAAACCAAAAAAAACCCCAAATCCTTGGTCCTTGGAGCCTGAAGGAAAATTAACTGGAATGCATTGCTGTCTGTAGTTTTGTTCTAAAATTAAATTTAATTTCATAAATGTAATTTCATAAGGTATTCATCAGATAACTTGTTGAGGGACCCTGTGCCAAGCTCATGTGACACAGCTCACTTTCCAAGCCTAGAAAGGGGAATAGCCCTTTCATGTTTTCCCCTGTGCTTTTCCTATCCCATGGAAGAGGAGCCCAGTCTCACTCTCATTCGTGGGCACTCTGTCTGTAAATTCCACACCAACAAGATTAAATGTCTTTTGTTAGTGATTCCAGTCTCCAGTGACACCCGTCTGACATGGTTTACTGGTGCTTACGCTTACCATGAAGAGAAAATGAGGTCATATAATGGAAACCTGTTCCTCTGCAATTTTGAGGAAGCATGTCTTGCTCGTCCCAGGAACTTGACAGTGTAGTTGTTTGAGATGAAGGTGAGCACTCCACCAGCCAGTAAGCTCCCCTTCTGATATGTTCTCCTGTGCTAACTTCTTCCTTTAATGCTATCCTGTAAGGTGATCCCTCATGTCAGGCATTTGAATTAATCAACAGGTGTCATAAGGCAGCAATGCCTCTCCAGTGAAGAGCCTGATGCTCTCACAGACCCCTTCACGCTGGCCTTGAAACATCAGGAGTGTCGAGTCATTAAAAAAAAAAAATCATCTTTCAGCCAGAAATTAAAGACTAGTAGTTAGGAGACCTGAATTCTGATTTTTGTTGTTTTGAGTAATCTGAGAGAAGAAATGTGATCCACTGACTCTTATTTTTTTACTGTTTTGTTGTTTGTTTGTTTTGGGTTTTTTTATGTCACTGTTTTGTTTATTTAATTGTTGATTCAGTAGTCATGTGCATATATGAAGAAAGCATTGCTCCTTTATCTTCATAGAATATAAATAGATTCTTTGAGAAGCTTTTGCTTTTTAAACTAGTGATTTCACACAGATTTGTGAAGAGCCTTGTACTGCATAGTTGCATCTCTGACCAGACACATCTCACCTGGTACTTGGATTTTTTTTCTTTTTTTTGGTGTTACAAAGCAAACTTGTCTAGAATATATCACATGAGGGCACTGCGTAGCATCATTTACAGCATTGCAGGAAGTCGAAAAGAAAGGCTCAATCAACTTCCAAAGCTAGCAGAGCTTTAATAGGCCAGCCTTTCATTAAGTGAATTCCTAAATGTTGAGCACATTCTTTCAGATGTAGGCAATTAATAGTTCAGGATGCATGTGATGCACTTGTCATTACACAGACATTGATAAAAATCCTTGAAGCTACTTTTTTTCCCAGAACGTTCACATGAGCAGAAGAGAGGAGGGGGCGGGGGGGAAAAGACTTCTCTTCAGTAGTTTCTTTCATGTCACAAGAAGGAGGGTCATGTGTTTCAGTTTAACTGATACATTCCAATAAAATAATTTTCAAAGGGACAGGACAAATAATGACCATATTACATGTGGTGGCTGGTGCACATCAGATGGAGCTGCTTTTCTCATGCATAATATATTTGTTATTTTGCAAGCTGCTTATAATTCATTTAAAGTGTCTTTTTTTTAAGTTTACCTAATCAACTAATGCAATGGCCCAGTGTAGCCTTTATGGCTGCTAAGATTTTGATAAATTATTTTAGTCTCCATTTTCACTAGTAGTCAAAAATTCATGTCGTTCTTACACACAGTTCCTATCAAAATAAAAAATAATAATTATAAAAAGATATGTGAAGAACAAGTCCTTCAGTCAAGGCCACAGTATTTTTTTGTAAATGTAGATAGCAAGATACCAGCTAGAAGAGACTGGTATCTCATTTTATGGATGACATTTAAACTTGCTTACATAGTTATCGCGAATAATTCTCTATAATGCATATACTTTTGTTCCTGACAGAAAAATATGCTGCTGCATTCGACCTGTGTACTTTAGACTTGACATTTCCGTAAGCTGGAAAAGTTGTCTTCCTTTACAGAATCTCTCGAAATGAGGTCCCCCCTCGCCGTTCAGTCACTAGAGATTTTTATTAGTGTCCCTACTCTTTATCACCTCCTTTGTCTTTTGAAAGGTGATATGACACCTCTGCCTCTCAATAGTGTAGCAAAATGACAAACGAAGCATTCAGCGAGTCTTTGTCTACCAGGGAATTGGGAAGGAGGAGCAGGGAAGAAGCATGCAAAAATAACCACCCCAAAACAACAGCAACAAAAAACAGTTCCACATTCTGCTGCTTAATTATCAACCAGAGTGGAGAGGCTTAATAGTCCAGCAGTGGGTGGAAGGATCTTCTCAGCATTAGAGGAAACAGTATGTAATTAATCAGGGTCAGGATGCCCAAGATCAGATTTGCTTAAGGCTAAAGAGGGCCGGAGCAAGGCTAAGGCAGCGACACGATCTGCAGCCCGCTTGTCTCCCTGCGGCAGGATGCCTTTCGCTTCAGTTTCTAATTAAGCAACCAGGCAACCAACCGTATCCACTCCTGGCTTACTCCTTTTTAGCTTCTTTTGCGTTCAGGGACCTGGAGTGCTTGGGAGGGTATTTATGAAAGCAGAGGATTAAGATACAGATATAATTATTAAAAGTGATGGACACAACAAATGGTTGTCAATACAATGAGAAATCCCGAGTTATCTCAAGAAAAAAAAAATTAAAAAAATAAAAATCTAGCTTTTAGTTTCACTGTCTTAGAATTATTGTAAGTTCCTCAGAGGCATGTTAATCCAGCCCAGGCTTTCCTCCCTGGTGTGATATAAGCCTAAGTGTCTGTCTGTGGTTGGTAAGAGGAGCCTGTGGAGTGAGGGTGTCAGCGAGGTCAGCAGAGTGATGCTGCCTCTAGCCTGGAAACCTGCCCTGCCTGAGCTGGCTGTTGTATTTCTGTCTTTGTGTTCAAGATGGCCCAATGGACCTTTCCTTCCTGACGGTGACTGTTTAGAACTTGTATGTTTGACATCCCAAGCATCCCAATGATAAAGCCGTGTCTCTTGTGAACAAGAACTTACTTTCATTTGCTCAAAACCTTATGCCTCTTGCTACCAGTTGTGGACCCTAGATGATGGAAAATAACATGCATATGTACAATATCTGTGGGCATATTTATATATTATACTTGTAACTTAACATAAAAGGAAAATAGTCTATATTATTTCCTTCATGACATTGATGATTTTATGAGCTTTATTCCAGAATTTTAGGCACCTCTTTCACATGTCCCTGATTATTTAGTCTCTCCACATAAGGAAGCAATTTCATAGTTCTGGTCATCTGCACTACTCTTCTCCCTACTGTTCCAGCTCTATGTTCTTCCTGGGATGTTGGTTATCTAGAAGCAGATGCAGTGTTGGACACAGCACAGTTTATACAGTGACATATGGTTTTCCCATATGCATTATTTTGGATTTATCAACAAAGCACTCCATCTGCCATTTTTTTACCCAGTCTCTCAATACCATGATATTGTTCAACAGCTGCTCACAGTCAGTTTGATGACCACAGATCATTTTGTATCAACACCAATCTTAGTCACCTCATTGTTGACCCTGTCTTCCAAATCACTCATGACTAGGTTAAACAACAGATGTTCCAGAATAAGGTTAGTGGGATCCTGATGTGTCCCGCTCCTACTTATCCCATATAATGTGTTCATACTACTGAAATCCAATACATTTTCTCTATCAATAAAGCAAAATTCAATAATTCGCTATAGAATATGTGAACTGTTCATCATTGTTATAATTGTCTAATTTGCAAGTTGCTAACCTTTGAACTACTGAGCAGTATTCCTGGTGGCCAATTTTGTCCGTGACAAGACCCAGTGTGCTATTTTATTCTCACAGAAAAATTCATAATCAGAAGACTTTGGACTTCAGACTAAAGCAAGACAAATTCCACCTACATGTGACGCCATCGAAAATTTAATGTGTATTAATTGATTTAGGGCAGAAGGTGATGGAAGTATTGGAAAAGACTCATTGAAAGACTTTCCTGTTTAATAATAAAGGAAATAACAGCATTCTGGAGTATCTTATAATTCCGGAAGAAAAATATTACATCATCTGGATATTTCCTGGAGATCAGTTTGAGACACAGTTAGTAAAGTGTACCGCCCTTCCATTAGATCTGTGGATTTTGAATTAAGTGGAAATAGAAACCTGCATTTCCTGAGAACAAGCCAAGGAGGAAAAAAAAAAAATTCTCTTTAGGCTGGAGCCACTGCTGTGTCTCAGCCTTTGGGCTGCTTTGTGCTTCTGTTCACTTCTTATAAATTGTTCTGCTCTTCAGCATGTTTTTGGTAATCTGATAATATTTTCCCCTCCACAAGAGCACTGATCATCCTCCTAATGGGCAGCATCATAATTTAAGCATATTTATGTTCATACTAAAAGACCATAGTCTCAAAGTATAATCTAAAAGATGGTTATGAGATAGATTATCCCTGACAGGATTTAGGGAAATGTCACGTATCAGACATACAGACCAACAGTATGTAACGGGATTGCTGCCTCTGGCAGCCTAATTCTAGCAGATTTTTAATCACGTGTATTTCAGGATGATAAGAGGCTTGCACAAATTATTTATAGCTTTTGAGGGCTCCTCGGGACCAGAATGAAAGGCACAGTTACTTGTACTCTTTATTTGAGAAAGTTTTTGTACTAGTAGTTGTAAAATTTGCTGTGTTGGCCTTTTTAATCTTCAGACAGATCTAATAGAATTTTTTCCAATGTGAGATTTTCACAGATTTAACAAAACAGGTGACATTGTGTATTTGCTCTTCCCCTTACCCCCACCTCTGTTTTGTGACCACACTTAACCAACCAGCACATTGTCACTCCTCATATTTATTCATCTTGCTTTCATATCATGTTGGCAGAAAATATCCTCTTGGGATACACTGAAGTTTGGATTTCCTTTCCTCCCAGGTATAGCTAGGAAAAACAAAAGTGAGGAAAGCTTCCCTCCTTAAAACTGATGCTTCATGTTTCTTCTAATTCTCTTTGCTCTGCCTCTTGATGTCAAACACATACCACACACTTGGGAAAAGGGAGAGAATGAGAGAGGAGCAATCCCATTCTATCTAGAAGGTCTGTACTCAGATTAGACTCGCCGTCTAAAGGCAATGATACAACTCAGCAGCTCTTCCAACAATATAAATGCTTCCTAAACCTTGCCGGAGTGCTAACTTGTATTTCTTTCTTCCTTTTATTTTTTTTTAATTAATTTTTATTTTAATGCAGCACACAAACAAGCTTGGGGTTGCAGAATTGTTTGTAAACTTTTAGGTCTTGGCCTGAAAGCAATCTCTTTGCCCAAAATTGCTAGTGAACCGAATGGCTTAGCTCTCAGAGAAAAAGACACAAGCCCTCATAGGAGCTTATAGCCTAAAATAGATTATTTATTGGAAAACCTTTAGCCTGGATTCCTTCCATTTTGTGGCTTTCTGATCTGTTGCAGACAGGCTTGATCTTGTCCTTGTGGAAAGCAGAGGCCAAACTCTTTTGCTGTCCTGGCTGGAATGTGTTACTTGAGTTAGTGAAAGCAGTATCTGCAATTCGCTCAGAACGTGGGATCCACCAGCTAAAGCTACTGGCTGACCATGGTCATTATCACATTTCTCACAGTAACTGCTAGCAGATGCTTCAGAAACAGGGAATGCGAAAACATAATGTATCTGGCCACATGGGAAGTAACACTCAATGGGAAGGAAGACTATTTTCTAGCTTTTTTTTTTTTTTTTATCAATGTGTGCCTTGAAACAAACAGTGCAATTGTCTTGTGCCTAAGAATAGTTACACCTCTGGTTTTTGCAGAGGAGCTTGATATAATTTTCTGGAAGGAAAATTATCAGATAATCAGAAAGAGAAACAATTCAGAAATGGAGCACAAAATGGAGCGAGTTCTTTAAAATTCAATGACTGATAAGGTTTCTGTGGGGGGGGAAGTATTTTGAATTAAAAAAAAAAAGAGTTGCTTTTTTTAATGAGAAAATTCAAAGACATTTTTCATTTTGTCACTGTGGTTTGTGATCAGGGGTTGAGTTTCATCATATGTTGCCACGTGCTGTTTCACGAACACGTCCATAAGTGCTAGACAAGCATGTGATTGCTTCTATTGACCTGCATGTCAGAGTGCATGAATGGCTGCTCTGTTTGCAACGAGTCTTCAGATCAGGCTTGGATGCATTACCTAATTGACTGTCTGCTTGTGCCCTTCTCTTTGGGCCTGCTGTACTTGTACTCTCTTTCCCCCAGCAGTTCATACCCCTTCCTCAGATCTCTGTTTAGAGGGGAATGAATACGAAGCTGCTCTTTGTCTCATTAACCAAACTGTCTGAGTTTCTTGGCTGGCTTCTTGTTATATGGCAGTTTTGATTAGACCATTGGCATTTGGGGACTATAAATACACTAAGTTCTCTGTGGGGCAAATGGGCAACGTTTTTGGCTGCAGTTTAATTGGCTCCAAAGAATTGGGACTGGCATTTTGCTTTATTGAACTGACTTTGAAAATGCGTGACCCTTCTTCTAGTCACAGAATAGTTTTCACACGCTCAGAAGTATGGGCTTCAGCATCTTCATCTCTCATTTTTCTCAGTCTCAACAGGGCAGGGCCACTTGGAAGGGTACAGGATATAATTAAACCTTCATGTTTAGACCTCCTTTGCTGTATCTGCTTCCTTGGTATTTTTCTTAAGGTGTTACAGCCTGTCTGCCTGCTACAGTTTGTCCACCCTGTCCTTTACACAGACCTGTAAAGAGCAGGTGTGTGGTAACAAATTTCAGCTACATCACAGAACTTGGTTTGATTGGAGGGAATGTCCTGGGGCAGAGAGGTTCTTCAACTTTTTGTTGTGCATAAAGTCATGATTTCAGGGGCCAAACATATCTTTAGGGCCAGAAAAATAATGGAGAATGCAGAAGCATTTTTAGCCATATTTTACCTAACTGGTGAAATTACATATCCTTTTACTCATGGTTTTATGCATAAATAAAAGTTTCTGTAGAAGGGTTATACATTTCATTTGTTTGATATTTCCTACGATATTGAAACTGCCTATGCTCTTCTAAATACAAATTTTATATAAACTATATAAACCTGATATTATTCATATTCTTTGGCTTTATAGCTACAATAATATTGCTACCCACATGTAATGGAACACCAGGGTACACCTTTTGAGAAATCAAAGGCAGTAGCCCTGTACCAGTGAAATAATGAAGCTTCTCTGTTAGTAAAGAGGAGGCTTCAGCAGGTCTTTAGGGAGATTTGCACTTTGTTCGAATCCCCATTTACACGATAAGTGTAGGCATCTGCTATGCCAACATCCCTTAGAGTGCCCCCAACTGAGAGCACAGGGGAGATAGTGAAGAAAAACACTAAACCATAAAAGTTATTTGTAATTCAAGCTGTTTATAGGCAGAATTGAGAAACTCATAAGGGATAATACAGCCCAATTTTGGCATTTTTTTCTTCAATAAATTACAGATCTGACATTGTTGTCAGTATTCTGCCAGCTTTGTGTAGAGGGGATGCTGTATCCACACAAAGAACACAGTATACCATTACAGTAAGACTCAGCAGGCAGAAACACGTTTTAGTGAGTCCATTTTACTCATACAGTCAAGCTGCCTCCCTGCTCTAAAAAAATACCAAACCAATACCTCAGACAACAAGACCAGACTATTTAAAAAACTAAAAGGAAAAAAGGGGAAGCTACACTAGGCAGAACTTTGGCTTTTATTCCCCTTCTCCTTAAAAATGCAACCATAAGGGAATTCTTCCAGGATACCAAAATTTAAGTGGACCTGTTTGTCCTCTTGCTCTTTTTACACTGGCCTGACTGGGAAAATATATATACATCCTTTTTGAGGGAAGATTGCCTCCTCTTTGCCACTATTGAATTGTAAACATCGTATAATGAAAACACTTAGAGAGCAAAGCTTACTCATGCTAAACTTTTGGATCCTATGAAGTCAGTGACTAAACTTCCAGCAATGCTGAATGTCTCAGGATTTTGCTGAGTTTTTACTCAAGCAGAATTGTCATTGAAACTCGAGATTTGCCAGAGGATAGACCTGGCATGATTCAGAGGTTGTTTTTGGACTGAGAAGGTTGTTACCCCAAGTGTGTAGTTTTCTGTAGCTCTCCTGTGACTGTTTTCCACATATGGATGAAATATAACTCTTAGAATACACATCTGTGCATTTCTCACTTACCTATGAACCCCGTGGGTCAAGCATTAAGCTCTATACAAACTATAACCATAAATAGATGAAAAGTGTCCCTAAGAGAAATGCTCTTTTTTTCTCCCTTGTCCCCAGCTGAGTGATTCTAAGAATTGTGGTTTGGCTTTTGTTGTTTATTTTTTTTGTTTTTGTTTTGCTTTGATTTTATGTGCCTCCCCCCCAAAAAAAAAAAAAAACAAACAAAAAGAAAACCAACAACAACAAAAACCACAACCAAAAAACCAACCAAACAAAAAAACCCCTGATAGTTTTCATGATTGGAATGGAAGGGAACAACCCTTTCATTCCTTTGCCCTTGTTCTGTGCTATGTTCCACCCTGTGTGCTCACAGTAATTTCACTGAACCCAGATTCCATTTGGAAGGGGATTTCTCCGTGGGTCAACTCCAGTATAACATGATGTTGGTAGGACAGAGAGTTCAGATCATAAGCACACATCTGTTTTCCTGTGATACCCCCCACCCCTCAGCTTGCTCTGTTCATAAAAGCAGGGTTTATGAATTTGACTGTTAAAAATGTGGTCTGCTTTTCCAATGCACCAGTTCTACTTTCAGATTCATACGGAAAATATGTTGTGACAGTGCAATATGTACTCAAGGTTGTTCTTACTGGTAGTAAAAAGCAGATTATCTCTGAAAACATATGGAATCCTGCACATATACACATCTCCTGTCAAACTGGGGGAGGCAAGTGGAAAACAAATGCAAGCAAACTTCAGGAGAAGAGTAGCTACAAGTTGTTTCTAAACCTTGCACAGCAAGAAAGAATACTGTTAGGCTAAAGCAGAGAAGGAAAAACAAGATAAAAAGTACCTTAGCACATGTATGTTGTCTCTTAGGTGGTACCATGGCTAAGTTACAACTCCATTACATCCTGAAAGATTCAAGACTGTGTGGCATGGGGGAACCTATGTCACACCTAGTAACAAAATAATGAATGAGGAAAATGGGAGAAGATTCAAAGTGTTAAACTTAGTTCAGGGAATACATATGCAAGGCAAGGCAAAACTCCACTCTTTATTTCTCTTTTTTTTTTTTTTTTTTCCCTCACCACGATCACTGGTTTTGCCAGATGCCAAGGTGGGGGAAGATGCCTTATGTGGAATGGCATTACACAGACACCCCACGGCTCTTTCTAGAATTTTTCTAAGATGAATGTCATTTGGGGTTCTTTTTGGTTTATAAATAGAATGTGAGATGACAAACCATCTCAGGGCAGTGGAGAAGGGTTGTCAGTTACACTGAAAATGTAGTTGTTTTTAGAATCATAAGAGAGAAGATAAAAATGGTGGTTTTAAGAGTCTGAGTGACCCTGCACAGAAAGAAACAGCTATTTGGTGAGTGATTTCTTTCCCTTCAGAAAAGATATTGAGGATCCCTTTTTAGCAGTACCCTTTGGAAGGTGTATGATCATCCTGCAGTTGGATTGCTACCAAATGAACATAAAACCCCACATGTGCTGTACACTAGAGGTTCTGCATGAAGTGAGAGTCTGTGAGTCTCTTCTGATGCTTTTAACACTTCTGGAAACTGCAGATGAGTGTTTATATGTCCTTTGCTATCCTTACAGCTTTAGGTGGGAACTAGCAAGCTGGGATGAACCCAGGGTTATTTGCAAGGCTGAGCCAAAGTTTTTCTACTGGCTGCAGGACAGGTCATTTCCATCACTGCAATGGATGGGTTGGTACCTGTACCTGGTATTCCCACAAACTTTTCAGGTGACTCTAGCAGGGCCACATTCAAGCCTGAGACAAAATCCAGAGAAGCCAATTGCTGTGTTCTTGTCAATGGGCTCTCAGTCAGGATAAGGTAATTTTGTGTCTGAACACCCTCTGCAGGAGTACACGAGTTGCCAGAAAAGATATGGTGAGTGCTGGGGCTGTAACTTTCTTGTCTGTGGAGGTTTTGTAATGGAACTTGAGGGAACCCTTGCTAAACTCTCAAGACTGTGGCCCTAAGGCAAGCTGCTCTACTGAGCCTTTACTTGAAACAGGGCTAGGGCTACTTTGTCTGCTGGGACATAGGGACACGTCCATTAAAGTGTGTGTGGTGCTCTGCTTCTGAGACATAGGGGACAACAGAAAAGTTAATAAAAACAATTTAAAAACAAATCAGGTCTCTCATGAATGCATTGTCTTCTCTCTTCTTGCTCAAATTCTTTACGTTCCAAAATCCTGTTGGAAAATGTGAGGCAAATGCACAATAAATGCTGTGAGCTGCTTTTTGGGCCATGCTGTTTCCATTTCTATGGCTATTTGAAAAGTGCATGAATGCAAAGCACTTTCAAACACTCTAAAAATCAATACAGAAGAAACAATGGAAGCACATTTATTCTTGTTTTATTCAATGTCAGTGTTGCTGAGTTTTGCCTGACCAGATGTTACAGTTTCAAATCTGTTCAACCATAGCTGTTAACAAAACTGTCCTTCTTTCACCAAAATTAAAAAAGATATACATTTATTTCGGAAGATGTCTATGGTTTTCTTTTAATATGAATGAAACAAAGATGCAGTTTACCCATTACTAGTGCTAATATTCATGGTGATCTCTGAAAGTAAGTCACAAGGCTTTGCTCGTGTGCTGTTTGCACACTCTTTTGCACAACTATCCATAATTCTGAATGCCCAGTGCCCAGTTTTAACTCGGTGATACTGGTCTTGCTACTTCTTGGTTTGATTTGGTTGGCTTTGTTTGTTTGGATTTTTCCTCCTATTTTTCTTTCTCTCTTTTTATTTATTTTATTTTTAAAGAACACACATTCAAGATAAGTAACGATTTTTAAGATAGAGGTTGGAAAAGCTTAAGCCTTTCCTCTCCGTGTGGTAGTTTCCCTTCTCTTTCTTTTCCCGGACAGAACTGACAAGCAGGCATTGTCCCTCCAGTGAGCTCTGCAGTATTACTTTGACCCTAACCCATCAATCTGCCTCAATTGGATAATGATCTGTAATCACTTTCTTTCAGGGGAGTCTATAAATTTGCCAAGGCCCCATTCTTCTCTGAAGGCCTCCTTATGTTCACTCCCATTTTTGCAAATGCTCTCTCTTTTACAGCGCTAAATAGCCATGCACATGGCCCTTTCTGTTCAGAGGCACCAGGCTGCTCACTGTTGATTTTCCATGGCTCTGCTCTCTAAAAGGAGGCGAAGTTCTGCATGCCAGGACTCGGCAGGGTGCAGGGAGAAGCCACAGCACTTCAAGAGCAGCCGCTTTTCTCATTAAGACTGACCCATCATTAGGCTGCTTTGTGCTGGCCCTTGTAATCGATGAGAGGGCTGTGTAGTGTGAAAAAGCTAATAAAGATGAGCATGAGGTGGTAGAGAAGGGGCTGAGGGGAGTAAAGACATTAACCCCTGTTAAGAGGGAAGCCTTCCTTCCCCAGAGCTTAGCCACATGAGTGAGGGGCAAAGCTCAGGTTAGCTGGCAGGGTGCAGTCCCCTCTCAGTCATTTCTTTGATTGTCTTGCATGTAATTCCCTGAGCATCCTTGTTCTGTCCTCCTTATTGGACCTAAGAATCAGGGCAAGCGTGAAAGGAAGCTCATTCTCCTTCCTCAGCCTTCTTCTGATTAAAGAAGATCAAAGGCTGAAGAACATCTAACTGAACTAGTGTGCTGCACAAGAGGAAGTCAACATGTATGCACAGAGCACTAGAGCATTTTTTTTCCCCCCACATCCTCAAGAGAATTTCTGAGGTGTTGAGAATGTCATGGGAAAGGTCAGAGAAGGTGAAAGATACTGAAGTTGTTAATGTGTCTAGGGAAGCATCAAACCTGTACTTGCTCTGTATCATGTTGGATGCTTTGTGTCATGTTGGATACCCTGTGCAAGCAGTGTAGAGAGCAGAGGGAATAGGCAAGAAAATAAGTGATCTCTAAGAAATGTGTAGTGTGGAGGGAGCATTGGTCATGGGAGAGGGCAGAATAGATATTCTCTCTGCCTGTACCACAGAGACACATCTCTAGGAGTGCTGTGCATATAGGCATCACACCAGAAATATGCAGCAGGACTCTGCAGCTCTGACAATGTGCCTTAGTGAAATGAAAGGCTCCTCTTGCTCCGGGGAGGAGGAATGGTGTCTGTAACATTGTGTACACTGGTGAGAAAACATATGCAGAGTTAGAGTGAGGCTGCAAAAGGGTAATGTCAGATGTTGTGCAAATGTGGGAGAGCTCAGTAAGGGACAATTACTCCCTTCTGAACAGGTGGCCTGCAGAGCCCTTCCTGCTGTCCATGCCTTCACATGTATTCTGGTTTGCTTTGTGTGCCTCGTGGACAGGAAACACAGTCAACACCTCTTCACCGCGTGCCTCCCTCCACACTTCTCCCAAGGGCAAAGAAGTAGAGAAAGCACAAAGTATATAACTCATCCTCACCACCTAAGAGTGCATTTGTGACAGGCTTTTGTGTGGAAAATGGTACACAGGGTTGACTGCTTTCACTCTGCCTCATACCTGTTACTCAACTGAGCCTTCAATGAACTGCTCAGAAGTTTTTAATATTAAGTTTTATTTTCTTGGATATGTGCAAAATTACATGGATAAGATTGTTTTATGTCAAAATTTGGTCCATAGTCTCATCTTCCTTGTGACTACAGAAAGTCTCAGAATAGAAGTGAGTTGTCAAAGCTGCTCAGCACATTCCTGATATTAGTGACTCTCACTACTGTTTTTGTTTATGGGCATCATTCTTGTTCAGTGAGCTGAATCCTCTCTCTTCCGCTAAACACCTTCATCCCAGCCATCATTCAGTGTTTGGTCCTTTATGCCAGCTGACTGCTACAAATATAGTCTCTGTGATCATGCCAGAATTTTAGAATTGCTGTGAATAGGCTGAGCCCAAGTGTAAAAATATCATCTGAGTTGAGAAATGTATGGGATTTGTGGTTTTGTTTGCTGAGGCTTTCTTTTTTTTGGTCTTCCATTCTTTGAAAGAAGCAAATTCTAAGAGTATTGCATAACAGAAGTACCCACTTCAAAACAAAAGCTGCTTGGTGCAGTATCTTCTGCTAACATTCTGCCTCAGCTGTGCCATTCAGTGCATTTCACACGGGATTTTGTGCTGCTGTCAAAGAGAAGCTGCACAGATTTACTTGATTTGAAACAGGGATGCTTGGCAAGTTGTTATGGGCAATCTGGATGAATACATGTTGGCGTTTGCCTTAGTTTCAGTCTCCTCAAGGTTCCAAATGATAACCATCTTGAAGGTAATTTGTTTTCATTGCATTAAAAATTCCATTGGAAAGTTGCTTTTTATTGTAACTTGTTAAATGCTTAATTGATATCATGTAATAAAAAGAATCGAAAACCCCTCTGGTCCCTCCCAGGAGCTCAAGTTAGCAACGGTGGAGCCAGCTCTGTTGCCATTTCCAAGTTCTTCTGTAGTGATCTAGCAATTCATCAGTGTCAAAGACACATGGGAACTCTCATGTTTGTAAAAGCCTGCGAGGGATCCATGTCCTACATTTCAACAAAAATCACAAAATCACATTTCAAGGTGGTCAAGGTTAGGGAAACATCAGGCACATAATTGCTAGCCCTTTTCTGAAGTGGATGCTAAAACATGGAGAAACAGGCAGAAGCAAGAGGTTAGCAGCTGCAACAGAAAGGTGACTGCTCCTTTGAGAGACCTAGAAAATTGGAAGTGAAACATGTCAGGGTGCCAGAAGCATTTGGCTACTGAAGGAGGAGTGGTATGAGAACCTAAGCAGGCAAATATGTTGATACCTACATGGCACAGAAATCACAGCTGAGCAGTCATGGAGGGACTAGTGAATATCATCTGTGGCTCATTGTTTTATCTTCACTGGCCTGTGTCATGGCAGAGATTTTTTTCTGCCCTCTCTCTACAGGTTCCCACCTAATTGTGTTCTTGTCAGAAGCTGCAATGAGGCCACGGGTGTGTAAGCTTCAGGGTGCCTCATGCCTCACCATCAGTGTGCAAGAGTTGACATAATCTAGCCTATAAAGAACAGCACCATAAAGGATGAGGTTCCTTGATGCCATGTATTGTATTTTACAGATAATTGCCTCAGTCTCTCACCAGGCAAGATGTGTCAGCTTCAGACCAAACATACATATTCAGTATGTACATATTCAGTGTATTTAGAGTTACTGAGATTTTGGTGTACTGCTGTAGGTGGGATGATATTTATATTTGTCAAAGTTGTATCCTCTAACATGGTTCCTATAATTCTTCTTGCTCCTGACTTCCAGGAGACAGTCAACATTGTCTCAGGCTGATCTAGGTGGTTTTGGGTACAATGTCCAGACTCACATTGTTATATTGTTTCGTATCTTACCGATAAAATCGGGCTGATTTTCCAGAGGCTGATAGCTAAAGGATTAGAAGTGTTGACTGTTTAGAGAACATTTGGGACAGCACTTGTGCACTTGAAATAGTTTTATTTATAGCCACATCCTTTACACTTAAAAACATGGCAGAAATTCTATTTGGTAGCACAGCTGCACACGTTGTCTTCTTTCAGGACACAAAACATAGAATTATATCCTTTTGTATTTAAAATAAAGACAGCAATGAGGAAATTCTTCCTTCTGATTCATCAGGATGATCTAGACACTGAGTTTGTATTGATTCCTTCACAAAAATTTCAGTTGACAATTTGCTGCTGATCTCACTGGCACACCGAATCCTTCCAATGTATCTATTGCCTCCTGCATGTTGCGAAAGTAGAAATACTGAGAATGTGCTAAGCACTCGGTGCTGAGATGTATTTTGAATGCCCATCAACTGATTAAGTTGAATAATTGCTGGTGTATTCTGTCTATGTGGGTGTCATGGATTTAAATAACAAACAGTTACTTGCATTGTAAAAACGATGTTCAGATTAACTTCGTAAGGAATGGCTTTGTGTGATCTTAGGTGTCCACTGATATTACCTGCAATCTTCCTAGTTTTCTGAATTCCTAATATTTTATTCAAATCTGTTTTCTGTTTGTACCAGTTTTTGTATCTGTGTTTTGCCTGTACTTCAAGTGTGCGTGTGTGTAATGTACTCTTACTCAGGATTTTCATTTGTCCTGGTTGTTGAAGACAAATCTCTCCCTGAAGACATATCAGGCCTTATACATGTGTTTGAGGAAATGTATATTCCTCTTTACAGTATATAAATGTCATCTGCTTATCATTGGGTTATTTTTTTAAATGCTTTTTATAATTTTCATACATTCCTAATTCTTATACAAATTCTTAGGTTTCTTCTGACACATCTATTAATAGAAAAAAAGTTGTAGAAACTCATGCGTGGAACATTTACTTGCATCTGGCATCACTGGTTTACAAAGGATCAAAGATATCCAAAGTCTATGGATACTGTCTTGTATTCATGTCTCAGATTAAATGACTGAAAGTGGTTTGTTTTTTTTCTTCCCAAAGTTGTCTTCCCCTGCTCTGATAATCTCAGTTAATAAAATGCTGTGTTCCAAAATCTACCTAATTCCCACCAGGAGTTGCATGATGCTGTTTTCTTTTTAACTGACTAATTATTATTATTGTAGACATGTTATTTACTCCAAAGTGGTTTGGGGATAATTGATTAGGTTGCACCATGTCATGAAAGAACAGATGGCAGGCTAGTCTGTCAGCTCATCTACAGCATATAAGAATGCTAAGAAAATTAAAATTGAGAAGGGAGAAAAAAAAAATTAAAAACCAAGAAGCAAAGAAAAAAGAAGGTGAATAGGAGGGGGAGAGGAATGAACTAAGCCGTGCTTGCAACACAAAAAACTTCTTGTAGTGGGTGGTCCTTTGGGAAGGTAATCGGAGATCTGCAATATGTCCACTACAATCAACAAAAGGGTTCAACACTTCTCTGTAGGGAATTGGGTAGGGAAGAACTTGTTTAAATAAAATTGCAGGGTTGCAAGAATGTTAAACTAATTCTCTAATGTTCTGTGCATTGTCTGGGGAATTTTGGCTTTGCATCACTTGCTGTACTGAAGCACTAAAAAAAAAAATATTCTATTAGAAGTGTTTTGTAATGTGTTAGCATGTATTTTAGCTTTGGAAACCCTGGCTGTGTGTAGTGACAACTAAAAATGCCATTAGAAAAGCTGGACTCTCTTGTTCTCTGCCTGTAACCTCTCCCAAATTCCACATTCTTCCTCACTTAGTAGAATTATCTTAAATACAAAGGGTGTTTAGTTTGCTGTTACTCTGATTAGTTGGCACCTGCATTTGTGTGTGTGTGTATGAGTTAATTATTGGTGATAAATTATAATGGATAGAACTGTATGTGGTTATTTACATGTATTACCTATAGAAGAATGTGAAGTCCTGGGCTGATCTCACTTTAGCATTTGTATCTATGTCGGTGAAAAAGGAGGGGACTGTGAGAAAATGGCAAGAAACAAAACCATTCACTGTCCATCCCAGAGGGTACCAAAAATATCAATAATACCTCCAAAGATCCCAAAAGGAGAGGTCCAGAAGAAAGTAATTGCAGTGAAAAGCTTACCTTTCTAGACCTGGTTCTTCTTTATTACGTGGTATTTATGCCTTTGCAAAGTGTCATTAAGTGACAGCAAATTGAAAAGGCAAGACCTCAGCCCCACCCTTCCTGTAAGGTGAAAAACAGGGAGCATCTCACTCCCAGTGAATAGCCTCTGATGAGATCGCTCCCAGCAGGACTCTCCTCTTGTCCAGTTTAGCCCATTTTCTTCCCCTCAGCATCCAATCACTCTTGAAAGGATCTGCTAAGCTGCTCCCCCAGACCAGCTGGGAGGAACACTCATCTCACTATCCTCTTGACTCTAAGTAGTGAGGAAAAGAGAAAATCGCACTATTACAGGAGTTTCTTGTTAGGCTTAGATCTATGAGCTTAGATTTATGAGAACCCCCACTGGATACTGTGAACCCAGTGTTTTAGTTGTTGGACAAATAAATTTCTTGCTACTGAAATCTTACAGTCTTGGAAGGGAAGGAGGTCACAGGGATTTGTCAATTAATACAGACAGGGACATGATTAAACCTTTTCAAGCTCAGACTTTTATCTTGTGTCGCAGTGTATCATCCCTCAGCCCAGTAACCTTCCTTCCCTCAAATGTATAATTGTGCTTTCATTTAAGCAATTTCAGTAGAAACTGCTGGTTATATTTGACTGTCATGAGTTAATCTTCTCTCACTGGTAACTGTGCACTGGAAAAGTCCTGCTTCTGATTTTTCTGGGTGTCCTGGGCCTTCCACACATCTGGAAACAGCTGTTATCGCAGCGAATGGTTTTCTGCCAGCTGCAAGCCTTCCTCAGAGCTGAGCAGCTCCAAACAGATCTGTCCTCATCACCTTTTCTCGGGAAAGAAAGGAAACGACCAGAGTTTGATTGCTGCATAATAAGTGCGTGAAGTCTTCTCCTTATATTGTCAGTGAGGATTGGTTTTTATTGGATCACGAGTGAAGGATTAATTACACTGACCACAGATGGGCACGGTGCAAGGAATGTCAGTAAACTCCCCACACAGCTCCCAGGAAGTACTTTAATTATGGCCTGCATAAATTTCTATTCCAGTTTTTGGACTCCCTTAAGCAGAGACTACCAACTGTCCTAAATTGCTTGGTGGTTTGTTGAGGTGGAAATGTATCCTCCATGGACCAAACTCATTACTAGGAGGTTTATTAGCAAGAAGGTAGTCTAAGTCCATTAATAAATGAGGAGTGAGGCAAAATCAATTATGATTTTAATATGACTGAACCACTAAGCTGCTCTTTTTTTTTTTTATCTGTCCTTTAAAGGGAAATAAAGAGTATGGGCGATTAAAAAGAATGAAGATCACAGTTAGTATGGTTATAGAAAAATGCAGGTAAGTAAATACCTGGGAAATTTAAATGCACAAATCAGCGGTTACCTTGTCTTAATGAAATTTCTGAACATACTGAATTACTAGGAGGTAGTTTTGAAAGCTAAACCACTGAGCCCTGGGATAAAAGGGAGTATGTAAAGCTTAGATTGTAGGGGAAGTGAGCAAGTCATTTACCTTATAACAAATATAATCTACCTGTCCAGTAAAATGATGGAGCTATTGGGACAGGAAGTCTGCAAACTGGTAACAAAGAATTATACTGCATTAAGTAGCAAGTACCTGTTCCAAACACTGCCACAGCAACCTGTGCACTGCAGCTTCTCTCAGCTGAGTGGCAGGAAGGACAGACAAAAGGAAGAGGACAGAGGTTTTATTTCTGAATGTTAAGAAAACATTAGGATATGTGCTTCACAAAGTTGCCTTTGGAAAACAATGCCAAGTTGTAGGGATGGAACACTTACAAGGGCTGAAAATGGGCTAAAAGTTTCTACAGTGAAAGTGGGGATGAACGACAACAGATTTTTAACAAGGGGAACTTGAAACTGAGTTTTTGCAGGAATTGTCACATGGCCTAGTTTTCTACAGCATCTTTTTTAACAATCTGGAGGATGGAATAAATAACATGTAAATAACAAGATGGAAAAGACAGGAGGAGGTAAAGACCCAATAATGACAGTATTTCAAGCGTGTTGGGGATCTGGAGATACCAATGGTGCAAAGAGGAAACGAGTAGCATAAGGACAACAGAGGTACTGAAAGGGACCTGCAGCATGGAAACATACAACTTGCCACTTGGCAATACCTGTGTGGCACAGCACACTGCCACTACTGGAGCAAAAACCCAAGCAAAATGGAGCAAAACTCAGATAGGAACTGAGATGTGGCTAAAAGTCACTGGAGTACTGAGGGCAGGTGATGGGGCTAACTGTGCAGGTTCAAGGCTTAGCTACACATCTATTCTGCTCAGGTATTTAAGAAAAAAACAAACAAAAACCCCAAGCCTTGTGGTGGAGATAGAGATGGTGAGTGGATGAAAGGCATTGAAACACCACCAAGAAACCCTTCTGCTCTGTTTCAGCCAAGTCCTACTCTATTATCATACACATACGGTGATTTCTTCCTGCTGAGTGTCTTTGTGAGCCTGTGTTTGTCAATTCCAGTTGCTGCTGAGTGAGGTTTCATTGCTGTATTTTTGTACCTTCTAAATGTCATAGTTGAAAATGAGATGTTGATTTTATTTTTTAATTATATTTTATTGCTTCAAGTCCTTTGTGGTTTTATACAGTGAAGAACTTTTTTTTTTTTTTTTTGAATGGGCTTTAAGTATTTTCTGTCCACCCTTTTTCATACTGTTTTTCACTGAGACTCTCTAGTAGTTGAAGACTGCCAGTATGTATTAATGGAAGAATACATTTCCAGTATCAAGCAAATAACTATAATTTAATTTATTTTATGTATGCTGTGGTTGGATTCCCGGGCTGGTTTGGAAAGAAGACTTGATTAAAGTGAGGATTTGATCCACTGTTCACATATACCAAGGAGAAAGCTCCCATTATATTCAGTCAATAGGGGTCAGTCTTGGAAAATTTTGTTTGACTTGAAGAATAGTCATTTAGGGAAATTTGGTTGATTTCAGGAAGATCATTTTGAATAATTCTTTAAAAGGGACTGTTTCTTTGATTTTCATCAGTTTCTCATGAGAAGAACAAGTTCTTTATTAGAAGGTTTTATTGAACTTTAGGGTAAGATTTTGCCTTTTAGATCTTTGAAATTATGGAATTTGGTTTGCTGACATTCTTGATGGCTTTATAAGGAAATGTGAATAGCTGTAGTTAATAGGATGACATGCTATATTAATTTTCTCTACTTTAAATATTAGAAGTAGATTTCCTTTGTTCTGGTTGAATAATTAAATTATACTGGCTGAAATGTTTATGTTCTTACTGTAGTCTTTTGATAAATATTTAGTTTAAAAGATTATTTCCTGGAACAATTTCTACTAAAGAAAAAAGTAGCATGAAAATTTTCTAAAAGTATATGTAACATTTATGGCTAAACAGAATCTATTTAAAAAGTTCTGCTGCTGGTTTAGCAACAAAAAGGGTCAAATTTTTCTGGCTTAAGTTTTGTAATCTCAGTCTTTTGCTATGACAGAACTTGTTACAGCAGTCTTTAGTTACAGATTGTTCTTCATGTCCATCAACTTAGTTTCTGTGGAGAGATGAAAATGTCTGGGAGTTTTATACCAAATTTTGCCATCAACCAATTGGATTCTGAAAAACATAAAACTGAATTAATTTCTGTGATAAGGGGCTAGCTTCTCTGAATACGAAGTTAAAGCCAGTGGGTATCTGCCCTTGAAAATGTGGAAATAAACAATAAATCAGAAGTCATGAGAAACGAAACTGGAAAATTTCATTGAGCTTTAGAAAAAAAAAAAGGCATATTTGTGTCAACAGTGTTGGAGATGATGACTGAAATGAGGCATTTTAATTAAGCAGATCTGAATAGGCCAAAGTTCTTGAAAGCCTGTGAGTTTGCAATGTGGCTTACAGCTATGAACATCTTTTTGAGATTTCATTGCAAGCATCCCTTCCAGCAAAAGGTCATCAAGCACAGTTACATTGAGTGGTTGTCACCCAAAGAAAAGAGTGGGACACAGCGTAGTCACATCACATTCTCTGATAAAAGCTCATGAATAAAGTGCCTCAACACAGCACCCCAAGTTGTCTGGGCTTTGGAGCACTGTGCTGTATCCAGCCAGCGGAGAATCAACACCTACAAGGAGCCACGTGTGGGTTGTCATCTCATTAAAGACTCCAGCTGACTCTGCTGAGCTCCAGTTTTCACCTATTGGTGGTACCAATACCTGCCTCACAACTAGATGCTAAATTCTCTTGGCCCGTTTGCTGTATGCTGCTGTAGAAGCAGAAGGGATTGTGTGGCCTATCCTGTGGGAAGGGTTCTCTCATTTTTGTCTCTGATACAAATATGGAATGACCACTGGTTTTGGTCTCTATCTTTTTAGATGATGTTTGCCCTTTTGGTGTAGCATCTGCTTTTTCTCACAAGTGTACATTTTATTTTGATGTAATCTCTCCCCAGTTAATGAAACTTCCATCTTCCCACTTATTCTGAGTTATTTTTAATCACCTTTAAAAATGACATGGCACATCACCAGCTTAACCACCTCCATGGTTGTGCAGTATCAGCATGATAGTAAAATAGAATCACAGAATAGCTTGAGCTGGAAGAGATCTTTAAAGACTATTCAATCCAATCCCCCTGTAATGAGCAGGAACATCTTCAACTAGACCAGGCTTCTCAGAGCCCTGCCCAACCTAACCTTGAACATTTCTGGGGCTGGGGCATCCACAACTTCTCTGGACAACCTCTTCCAGTGTTTTCCCACTCCCATTATCTTCCTTATGTCTAATCTAAACCCACCCTCATTTAGTTTAAAGCCATTACCCCTTGTTCTATCACACTATGTCTCACTGAAAGGTTTTGGCTGTGTACAAGCACTGTTTGTCAATAAGGAAAACATTTCTGTATTATCAACCCTGTGTTCAGCACAAATCCAAAACACAGCCCCACACCATGGAGAAGATTAACTCTACCCCAGCCAAAACCACCACAACTCTGTACCACCTTTGCTCTGACAAAGGACACAGTCCAGGGCAACTTGCTACAGGCAGAGTGGACGCTGTGACCCTACAGGATAGAATATATTAGAGATTCCTGCTTTTCAGATAAAGTTTTTATCTACTTTTTACCTTTCTCTTTCAGTAGATCAGAGTTTTGTACTGTTGTGAAAAACTATGCTGCAAAAACTACACAGCCTGATAACTCCCACACTTCTTTCCTGGGTGTCCCGAAGTCACTTTGGTTTTCTGGCACAGGTGCTTATAGTAAATAAAACTTAAGCTCTGTATTTGTGGGTGAAATTCCAGCTGTGTTCATGTTGGGAGTTCTCCTGTGTCCATATTCTAGAGAAGAGATTTGTCTCCAGTGGAAACTCTTTGTGTTTCCACTGAGTTCACTCTCGTTGCTGTGTAGCCTCTCCTGATATCAGTTAGTGATATCAAGGCCGTCAGATGCCTGGTTAAGACCCTGATGCACAGATTACTGAAATTCCTGGAAAAGACCCCAGTGACAGGTTTTGAAACATGCTTTTGAAAAGGTTGAGAAACCCTGGGCTTCATTGTCCTCGTCTCATAAATTAGACAAAGCACTGTTGTCACCGGGGAACTCGCAGTAGTGTAAACAGATGATGGATTAGGTCATGCACTTCTACTTTATTCTTAGCATGTGACACAGGGAAAAAGAATTATGTTAAACTGATAGAAAAGCCAGCTTTGTAAAACATAAGAAAATGGTATTTTGGGGCAGTAGAAACCTGGAAACAACAAAAAGAAGAAAGTATATTAGTCCAAAGATGCAACATCCAAAAAACCATAATATAGTAAGACTTCAATTGCACATCTCATGTGGATTACATTTATTATGTGTTTTATTGTAGATGAAATTTTGCTTGGTTTTCAGGCCATGAAATATCATCGACAGTAAAAGAAAAAGTAAAATGATCTTCCTGATGACATTATTTGGTGATTTCAGAATTTTACAAACCAAATTGTTTCTAGGTTTGGACTAACACATGGGTTCTGAGGGAAATCCTGCCTAAAATGAAATTAATGAATTCTCAAGGTATGAGTAGTAGCTTGAACAGATCAAAACCACCCAAGGATTGGATTTGATTCCTAGTGCAGTACATCAGCATTTTTTTAGAACACGATAGGCTGAAAAGAATAACCTGAAATGAGATTGTATACAAAGCAGAATACAGTGATGGAGACTTTTCTGAGTGGGATACATTTTCTTGGCCTCCATCCTCTACATGATCTAGTGGAGCTGAGACCCCACTGAGAGGAGGAGAGTTAATGCAAAGAGCAAAACCATTCCTGCAATTGGTAGGATATAATTTTTATTCAGGCTCTAATATGCTTTGAAGTTGTCCCAAACTATTGGATAGTGTATGGAAATAATCAGGGAAGAACAATCCTTCCTGAGAGAGAAGCACAACTGCTGTTGAATGGAGCATGACCTTTCAAAAATTACTGGACTCTTTTGTACATTTATTCAGACACAATCACTAAATTAACCTCTCTGGCAACAAAGATGAGATCCATGGAGTTGTTATCTTAAGGACACATTTCCATAATACTTTTCCAAGGTATTGAATAAGCATTCATTAATTTTTGAAGAGGACACAAAAAATTAATTAGCAAAAATTTGAATGCAATAGAAAAACAAAGAAAATTAGAAAGAAATAAACACTTGTTGAATATTTATTCTTCTATTGCTCATAATTACCTTATATATATTGATTTATATAGTACACAATGTGCATGTATGGATACACATATGTACATATTTTTGCATATATACATATGTGAGACAACTGTATATTTTTTATGTAAGATCAAGCCATATGTTTGATAAAAATAAATGCAGGTCCTAAGACACAGGAATAGTAGGAGCTACAGGAAGACTTCTTGGATGAAAAAGAAGCAACATGTCCAGTGTTTTAGCCAATTGCCTTTGCAAGGCACATTCCCAGCTCAGGTGTGTGATGACTCTGTCAGAAACCTCATTTTTGCATTTGTTTTGGGAATAGTTACATGTGCAGTCACTTCAATACTCAGCTTTCTGGTTTGCCTCTGCAAAGATGACAGTGATTTCACATCTTGTGCTGTCTAGACACTTTCTGAAATTCAATCTTAAATTTGGTATGTTTTCTGAACTTAGGGGCTTTGACAACCCATTGTCTTCTGTTTTTATTTTTAATAGAGTGACTGTCTCTTCTCCTGTTTGGCTCCACACACATCCATTCTTCCCCCCGCCCCCCCCAAAGAAAAAATGGTTCAAGGAAAGGTATTCTAGAAAATTTGCAGAGATAAAAATATAAATTACTCTTATTCAGGCTGGCAGGTCATTTCAGACAATATTGTCTTATAATTCAAGCTGTGCAGATCCTACCTAGAATACCTAGAATGTCAGAAAAGCCTCTGCAATGGAAAACTTGATGATTCATGATCTCCATGTCTTTTGGAGACACTTGGTAACACAGGGCAGGACTGGAAGTTGGAAGTTTAGAAGGAGCATTGTTAATCTCAGGATAATTCTTTATATCTTTTTT
>VXAU01001800.1:749663-791290 GCA_013399695.1 Formicarius rufipectus
CAGAGGTTTTTCTACTGGGTGATTAAAGCATCAAAACCTGCTCTGAGGCTATCTCCATTTCAGGGCTCTAAAGAAACTCACCACTGAATGGAAATCATTTCAGGAACAATTAGAGAAAAAGTCAGTATAAATTCTTCCTATATCCAGGGCATTAGCATCACCCAAGTGTCTCCTGCTTACAGTATGTTGTGACAAAGTAAAAGCTATTTCAGCTGTTATACTGTGATGGCTGTTATTTATGGAACATAAAAGGATAGTGAAATACAAAAGGGGTTGAAAAGACCAGGGTAAGATCAGATAAAAAAAAAAGAGAGAGAGAAACAGGCATCTTGGGATGGTAACAACCCTGCCATGTACTGACAGGGAGGTTGTATATTTTTAGAATATACTGAAAGGAATGGTGCTTTTACTTAGGTTTTTATGGTTTACCATGAGATGCAATTTTCTGGCCTTATATGCAGTTGTAACAAAAGTCAGAGAGGTTTTATGATAGCTGCCAGAGTTCATAAATGATGGCATACACTAAAATATTTATAGAACTGTAAAATCTTGATTTCTCTCTGGTTTAGCAGATGGGGTCCTAAAACTGGTTCCCAGATTGTCACATTTCTTTACCCTTTGATGACAAAGAAGCCTGTTATCACTTTTTATTTTTTCCCCCCACTCTGGAAAGCAAGTTCACTACTGTAATCAAGTTCATACTTCTATCCAATTATAAACACCAGGATCTCATGAATTAAGATGTGTCAGCCATGTAAGATTTGTAATTATTCAAGGCAAAGGGCCTATTGTTAAACATCAGGATCTGAGGAGCTTTGCCATCTCTCTGCCCAGTGACCATTGACTCATGTCAGTATAATTGCTGGGGAAAATCTGCTTCCTGATCATTAGGCTGCACCCACACATCACAGAGAAATGTTATATACACCAGAAGTGGTAAACTTAGGTGCTTGCTTGGTACAAAGCAGCAATATAGCACAGCTTTTTGCTTCCCTTCAGGATGTGTGGTTGTCCTCAAAGATTAGTCCCTGCAGCACTGGTAAACTCAGCTGCACTTCAGAATGACAACTGATAGCTGGGGTAGCAGAAGCAGAATAAATAATCTGTGAAACAGCATTTTTCCATTATTGATCAGAATTCACTTGCCATTAAAAGACTTTTCATTAAAATTGAAGATGCTGAAGGGAAAACAACAAGCCATGTCCCTTCTCCATTGTATTTTCATGACAAAGTTTCTCAATTTTAGCAGATAGGCAATGAATAGGCTTGTAGTATCTGAAGACCTCTACCATATTTCCAACATTCATTAAGTTATTTCACATATACACACCTTGTTGGAATAATTGTCTAAGTATTTATAAGGCAGAAAAGCAAAGCAGCATTTCAGGTTCTATTTTTTCTGAGTATCATCCAGAAAAACTAGAAATATCTTCACTGTTGAACTTACTGCATCAGACAATCTATAAATTAGCAAAAATTAGGGAATTGAAAAAAGAGGATCAACAGAGATAAAAATATTGGGAAATAAAACACTTTTTAAAAGCCAAAGGCATCTCAATTCATTGTAATTTCTCTGTATTTAAAAGAAATGCAAAAATCTGAATACCAAAATAATTATGACTCTTAAACGCATTTGGATTTTGGTATATTATTAGTAGTATCTTCTGGCATTATGCCCCTGGAGGAGGAAGAGAGGACAGGCACACACACCTGAATGCCATGTAGCAAATGGAAACAGAAAACTTCAGAGTTGGGTCTTCTCCTAAATGACCTCAGCACAAAGCACAACTTCACCAACAGAACCAAGTCCATTTGTAACAGCTGACAACCAGGACGATTGGATGGGCTTCTTCTGGGATTTCCTTGGAATGGTTTGGGTTTGTTTTATTTTTTTTTTTAATTTTTATTTTTTTATACATAGAAGGCTTTATTTCTTAGCTTACAGTTCCTAGCTGCCTGACTACCCAGCTTTTGTTTGTTTGTTTTTGTTTTTTTTGTTTTTTTGTTTTTTTTTTTGTGGTTTGTTTGTTTTTGTGTTTTTTGTTTGTTTGTTTTTGGTATTTTTTTTATCAAGTGACCAGAAGAACAAATAAACGAGAAATAAAAAAGAGAGAGCAGTGGAAACACAGAATTTACAGAAGTATCTCTTATTCAGATTCTGTAGGCAGAGCTTTTATGCAAACTACAGTGAATTAGTATTTAACTTTAGATAGGAAATCTTTATTTCTTCAATGAAATGACTCTCATTTCCAAAAAGACAGTATGTCCTCCTCTCTTATGTGTCTTCTACCACCTTTTAATCTGAGTCTATCCCAAGACTTCTTAAATAAGCAAAATAACAACAAAAAATAGCAATCTCTCTTTTTTATTTTTTTTTTGTGTGACATTTATGAGAAGTATCTTAATGAGTATTTATGGGATTTGCTTTTTTTGTGTGTGTGTGGATATGAGAATTGCTTTAACCAGCTGGCCTTCATCTAAGCATTGTTTTGCTTTGGTTTTAAGTGAATGCTGGGAGGTGATGCTGTTTGCATTTGAAACAAAGACAATAGAGAGCCAAAACTTCTGCATATGTTACCTCACCAGCTCATTTCATGACTTCAAGTCACACATCAAATAGTAACAAAGTATTGAGGAAAGAACTGGAAATTTGATGGCAGCATTGGTGATGGAAACTTGATATACTGGTGAGTTTGATTTAGTAGGAAAACTTAAGGCTCTTAAGTCCATTTCCACTCACCTCTGTTTTCTTTTGGAGGAAGAAGTAGAATGGTAGATGAGAGGCAGCATTGCATGTATTGCACAGATTGTATATAGCTGTGTCCTCCTTATGAAAGGGACATATGACCACATGAGAACCCAAAATCCCTGGCCCTTGGCTCCAAATCTGCTTGTCAGAACTTTCAAACATTGGTCAGAATGATGGTTTTGATTTATTATTTTTATTTAATATTAGAAAAGAGAGTTTGGTGTCTTTACCACAGCTGTGGTGCTGTTACTATTGGATACCTTTTCATCCAGTGATGAATAGGTGGACACACTCGTGGTCATCAGTAAGGGCACTTCAGGAAAAGTAGGAAATATGTTTTCCTTTGGGAAAAGGTAGGTTGAGATTGGTGCTAGTCTTTTAGGGTTTCCTTGACGTGATAAGAGTGAAGGCCCATGCACCTTAATTTCCACTTCTTCAACTGTGCTTAATTAACTCTTGGGCATAGACTCTGTCATGGAGATTTGCATCTGGCTGATGTTCCTTAAAAATTATGTTTAATTTGGACTTGTGAACCTGCAAGCCCCAAGCTGGATAGAGTTTGTCAGCCTTGAGATGGCTCTCTGAAACAGCTTTTTTTTGTTTGTTTGTTTTTGTGCTTGTTTGCATCTTTAGTGAACAGCAAGGTGACTTCTGTAGAGCTCCTCATTTAATGCCCCCAGTTGCATTCTTTCTGCATCCCAGCTGATTGTCTGAGGTAATGTTGGTTGAACTAATTTCAAGCCTAAACAAGTTGCTCAGTTCCCCTGAGGAAAAACCCAGCACTGCCAAATGGTGACTGGTCCCATCCTGAAATGCACCTTGTGTAACTGGCTTAGATTAGCTCATCAACCTTCAAGTAACTTATGTTAAGTGATAATAATATTTTTAGGTCTGAAATATGTTGGAAAATCTAAGGTTTAGTGTTTTGAAATATTGCATGGTCTTTTTATCATTTTGGATACCCTGAATGCTGTGCAATTTACTATGTGGTATTGTTCACTTGTAGCATTAAAAAAAAGGATGCTGCACATTAGAGCTGCCCTGGCACATTTTTACTTGTGAAAATGGATTCTGATGTTTGGATTTGTGTGCTTTTTGTCTTGCTTTGTTTGGACTTTAGTGATCTTCACAGTAAGGTATTGATTTGATCATGAAATGCCATATAATAATTGCATAAAATAATAAATATATTTAAAAATATAAACATTGTATAATGTAGAAGAATGAAATATAAGAATCAAGTAGCATGTAATATACACTATTCTGTGTATATAATTTTGGAGAATGTGTCACCAAACGTAATACCTGCTTTTGTTTGACATAGGTTTGAAAAAAATCTTGTGATTTTTTGTATAATTTTGAATTTTGATCTGAGACAGTACTACCTTGTGCCATGCACACACTCAAAAATAATGAGCTGTCTGTCTCTTTCAAAATAGAAGAGCTATATACATGGGAAAAAAAAGCACTGGGACCTTGGGAAGTCCACAAAACTTCTGTCATACACACATGGGTAAAACCAGGAAAAATACAGTATTCAGACCAGTGCTACATTATTGCTTTGCAATGCAATATGCTGTTTTAGAGGTGGTACAAATATGTGTTTTTCAAACTGCAGTCCAGAACAAACCTTTGTGTCCTGTGACTTTTTCATACAGTTCTGCTTGTGCTCTGGGGTGTATGGACCGTGTACAGTGTGACAGAAAACGTTTCCAGCTTCAGCAGTGCAACTGGAACAGATAATGCACTAGACTGTGTGTGTTTGGGTGATTGTGTGTTCATAAAGCACAGCTGCAGGGTGTACAGACAGAGAGATTTGAGAGACTAGTAGAATTATGAAATACCATTGTAGATGTTGACAGTAATTTTTAGCATCATGTAGCTGTCACTCAAGAAAAGTAGTCTGCCAGTCTCCCACTAAATCCTAAAACAGTTGAAAAAATTGCTTTACATAGTTTGTTGTGGTCAGTGCAGTATGGGTAATTAAGCAAAGTGTTCTTGCTAGAAGATCATGAGAAAGTATGACTTGACTAGTGTGCATTTCATCCCACTGGGGTGGCTTTAGGTTGATGCTCTTACTGTGTGCTGGAATAACAGTATTCTTTTCATAACAGATTTGTTGCAAATTTCATAACAAATTCATAACAAACTAAATGTGATAGTGAGATGGTTTTACATAAAAATCTGAGAGAAAAAAATATACACAAAAGCCTGCAAAATGGGTCATAGGCTTCACAGTTGCAGTCAAAAAATGACTTTAGATTTGGTGGGTGAAACCTTGGTCCCAGTGAGTTTTATCATTGACCTCCACTGAGCTAAGTTTTCCTATCTGGGCTTTGAGGCAAGGAAAGCAAGCAGGCTCTAAATTATACAGTTTGGAGAATTCCTTTTTCAGGGCAATGCTTGTGAAATTTTGGGCTATTCACGTATTTAGTTCAATATCCTACAGTGCCTAAGGTTTGCCTTGGTAATGCATGCAGCCAGTGACTTCAGAGTGTTGTGGATACAACCCCACATAGGAGGGGGAAAAAAATTGCCCTTTTATGCTCTCTTTGTAACTGATTAAACTGTACCCTTCTTTTGGGCATAATCAGAGGTGAAGTAATTACATTTCAACCTGCAATGAGGTGAAGCCCTCATGCTCAGTCTAACAGGAAACAAATTTCATAGACAAAAACATCTCTGATTATTCCAATCACTTTTGTACAGTTCAGCAAATCTGTTCTTTTGCTGGAAATACAGACCTTTCTTTGCCAATATTTCCCATCCATCCCTGGGAATAGTGCATGGCTGGTAAATCAACACAATTATTATTCTATTCCAGAGGACACACAGTGATTTACATTTATATGCCAACATTTTCTTCCTTGCTGCCCCATCAAGAGCTGGGAAATGATTTATAAGGATGCAGAAGTGCTGGCACAGATGTTACAGAACCTCAGCACGTTTGCATTGCACAGCATGGCAGGCTGTTCTGGAAGGGTTGATGCACAGGTAGGGGAGGAGGCAGTGCATGTGCCAGCAGTGCCCTCCCAGCTCCAGCACGGGGGCAAACCCTGGCCCTGCTGCTGGCAAACATATTTGGCATCCATCTTTCTAACAGGTCACTTTTGCATGCTGCAATTTGGGGACGAGGATTGTTTGGTGGTTGTAATTAGTTGCTTCTGTTGAATTCCTAATGGACTTGTGAGTCGTAAAAGCCTTTCTGTTGTGGATCAGTTGGAAGCTCCATTTTAGGTATTTACTTATTTTCCTTCCTCTCTCCTCTGCCCACCACCCCTGTAGAGGAGGTTTAGAAGCTGAATGGATACACATAATAAAAACATACTTTGTTATGGGAACTGTCTTCCTCCTTCTTCAGAAAGCTTGGCATTACTGGGAAGGTTTGCTTTGCTTTTAAGTATTATCAGAGCAAACGGAGACTAGAAAGTCATTTACATTCACATTTCAAATGTTAGCGTTCAGGAAGAATAACCCATTGAAAAGCCATATTGTGTGCTCTGTATTCCCTCTAAAATACTCAATTAAGTAGTTTAAGGATATTTCATGATGTAATGAAGTGTGGAAGTCCACCTGGTTTAACTGATGCAGTACTGAACCAAATGCCTCCTTTTTTTTTAATCACTGCCATTCATAAACCTTGGAAGTCTAAGGCTGGGCAGGGCTAGGAGTCGGGGACAGGTATTAATCCTGCTACTTTCCCACACCACTTAGCTTGGTGTCATCAGTAAATTTGCTGAAGGTACACTCAATCTGTTCATCTACATCATTAATGAAAATATGAAATAACACTGGTCCCAGTTCAGACCTCTGAGGGACACCATTTGTCACCAATGGCTATTGGGACTCTGAGCTGTTGACCTCTGGATGTAACAGTCCACCCATCAAACCCATCTCTCTCCAGTTTAGAGAGTAGGATGCTGCAGGGAACCATGTCAAAGGCTTTACAAAAGTCCAGATAAATGACATTTGTAGCCTTTCTCTTGTCCACTGATGTAGCCAATCCATCATGCTATGATTGTATGATCATCTAGTTCCAATGTCCCAGCACTGGGGGGACCAGACCAGGTTGCTCAAAACCCCAGCCAACCTGGCCTTGAACACTTCCAGGGTTGGAACACTTCCAGGGTTGGGACATCTACAACTTCTCTAGGCAATCTCTTCTAGTGTCTTACCATTGAGATGATTATTATTACTAAGATGGTAAAAAAAGAATATATATTTCTCCATAGCACATAAGCCAAGGCAAAATGTTACATTCCTCCCATTAGAATAAATAGGTGCATACAACTGAAGCACTAAAGTGAAGTACTCTTAACTTCCTGATTTGAGGAACATTGATATAAATATTAGTCCTCTGTGTGATTAAAAAAACAAGGGCCTAGATTCTTTGGATATTATTTTTAGAGAAGTTGCCGCTTTAGTGCACTTGGGTCCATCCTAGGCTTGGCAGAGGAGGCTACAAGACCTAAGTACTCACGGTTTAAGTAATTTGATAGAGGAGGAGTGATGATGATGATGAAAACAGAGGAAGAAAATTATACCTTAGCCATGGAAATTATGCCCAGGGTCAGACTTCTGCAATGTCAGAATGTTGTGGCGTTAACTCAGGGAAGAACTTTGACCCGTATGAGGATGAAATTAAATAATGCAACAAGGATGGGCTCATCTTTGGGGCAAATCCTCTTCCTCTTGACTATGCACAATCCCACTGCAGGAGGCAGTCACTTATATCAGGACTAATGTTTTCTTTCTGATGGCTGGGTATACTAAGCAAAACAGGCTTTAGTGACTCCCCAGAGTGGTAAATAACCTCCCTGTGGGACCTCTAAAATATCCCAACTCCTTCATTCAGCACTGAGAGATCTCCAAACACTTAGTTCATAAACAACCCAACCATTTTAACACACTTTCCTCCTTCTCTCAGGGGATGTTCTTGGCTTGCGTTCTCTTCCTTTATGATGGCTTTAATCTTATTATGTGAACTGGGACTTGTTTACATTTTTATTTTTAAAAGGGTTTTTTGTGCGTGTGTGTGTGTGCACACACTAAAGATCTAAATTGACAGATGCCTTTTTGTAGGGCTGAAATAACATATCTAAGTTTTACTGCTCTCTTCCCTGTATTTGCATTTTTAATTACTTGCATCATATTTTATTCGTGTGTTACCTGATGAAGAATTTCAAATTATTTATTTCACCTGGAATTATATGTAGGTACATGAAAAATTACACTTGTCCATTTGTGGAGGCCAGCTGTGTATTAGGAATATCTGATCCCCATCTGAGAGATTTAAAAAAAAAAAGTAATCAAGAGAAAACAGCTGATTGTAAAAGCTAGCCCCTTTTCTCACAAGCCCTAAAGATATTATTATTGGCAGATATCCTTTATTACTCACCCTATATACTACACATTAACTCAGAAGTTTGCTCTAACTGAACGTCATTCAGTCAGATGACTTTTTCTTCAGCCACTACAGCTTTAATTTGTGTAGTAAAGCTGATGTTGTTGAGTTCCACCCATATGCAAAGACTAATTTGTTTTCACTCCAGCGTGACTCGCAGAGGTACAACCTCCCTCTGACCACCATTTCGGGTTTTTTTTCCCCCATGTCATTTCACTTTTCAGTTAGAATTAAGAGAGGGGAAATATTGATCAGCAATGTAGGCATAGTATGATGAAAAGCTGCCTGTAAAGGAAGAAGGGAAGAGAATGTGAAATGTGACCTGATCCTGCAAAGCAGCTGAACATCCACACGCCCATCTACGCTCTCTGGATATTTCTGGTTTGATTCTTTGTCTGCACCGACAACAGATGGTGTTTTAATAAAGTCCAGTAGGAATATGACTGTGAGTAAACAATCCAACGCATGCCAATTCCATAATTGCTGGGTACTGATACAGCCCCTCACCTGATGAATCCAAATTGGGGGGAAACCAACTGTGCACACACACCTCCTGGCAGCAGCCAAATCCGCAGCTGTGGTGTGCTCCAGCACGGAGCTCTTCACCACGGAAGGGAAATTGCAGCTCCAATCATCTTTCTTGGCACCGGGCTTGGGGAACAGCTGCCATCTGGCTTGTCATCAAAGTATGGTCACCGAGTTTCTGGGAGATGAAATAGCTTGCTTTTTTACCTTGACACACACGAAGATTGCAATCTTCATCTTTACAGGTATCTCTTAAAATAACATTCTTGGCTTCCTGAGCCAAAGATTTACCAAGTGGGATTTTCTTCTTTAAGTGATTCCCACGCCTATAGGGACTTGAAGTCTAAACCTGTTATATGCTAATTAAAGATTCACACCCACATGACTTGTCAAAGAGATAAATCTTACTCATTTGTTTTCATCATTAACAGGGGAAAAAAAAATTCTAAGTAATACCATGCCTTGCATTAGCAGATTGCTGTGGAAATGTTTGTTTTTAATAGAAGCGGAGTTGATGTTAGAAGCATTATTCCCACCACTGTTGATCCAACCCAATATGGAAATTGCAACTTGGCAGAGGAGAAGAAGGTAGAAGGCAAAAGAGGGAATTCAAATACTCAGGACCAGCATTCCAGCTACAAGTAACTGTATAAACTGCATCCATCAAGTGCATTACATGATCATTACGTATATATTCAGTCCTTTAAAGACACTTTCAAAGTCAGTGGCAGATTAAATTACAGAAGAAGCAGGTAAAACTCATCCTCTAAAGAAACTAACCTGTGGCACATTTAGCTGCTTCCTTTCTGCTGGTTTCTAGCAGGTCCTAACGCTGAACACCTGCACATAGGAATAAAAGCTTTATTTCCATTGGTATTTCTTAGTGTTGACAATTTAGTCTTCAAATTCTATGCAAGAGACCAATCTTTTGAAATTTTATTTCAGCTTACACTTGGACACTGATTGAAATCCCAGATAAATCTCAGACAAATTAAGATATCAGTTTAAAATCTCCACTAAATGTAATTTCAGATATTTGACTTTATCAAATTGCTTCATGTTGATGAGAGCTAAGTATTTTGCATTATTGTCTTGACATATCATTGCCTTTCAAGACATTTTTACATCAGTAAATCTATGTTTTCAGATGGGAAATTATTAACCCTGGCAAATTTTCAGCTGTGGTACTATTCATAGGCCTTTGAGGGATCAAGATTTTTTTTTTGTAGTGAAGATTACCAGGCTCTTAGTCTGAGAGCAGAACTACTTTGCTCTGGATTTAGAAATTCCATTGAATTTGGAACTCTTGATTGCAGTTCACTTTACCCACAGTAATTGTTTTGTGCAAGGAATTAAGTAATAGAGGGAGAGAAGGCTGCTGCTCCTTCTTGAAGGCATCCTTTGGAGCTGCAAGGCTCTGCTCCTGTCTGAGAGTTTACCGATTCCCTCTGTCTAACCAGAGGGACACCAGTGGATTTGGATACACAAAAAGAGGGAGTCTTGCTGCTCCACCCATGATTTTTCTTACCAGGCCACAGAAGGCCACTGTGGACATAACTTCGGTGGTACACAAGGTTAAAAATGTGTCCCTCAGTTTCTTTATTGACCCATCTACTGAAAGAATCACAGAATATGCTGAGTTGGAAGGGATGCAGGAGGATCATCAAGTCCCAAGAGTCACACCATGTGACTGAAAGTATCATCCAAATGCTTCTTGATGTCAGCCTTGGTGCTGTGACCACTTCCCTGGGGAGCCTGTTCAGTGCCCAACCACCCTCTGGGGGAAGAACCTTTTTCTAATATCCAACCTAAACCTCTCCTGACACAACTTCAGTCTGTTCCCTCAGGTCCTGTCACTGTCACCACAGAGCAGAGATCAGTGCCTGCGCCTCCTCTGCTGCTCATGAGGAAGTTGATGATGAAATGTTGACCTGTAATGAGGTCTCCCCTCAGTATCCTTTTCTCCAGCTGAACAGACCAGGTGCCCTCAGTCTCTCCTAACATGCTTCTCCTCAAGGCCCTTCATCATCTTCACTGCCCTCCTTTGGATACTCTCTAATGGCTCAATATCTTCCTTACATTGGAGTGCCCAAAATTGCCCCAGTATTGCAGGCGATGCCATCCCAGAGCAGAGCAGAGCAGGACAATCCCCTCCCTCACCCAACTGGTGATGCTGTGCCTGATGCCCCCAGGACAGGGATGTCCCTCCTGGCTCCAGGGCACTGCTGACTCATGTCAAATTTGCCAGGACCCCCAGGTCCCTTTTCTGGCACTACTCTCCATCCTCTCATCCCCTAGTCTCTATATCCAGAGTTGCCCCATTCCAGGTGCAGAATCCAGCACTTTCCTTTGTTGAACTTCCTATGGTTGGTGATTTCCAGCCCTCTGATGCATCAAGGTCTCTCTGCAGGGTCTCACCACCTCTGAGGGAGTCAACAGCTCCTTCCAGTTTTCTGTCATCTGCCATCTGTCATTCTGTCCCTTCCAGTCCTGCATCCAAGTCATTTACAAAGATGCTGAAGACCACAGGGCCCAAGATGGAGCTCTGTGGAACCCCACTAGTGACAGTCACCAGTCTGATATTCCCATTCCCTATTACCCTTTGTGCTCGACCCATGAGTCAATTCAAGACATTCATGCTCAATACCTTTATGATGATTAGTCCAGCTGTCTGGACTGGGTTAGTTTTGAATATGCTTTCCATTTCACAGTGTTCATTCCACAGGTAGACTAGACAACAATTTTTGTCCTTCTAATTCACTACTGACAATATATTTCCAAAAGAAAAGAAAAAAGCAGATGAATAAGTGTGGATAAGTGTTGGAGGAATAACTGTTTCATACATTCCTAAATAAATGTACAATGAAAGGTTTAGGCAACTGTGCTGTTCAGTATTTCCAGCAGAACTGAACCATCTCTTTATGGGAAAAAGCCTTGGTGGAGCTCCAAGACACTTCTTCATGGTGGCTGCCTGACACAGCAGTCTGCCTGCAGAGTGCTGCTGATGGACAGAAAATGAAGCTGTTACATGGAAATGCTTTGCAACTTTTTGCTGGAAAAATCTGCTCCCAAAAGAAGCTTATGCAGAAGATGAAAAATTGTTCCCTGTGGGTTTCTCTAGCTCTGAGATTGGCATGCCTGGAGATGTTCAAGGTGCTGACCTCTTGGTCACACCCATGGCTGGGTGGCATTTCAACACAGTAGCTGCCTGATGGAATGCAATCTTGGCAGCCCATGAAATTATAGATTTTCTGTGAAAGGAAAACACTGCAACACTTTCAAAGGATTATGGGGGCTGTGAGATGTGGTGGCTTCAGCTGGTAAGCAGAATTGGATATCTGTGACAGAACTGCTCATCATCTCCTTGTCTTACCTTTCCATTCCCAAAAGTTGGGCTCAGAGTACTTAGGAATTAAGAATCATGTCATGTCATCTCCAGAAAATATTCAAGTCAGGGTTCTATACTGCAGTGACCTGTTGTTAGAAAGTCATGTGAACAGGGAGTGGACATGTGAAGGCAGCACATGTTATACACTGACAAACAGTGATTCACAAAAATTGTATTTCCTTTTAATTGAGAAAAGAGGTTGTGAAATTGCAGGACCTGGGGCTCTAAACATTGACTTATAGTAGAACAACTTAATTTGGGTCTGAGCCAAAGCAGAAACAAGGAGAGAATCTGAAAATGGATGGGAGAAGCAGTCATAAATCTAGCTCTTAAGTAAGGATTGATCCAGAATAGTGATGAGAGGTGTTTATCTCATCCATCAGCCAACCTTGAGACCACCTGACCTACAATCCATTCCATCTTGTACAATAGCAATTGTCCATACCTTTATAATATCTGATAGCTGTTTTAGGTTTATATATAGGATGCAATATTCAAAGTAAGCTTTGACATGATTTTCTGAAAGAACTGTTTATTGTGTAGGCACTTCTGTGTTTCTATCTTTTACCACCTTCATGGAAACTTCTAGCAGGTTCCTGGAATCAGTAGTTCCTGGACAAGGGTTAGCATTTTTAACACCAGCGAGTCAGCCTTAGTTTTCCATAAATCAATTCAATGCTGTCAAATCTGATGACCTTGTTTTGTTGGAATACCAATTACAAGTATGACTAAATTATTCTTCAAAGCTGAATTGATACCTAAAGTAGATATATATTCCTGTAAAAGAAATAGAAGATATACTACCTTACCCTTATCCTTCAGTTCTGTAGCCAGTGCTTGGGCTTCAGAAATAATGGAGGCTGCCCATTTTCATTGTTCTCTAGAACATATCTCTGAAAAGATTTCACAGCCTGAATAATTTTTTTCCTGGATCCTGTATCCAACAAGTATCTTGTTTCTTTTGTTATAGGCCCATTTTCACCGGACCACTGAATCGCAACATGATTTAGGTTGGAAAAGATCTCCAACCTCATTGAGTCCAACCTTTGACCAGTCACCACTTTGTCAACTAGACCATAGCACCAAGTGCCATGTTCAGTCATTTCTTGAAAACGTCCTGAGAGGATGACTCCACCACTTCCCTGGGCAGTCTGTACAATGCATAACCACCTTTTCAGTGAAAAAATTCTTTTTGATCTCCAATGTAGATCTTCCCAGGTGCAGCTTGAGGCCATTTCTTCTTGTCCTGTCACTTGTTACCTGGGAGAAGAGGCTGAGCCCCACCTTGCTACAACCTCCTTTTGGATAAAGAGTGATAAGATCCCCACTGAGTCCGTTTCTCTCCAAGCTAAACAACCCCAGCTCTCCTATGACTTACTCTCCAGACCATTCATCACCTTCATTGCCTTTCTCTAGATTCGCTCCAGCACCTCACTGTCTTTCTTGAAGTGAAGGCAAAGCTCTTTGAATGGGGAGAGAGAGAGGGAGGGCAATGAAGTAATGTGACAAGGGAAAACACAGGGGCAAATATTGGACCTGAGTTTCTCTTGATTATAAATGATGGCTAGACTGTCTCCATTCCTGTGTCTTCTCTGGAGCCATAGAAGGGGAATGGCTGCTTTGAAAGTGTGCATCCAGGAACACATCCAGACTTCTGGAAGCCCTGACATGGGTCTATCAAGGATAGGCCTCCACAGGTTAAACAAAAATAAAGCCTATAAGTCATAGCACAATATTGTGCTATGAAAACCACTATTATTTTTGGAATAATAGATTACAGGATTAGGTGAAAGTAGCAAGATGTGCATCCTCTAGAGCTACTCTTTTCATATGATGAATTAATGGGTAAAATTTTCTGTATTGAGAAGACCAAATCATCAGGATACACCTATTTGCCACATATGGTTACCAAAAGGATTTCATTCATCTCCCTGTCTTCAAAAGAGGTTTCCTCTGTCTCATCCAGTACTCTCATTCTCACTCATCCCCAGAGCAATTTGACACAGTGCTGTGCAACATCTGTGTTTCTTCAGACTGAAAAAAATACTGTACTTTCCAGACAAGAGGTAAGAACCAGAACCATGCAGCTAATCCAAGGAGGTGCAGGGCAAAGTGCTGAAACTTTGTTTTGGGATGAAACAGTTGAGATCCTCAAAATACAGCCTGTAGGGTATGCAGTCTGGGTTGCCACTGAACTATGGTCTCAGGCAATGCTGTCTAGTTCAAAAAACAGAATTTCCTGGAGCATCTGTCCAACTCCACTCCCATGAAATTCTCCTTAAAAGTTCCAAAACTAAAGAGCTCAATAAATCTGATTTTCCATTGCTGGCCTACTTGACCCTTCTTGCTCAGATGCAGAAGAAATATTTGTCAACACTTTAGCTAAAAGAACTTTCTCATGCTATTTGTGGCCCAGTTGCACTATTTACAGCTTATTGTGAGGATATTGTCACAGTTACAGAGCCACAGAAATTGGGAGTAGCTTTGCTTTACTGTGACTGGCCACCATTGAGTCACACCTCCTCCACTCATGTGACCTGTTGGTGAAGATGGTATACACTTCACACCTAAAAGGGGTTGCTATTTCAAATGGTGAATTCAATCTCCAGCCCCAAACTAAGCATGTGCTTAGTTTTAAGCACATCAATATTGCTTAAAGGCAACTGCACTGTTTGGATGGCAAAAGTGAAATATGTGCTTAGAAGCAAAAAGCTCCACAAAACCAATAAACAACTTAATGACATAAAAGGTCAGTTCTCTTTTAAAAGCAAACAGGGAAAAAAATTCCAAACATAACAAAACAAAAACAAACAAACAAACAAAACAAAACAAACAAAAAACAAAAACAAAAACCCAAAAACAAACAAAAAAACCAAAACAAAACAAAAAAAAACAAAAAAAAAAAAAAAAAAAAAAAAAAAAAAAAAAAAAAAAACAAAAAAAACCCCCCACACACACAAAAAAATAACCCCCCACCAAAACAGCCTCAGACTAAGACCTTTTCTCAAGCTAGCTCAACACCCAGCATGAGGGAAAGATTTTTCCAAAGAGCTCAGCTCCCATTTATGCTCTTCAATACAGGCCAGATTTTTATAAATGTTCACAATCTAATGTTTAGAGCAGTTTGGACATCTGGCCACTTATTTCTATGCCAGAGCTAAAGCCTTCAAGAAATCTGGTCCCAATTGTGGATGCTTGACTCTTTTGAAAATTTCACCCCATGGAAACTACTTTTACAATGACAATTTTCCAAAAGGGGACAAGCCATGAAATGTAAGTATTTTATGTACAATGTCCACACTTCAGATATAACTGCCGTCACTTTTTCTTTTGCTTGTTAAAAGTACCAAACAAAATAATATTTTCTCCTGCTCCTCCAAGCATTTGGGATCTATATGCACACAAAGACAAAATAAATTTTTATTCTATTTTTACATGATCTTGCTTCAAGTTTGAAACTGATGGAGGAGCTGCTTATAGAAGGAAACAGGAAAAAGCTATGCATAATGAATGGATATCATAGCAAGAGTTGAATTTATTCTATTGCTTGTAACAAAGAGTCAAGTGTCTTAGAAACAGCCATAGTCAGAAAAAGCAATTTTATCTGAGACGGCCTTAAACTACTCAAGCTATGGAATACTCTTTTCCTTTGGAAATCTAACCAACCCTGTTATTTTTATATTTTTCCTCAAAGTAAAGTCTGTGGTTGTAACTGCTATCCTACTCTCAACAAAGACTAACCAAGCTACCCCTGAGAGAAGCCTCTTCACTGCTCCCTGCAGTACTGCCTGGAGCTGCTGGTCTCCCCCCAGGAGCAGAATCCAAGTGCCTAACTGTTGAAAATAAACATAATAACACTATTTAACCACCACATGCACAAAGGGTGAAGAAGCATGCTCAAGTGTCTAAACATGATCTTTACTGAACCTACAACAGATGTTTTAGCAAGGAGCTTGCATAAGGATGGTTAAAAGGTCTTGTTTTCCATCTGAAGAAAATGTAAAAAAAATTAAGCAGCATGCTAATCCATCAGCTGCTGTCTCTTCCTCTCCTTCATTCCTTACCAATATCAGCCATAAATACTGGAGGTGGAAGACACCTATTAGATCATGGAATCCATCTCCTTGCCAAGGCACAGCCATTCCCTCTGGTGACCCTTCTCCTGGACATTTCTCAAAACTATTTCAGATGGTGTTGATTTCATTGCATCCTCTCAGAGACCATGCCCATAGCAGAAATATTTCTCTGGCCTCTGGAATCAACCTGACAATGTTCTGACAGCATCCCTCATACAGGATTGCTTTTCTTCTCTTCTAATGTTGGAGCACTAGAGCACACAGTTGCAGTGTCCCAAATCCCAGTGGAGTAGCACTGCCAGAGAAAACCTATTCCTGGAAATTCATGCCTGCAAGCTGGGAACTTTCCAGCAACCAATGTAGAAATGCAGGTAGGACACAGCTCTTCTGATGCAAGGTGATTGCCCCATGTGCTGGAATTTGGCCACCACACCCACCTGTGCACATTGGAGGGGCAGCAAAAAACAGATGGAAGTCAGCCACCCTCTTAGCCTTGTCCCTGCCACCTGTCTCCACTTCTTCCACGAGTGAGAGGATTTCACCTGTACCTTGTAAATCCTGGGTTTTAAACTGTGGGCCACTGCCACCTGTTGTCCAGCAACAAGGACCTTTTCCTGGATTTCAAGACAAGATTTCATGAGTAAGTACTTATTGTGGATCTAAAGTAGTAGTTTGGTAATTAAAATGCACCTAGAGAGCATATAGGCAATTAAATCAAAGAGGATGATTAAAAAATTAAATTACAGTTACCTTACCTCAATACTAAGGGTAGGAGAGTCTCTCCAGGAACTTATGTTTACGCCACAAAGCTTATTTATAGCCTTGAAGTAATGTTACCACATGCATGCAGAGTTGCCCTTATCTTGGTTGGATGGAGCACTGTGGAGCCAAAGCCCTGAGGGCTTTGTAGCCTTACCCTTCCAAATCTGAAACTTGTGATGGGCCTGGGGAGGTAGGTGTGCACCCAGCAGCACTGTCATTACCCCAGTGCAGTCACTGTCATTCACAGACATGGAGTGAAGGCCTGAGGGGAAAAGGGTGTGGTGGACTCAAAAAGGAAAGTCTGCCCTTTGGAAAACAGGAGTTGATTAGTAGGTTGGAGTTCTTGCATGTGACTGGGGAACCTGAGTCTTGCACCCAGTCTGAAAGTGTTTGAACTTACTTACCAGCAAGAATGCCATTCCTGGCAGCTCAACTTCCTATCAGGCAGGATGAGACAGTCATCTGCATTCAGAAGACCAGTTTATGTTTTCAAGTACAAGACTCCATATCTTGGCTTGAAGTAGGACTTTTAAAATTACTAGTTGACTCAACATTATGGGTTCACAGCAATGTATGACCATGCAGGAAGGTGTTGTTCATGTGCTCTATGCAGCAGCATTTGGTATTAGTTCATTTTGATAACCCCTCTGCCACTCAGGTTGGTGTTGGGACTGTTAAGACACACAACTTTTTCTGTCTGTTTAATGTGGATCTTGATGTGGCTTTGTGAATTCTGGTTATGGAAATGAGAATTTTCCAAACACCTTTGAGATCCCAGTTCTTAGGTTTGTCCTCTGCCTCTCTCTCTGTGCTCCTCCACCCAACTCCTTTTCTGTTTTCAACCAAGAAAACACATTTTGTACTAGCAACAAATAACCCTGACACTTTTTCATTAAAAACAAGTTCTTCGAGTTGCTTTTCTCTTTTGATGTGCTCGGTTCACCTTGCTCTAAAACAGTAGTTCCAATGTGAAATAAAAACAAAGGAGATTTTACAGTAATGGACGATACAATACTCATGCGACTCTTAACTGTAAGGAGGAGCATAAAAATTGATAGGTTTGATTGAGTTGGGCTTTATTTGTTTGTTTTTTAATGAGCCTTTGTATAATAGCAGCAAGGCTGACACATTCCTAAGAAATTATGCCAGAAGACAAGTACCATCTTTCTTACAAATTTTTATGGGTTCTGAGATGAGATGTTTTGCCTATATCTATATGTAACCAAAGGGCTTTCCCTCTTCATACTACTTACTGGGAACACATGGTGGTGCATTTCTATCACAACCAATATGCACAGAAACTGAGGAGGTTAGCATTGAAAGCTAATCAGCAATTTCTCTGTGATTGAGGTGATCCATGTATACAAAGCCATTTTGAAAAACTGTCATAAAACTTGCTTTGTCTTAAATTGAAATAGCTGCTTAGTGCCATAGGAATTATTTAAGATCACTACAGTGAAACTAATCATAATGCAGTGTTGGGATGGTCAACATGTCACAGAATGGAGCACTTAAGAGTTATAAATAATACTTGCTAGAGGTCTTATCTGGAGCTAACTTGAGAGGAGGTAATTTACTCTCATTACTCACCCAGTTTCACTGGGAGCTGTACTACTGGCAGATGATGAGGACAAGACTGCCTTGCTTTTTTGGGGGGGCTTCACCAGCTCCTGTGGCTATCTCACGTGGGAGGACTGCTAGTGGGAACAATGTACAGGGATCTGAGGGCTCGCACTGCCTAAAGAGTAGAGAAAGCCATATCCTTAAAAGCCAACATTTCTGCTAAGTGTGATGGCTTAATGGGTGATTACTAGGTTTATTTCCTTGGAAGCCTTCTGAAAACAGTTTTAAGATCAGAGTAAACTTTATGGTGCTTTTTCAGGGGCTAGTTTGCATTCTGAGAGAAACTAGCACTAGGACAAGCTAACTCAGGATGTTTTGTTGCCAAGGATCAGAGGCAAAGGGTAGGCTTGGTGTGAAGAAGCTGCTGGCAAAAGCAATAGCTGTTGGCTCTGAACGTGGAAGGGCTGCAGAAGGAGACCTTCAGATTTGCACATCCACCAGGGAGTAGTACATGTGCTTTCCATAAACAACATTTGCCCCAAGAGGCAACACTCCAGTCCCAGCCTCAGACAGACCCTAGTCAGAGCTTTACAGGATGGGCAGAAAACTTATGTGGGATTCATGAGTGGATACCATCAAAGTGCCACTGCAAACAAACAGAAAACCCACGTAAACCAAACACGCTACTCGCACGCAGCGAGCCCCTCATTGAGTTTTCATTTCCAAAATCAGTTTGCCTTATTTGCCATGGGAAGTCTGGCTTCCCTCACTGCCTTTCTTCTCAGGGAAAACCAGCCTCTGAACACCACAGAGACACAGCACGTGTTCAGCAGGGCATTGGTCCCATCACGTTAGGCTCCGTCACATCACATCAGTTGATGTGACTGACAGAACCCGACGTCTCGTGTCGCAGCGGGGCACTTCACCCGGCACCGCGAGTTACAAGTGTGCCCTGCCCAGCAGAGGAGAATAAAGATGAATTGAAATGATGTCGGATGGGGGGGACGTTCCTGTTGAGGTCTTCCTGGTCAGAGCAGTCTAAGGGTGAGCTGTATTCCAGTTTGTTACTTTGAAGTGAGATGTGGGAGATACATACATACATTCTATGCAATCAGCCACTTCAGAAAGACTCATTTTATTAAAATTCAAAAGGTGATGAAGAGGCAATAGTTCCCTTACTCCTTTGTCTATATGTGTGTATTCAAGCTCAGCTGGCATTAAGCTAGCTATATGTGTTTGTATGTTGTGTGTGGTTATATCCTTGTGAACAGGTAGACAAGTGGATAAAATGCTTCTGGATACAAGGAGGATGGCTACAACCCTGTGTTGCATTTTACATTTTGAGGTGTCTGGACAATTCACACTCCTGTATACTGAGGTGTACTGGAGGTGAAATGACTGCTGTCACTGGACTGGGCAGCTTTTTTAAGCTAGAGGTGTCTCCTACCTTTGCCTGTTAATCTGCAATGTCCTCGGGACAGCCTTTAATTTCCATTTGGCTTGGAGGCAAACATACTTTCTAATACCATTGCTGCTCCTTTTTTTTTTCCTTCTCTCACAGTTAAACTGAGTGCAGAGCTTTCTTTTCTGCTTGTTCTGTGGGCAGTGGAGGAAGAGTGGATCAGTATTACCTACTAATATAGCAGTGATGAGTATATTTCACAAGAATGCATGCATAGATCTGTACATATTAACATTTAATATACATTAGTGCCTCTTGATCAGCAGAGGCTTTACAGTGCAATTATTCCTGGAGACTTAGAGCTGCAATTACTTTTTCATCTACAGATTGCACCCTGTATTCTGCTTGGACACCCCACCTCTCTTTTACCCTGTGCTGTCTGTTTTCTGACACTGCTCCCCCATGCCTCGTGTTCATGCACCCTTTTCTCACAGTCTCTTCAGACCTATCCCATCAACACTCTTCAAACACTCTGAGTACTTTCCCCTCAGCACTCCAGAGTGTCTTCTGCTTCCCCCATTCATTTATTGCTTACTACTGCAAATCACTGTCTGTGGAAATCAGGAGGGGGCCCCCCTTCCCTGAGTCAAGATGTATTTCCTCACTGCAAGCAGTGGAAGTGGCAGCTACAATCATCAGGGGGGTCAGCCCACCTTTCCCTGGGAAAGCCTTTGAGAGAGGACAGCCAGTCCTGCTGAGATGGGCTTAGCCCTGCCTCAGAGGAAATAAGGGACAGCAACTGCTCTTCTGGAAAGGAGGAAACAACCTGAACTCTGACACTGACTAATACTTGTTTCCAGTCTTTTAAAACAACAGTCACACCAAGCTCATGTAAGAATTCTGGTAAAGGAAGCCTCAGGAGTGTGAAAAGGGTCTTTTCCCAATGTGTTTAGAGCAACTCAGCCTGTTGGCCTTGATAAGTGGTGACCAGTTGAAATCACTATGCATTATGCTTTTTGTCCCATTAGAAGCAGTGCTTTGTGAGTTTCCTTCCTTTATTTTCTCTTTTGAAGACATTTAGGACTTTCTGTTACCCTTCTATCGTTAAATGTTAATTGACAGTGCATTAGCTGACTAAACATTCATATAGAAATAAACACAAACTTGCCTATATGTGGCAGTTTTTAAATAAACACTCCTTTATTCTGAGCCTAAACTGTGATGTTTGTTTAGAGCTCTGCCACAGATATACTAACCTGCCTGAGGTGTGAGTAAAATTTATACTGTCTGGAAAAAAATCTTCAAGATACTCTGTCTATTACAATTAAGGACTGAAACACGACTTTCCATCTTACCTGAATAATTTCTTTTCCATTTTTGCTTTTCTATGGCTGCTGAAGGAGAGGCACACCTCTAATACTTTACTGATAGGAAAGTAAGTGGTTTCTGCAGCCAGTCAATTCTTCCTATTGACCTGCCAGGCAATATTGCCTGGCTTTGGACCTCGTCCCTCTGAGCTCTTGAGTTGTTAGCATGGGGTCTTCCATCACTTTGGACTTGCTAGCACCCACCAGCCAGTATCACCCCAAACAATTCCTAGCCATGTTTCCAAAGATCTGAGTGGCACAGATCATTTCCAGGGTGCTGTCTCCATGCAGCTGTGATGTTGTAGAAAGTAAGAGAGCTTAAGTATCATTTCAGGTGATACAAGACATTTTGTGCTGGTTGGTGTCATCACCGGAGCACTGTGCCCCATCTACCCAAAATGCTGTGCAGGGGCTGCCAGCACTGGTACCTGAGCCGACTCCAAAGCTGTGTCGATGATTCAGCTGCTGTTGCTGGCAGCAGTGGGAGCTGCCAGGTGCTCAGGGCTGCTGTCACCAGGCCAGGCATGCACGACTGTATTTAAGAAGCTGAGATTTGTAAAGCCGTGATTTATGTGTCTCTGGTTCCATAAAGATATACACAGATGGATGCAGGAGGCAGTTTTGAAATTCGGCAGTATAAAGCAGACACGGAGCAGTGATTTGTGAAACACTATCGAGTTGCATGCTGAGAAGAGGAAATCACCTCCCTAGCTCAGTTGCCCTGGTGTGTTAATCTGACAACTCTGGTAGTCAGCACTGACTGCAGTAGGTCTCTGCTTGTAGTGCGATGGATAAAACAGCAGTTGTTTTGATTTGTGTTATCATGTGTGTTGTGATTTTCCAAGATAATCTATAAGAGAACGCATAACCCAATTCAATAAGATGTGGTGATTGTATCTGGCTTATGGTGCTTTGAAAATCCTTTTAGAATGTTATTTGCTTTAGTGTATAAATGCTCCAGAAAAATATTTATAGTCAAAGGTTGCCTGGTTTCTTTTTAAAGTGACCCTATTAACATCTCAGGGCAAAAGATTATGAAGTTGAAATTGCACTATTCCTTCATGCATGTTTATTCAGTAATCCATGATGTGCACCTGCTATATTGCAAATTACAGGGGTTTTTTTCCTAAATAGATGTGACTATGTGAAATTGTGTAACAGCTAATTTTTTTGCAGATATAGTCACCCCATTTTTCATGATGGTGTCCTGATAATTAGCTCTGTCATGTTTTTGATTTGGGGATTTGTTGTGTTGGGTTTTGTTTGTTTGTGTTTTAGTTCAGCATTTTAATTAAAGTGTTTTTGTTTCCAAAATATTTATCCCATGTCTCAGGTGAAAGTGCAAGTCAAATTTTCTGCATTTAATTTTATATGAATGTTATTTAATCTGCCATAATTTCTTCAGGTATTATTGTTCCATTTTTTAGACCTTTACAGTATATTTATTATGTGCCTTTTTATTTGTATTACAGGGTAAAATACAATTTCAATTTAACTTACTTTCAGAGAACTTGTAGTAGTGACCTTTGTGTTGTAAAGATTTTATTTTTTATAATTACTAATTTATGCCTAATTGATTAAAAATGGATATTTAGAAGATATAGAGTTTTTTACTAGAAAGTAGCCCTTTTCTATCTATTTCAGTGTCAGCAAATTACGTATTAGACAGTAAATATAATTACAAATTGATTCCTTGAATTTATCAGATTCACCTGAACCTGGTATTTTTTGCTACATGTCAGGGTGTTTTATAAATTTCCTGGAATTTTTATCATTACTTATGAGAACTGAATATTCCTCTTTTCACACCTACTGGTGCATCATTTTCTATGTCATGGAATTCCTTCAGAAACAACCTTCTTTCAAAATTGCTTTCATCTCCCAGTTATTAGAATTATTTTTTATTTTTTTTTTTGTAAAAAAATTTTGTTTGTAAATTCAGTTTGACTAACATAAAGTCAACTGATCCTAGAAAAAAAGGAGGAAAAACCTACACACTTCTTATTTGGTTGTTCCTATGTGTTTGGTTTTTTAAGGTAGCACGAACATCAGCATCTCATTAGCTGACTTAAGAAACCTATTTTTAAGCCAAACTTCACAAGCACAAATTTAATATTCCCAATGCTCCTAAAACAATAAGAATAAAACATTCAAAGACTACTTTTCTAAGAAAAATCCAACTGGAAAAGGTCTTTAAGTGACAGAGGGAAGATTCAAAGACATCGAGAGAGCTTTTTAAAAATGAACTTATAAAATGAGAGTCATGCACAGAAAGTTTTAATGCTCTACAAAGCTCTCTTGGCTTTTCTGTCTAAAAAAAAAATATGGTTAGTCTATGTATCTGAAACAAATATCATTAAACAGCTGTTCCTAAATAATTTTATGCTAGTGCAATACAGAGAAATACTAGGCAGAAAGCGAATATCTAAACTCTTTTATTGAGTTGCATCACAAAAAAAAGAGTGGGATTAAGTTTGTTCTTGCTGTTCTAATGGGACACTCTCTTCCCCTTTATAATTAATTTGGCTAATAATCAGGCTAAACTAATTTTCTCACAGTCGCAGGTGAAACAGAAAAGGTTACTACAGTCTTGCAAGATGAGAGCAGCTTTTTTCTTGATCATGTGTTGCGAACACACATCACCCAAATAAAACTGAATTACATGGTAAAGGATTTTCTTCAGTATGCATTTGGGCTGAATGTATTATGCAGGTCATTCCAAATAAGTGCTGACAATAGGTCTGCACGACAACAGCATTGATACTGCCAGCATCAGGCTTCCAAATATCTTGAGTTGGGTCACAAAATACTAAAGTGGATTAAAACCCAAGACGTTTACTGAAGGGAAACAAAACAAAACAAACAAACACCTTAAAGTATTATTTGCTTATCTTTTTGATTGTGAACCATGAAGAGTCACATCCTTGATTGTTTGGTGGGTTTTTTTTCTCTCTACAGCTGAATTGTCAAGAAATGTGCCATATTTCAACAAAAGCAGAAATTATCTTTTAAGCACTTGCTTGCAAGATTTTTTTTTTTTAGGAACAAAATGCCCAAACATCCCAATCTTTATAAAACTGGTAATAAAAATGGAAATGATGCAAAGTAAATGTTAGGGGTTTCCATGTGAATATGTTGCACCTTGTAGTTTTAACAATTTTATTAAGATAATTGATTTCCTTTCTCCACTTGTACAGCCTTAATTAGTGATCTGTGTTTCATTAATTCAGGTGAATTCAGAGGGGTCTGAGGGTATTGCTAGAAGTGGTACAAACAAACCTAACCGTGTTACACTATCCAGTCCAGATTTATTACTCTGGCTGTGATAATCAAACAGATTTTTCACGCTGGTGGCACCCATGTGTGCATTCACCATGTGTGGGTCTAAAGGAGGAGCGTTGATGGACTGCAATCACCGACCCCTCCTGCATGTCAAGGAAGGAAATCATTGCTGAAGGAGAAAAGCTTCTCTGGAAGGTTCCATTTCAACACACCCAGTCACTGGGGAGCTCGGATCATGTGGTGTCACTGCAGTGTGGCTGGTGGTGTTTCACCCCTGCCTGATCACTCCTGGTTAGGAAGGTGCCTAGCACAGCCTCAGACAGGTCAAAGGGATTGCAAAGACAGCACATGCCAGGTTTTTGAGGTCTGATCCACAGCGTGGACTCATGGCAGGTGGCATCTTGGCCACTAGTTTCACCTGTACTATGGCACTCCCATACAAAAGGCAGCCTGAGTGCACTTTCTCTTATCACATCTCTGTGCCAACACTCTCCTTCTTCCATGCAACTGCATGTCATGCTGTCCACCCTATCCCAAGTGCTGAGGGTGCTTCTCACTGGCCACTTGGACGCAGGAAACAGAACACCCCCCCATTAAGGAAAGGTGTGCATTTCACAGGAGGTAGCTTCAGGTTAAAGAAGAGTAAATCTCCTCCCCCGAATGTTGTGTTAAGCAGGACAGGGAACTGATGTCTGCAGAGGTGACACGGCAGGGTAAAGACGCTCACAAATTATGAGGGCAGATGTCAGTTCCAAGTGACATGTTTTCCATAACCTACTGCCTCTCTTTGTTTATCCATCAAATACAATCTATATAGCAACTGCTCATCTATTTAGTCTCGGGTAGAGCATAGAAATGCAAGTCAGAGCCAAAATTTAGTTTGTCATTTCCCCTCTCAAAAGGAGATGTGATTTATGTTTATAATAAAGTATTTGAAATGTCATTTAATAGGAAAACAAATGGCAGTTGGATTCCCATGAGCAAGGAGAGGGGATTGTGAAACTTTGAATTAAGCAGTTTTATCTTATCACACTTTAAGTTACATATTTTTATTCTAATTGTAAAAATTATCTGCCTTGACATATCTTTTCCATTATTTTTGTTAAAGGGTATTCATCAGCAGTGTTAATGATGACACAAAATTTTAATATATGCATTAAACATTTAAGTTTTAATATGTTAACATGACACAGGATGTGAATAATAACAATGTTTTATATATGAAGTGAAAACATATTTTATGTTGGAAATAGTTAGAATGCCTGGCAAGTGACTTATATCCATAACAATTTCATTTAAATATTGCTTTTGCACCCCATCTATCTTAGATGCAATTTTATAGTCCTTTTTAAAAATTCATTTCTGCATGACCTCTTTGAGGCTGCAACTTAGTGCCTCTAGCCTACATATTCAATTGCACTTGTACTTGTTCCCATTCAATTACCTTTCAAAGTGGAGAAACCAGCAAGTGCCCAGACCTGAACTGCATGCACCATTCTGGGACTTTTTAGGAATTACAACTTCTGTGCAGTTACACAGTAATATACGGGTAAAAGGTAAGAGAAAAGCCATCAAATTGCTAAAATATGGTGGTTACCAGATTTGATTTAGATCATCATAATTTGGAACAGCCAGGTAGTTCCTAATATAAGGTTATGCTCCCTTGAATATCAGAAGATTATGATGCATATATATACAACAGCTTTCCTTTTATTTCCTCATATCACACCTTTCTTGTGGCTTTATAATGAGTGCCCCAATAGCATTAGGAAAGGGATGTCTTTGAAAAGATTCATCTTAAAAGGAAAAGAAATGCTTTGGTGTTTCAATGGGCCTAAATGGGAAAATTAATTTAGAAAAATCTCTGCAGAATTTTCCTCATCTACTCACCTGTTATCATAAGATCAAATTGTGCTCATGGAATGAAAACTCTGCTCTCTGACCTTATACACAGTATGAATTCAAGCCAGTTTCCATTCATGACAACGTATATGCTTAAACAGACCTTGTTGTACCCCAAAAGTTCACATTTTTAATCTCTTAGGGCTGTGATGCATGTAAAAATAAATAAATCAGAAAACAGGCACTCTAGAGCTGCACACAGGCCCCCCTCTACGATGCCCATTCTTATTATCTGGATTAGAATTTATGACTCATCTCTGAGCACATTTCTCACAGTAGCAGACAGTGCAGTCCAGCAGCAGATGTGAGATGTCAAGGAAAGAGAGCAGGAAAAATATCAGGGAAGGACAGCAGACACCTGCATATCCCACCTGGAAAAACTCTTCCTGAAAAAACGTGGAGATTTTTTTTTTCCTCTGCATCTAATTCCAGTTGCATATGGTTGTGTGCTACAATAAGCAGTGGAGACATACTAGAAAAACCATCCTTTCTGAAACACAGTTTAAAATCTAGTACCAAACACACAAATGATAACATGCATATGATATATATATATATATTATTTATCTTTAGAAACACAAGCTATAATTTGCTTCTCTGTTTATTTGTGTCTGGTATGTAATGTCAAGTATTTAAAATATTTATGGTCATGCTGGTTCCAGTCCAACCCTTTGATCTTTACTATTTGTATCTTTTAAATGAAATTCCTTGTTAATGAACTATAGTAAATGTATTTTTGAAGGTGTCCTTTCTTCTACATGTTATATATGTATACATTTTTTTTAAGAGCAGAAATGGATGGACCAACATTTGTTTTGAAGAAAATGTTTATTCTACTTATTTTTATTTTTTTGTTTGTTTTAAAAAATGGTGTGAATAATTTTAAGAGGGTTAGAAGTACTGTTCTACCTCTGCACACAATTCCCCTACAGAGGCTCAGCCACTGATGGGAAATTGCAAAATGGAACTACTACTTTTTTTTTTTTTTTTTTCCTGGTGAATAATTTATGCTTGGGAATGGTTTCATCACTGAGCACTCTTCAAGTCATTAAACTGAACAGAAGAAAATGGGGTGAAGTCATCATCAAGAAGGTCAATTTATGGAAATACTGTTATCTCTTTCACAGTATTATTAATACCTACTGACACCTTCATGTTCGGTGGGGTAAAGCCAATCATTAGTCTGTAAGTAAGGTCTCAAATACATGCTCACAATGAGAACATCATTATTGTAAAACTGATTTGAGTGCAGCAGGTATGAGAAGGAAAGGGCAATGAGACAGAAGAGAGAGTCAGCTCTTGATCTGAAAAAGTCATAGACATAAAGCCTGATTTTTAGCAGGCTGCTGTATGTCTTGACAAGGATCTGCACGTTGCTGTCATTACCAGCTGACTATTGGTATTTCCAAGGCAGATTGCTTCATGTCTGAAGAGCAGCCACTCTGTAATCTGAGAAGAATTAACTTGGCAGAGGGTTAAAAGGAAAGGCTATTTGACTCCCTTTGAAATGTGTGTAATTGTAATATTTACAATATATTTCCTACTAATTTCTATTTAAAGCACATTGTCACCTGGGAAAAGTTTTCCTGCCATTTTCAAACCAAATGACTTGCATGTAGATTACAGACATGTTAATCTTTGTAAAGTGTCTGTTGTGACTTCAAGGTTCAGATAAGGCTACATTCTTAGCAGGGGTTTTGGCAAGAGCAATAACAAAGAGTGAAAATTGAAGAATTTTCTTAGCTAAAAATGCTATTCCATTGCCAGAGTTTCAGAGGCTACAACACTTCAGTGACAAGGTTATGTATACTCCCTTTAGAAATAGCTCTGAAAATTTTACATGCAAAAAAATTAATTTGGTAGCATTACACCTATGTATAATGATATTTAAAATACACATACACTTGATGGATACATAATATTTAACTAGGTATTGTCTGAGCCAGCCCTACTAACCTTGACTTGCAATTTTTGCCAATCTGGTGACAATCTAAGTGCACTTCTCCATGAAGAAAGAAATAAATCTCAATCCTGAAAAACACAGAATCTCCTCTTGTAATCAATGCATGTTATGCAGTTTATTTCAAAGGGAGGTATCCTGAGAAAGGTAAAAGAAGTATATTCAGGTTTTTTTTCGCTGGTTGGTTTTCAGGTTTTTATTTTTTTGTTTTGTTTTTTTGTTTGTTTGTTGTTTTTTTGAGGGCATTTTTGAGGGTTTTTTTTTTAGTTTGTTTTTGTTTTTGAGTTTTTTTTATTCAAAGGCAGCCTTCCAAACTGGAATGCAAATCCCAAAGGAGCTGAAATCTACATGATCAATATAAATTGGTGAATGCATTGAACTTTTTCTATGAATGTGAGTTACTTAAAAAGTAGCTATGGATTTAGGGTAATTTAAGAATATTATTTTCTAAGTGATTTGGCAGTAGCATTATAGATATGCAGGATCAAAGTCAACTTTAAAACTCAGTCTCTCTATTTTGAGAGAAGGTCAAATTTTCTCAGATCATCTGATCTTAGCCTAATCAGTTCATGGAAGTCTTCAATTTTGAAGTTAAAGAAGCTTTCTAGACAGACTCTTCCAATCCTTAACAGCCTTTGCAGCTGGAAAGTTTTCTTTAACATCTAATTTACTTTAATCTAATTTTTCTCTTCCTTTTGAGAAATTAAGCCTGTGATTTCTACATTGAGTGAACATGGAGACTAACTGATGATTGTGCTCATTATGGCATCTTTTTACATATTAGGAGATGATTACTGAATTGCTCCTCACTCCTCTTTTCAAAATTAAGCAAACCCATTTCTTTCAACTTTCTGTCATGTTTTTAAACCTTTCAGTAGTGTTTCTGCTCTTGCCTACACTCTGGTTAGCCTGCATCTTTTCTTAAAGTGCTATGCTCAAAAGCAGACCATATTTTAGCTGAAGTCCTCTCACTGGTGCATAGGACAGAATAAAGACATCCATCTCTTGCTTATGACATGCCACAAGAACACACTCAAGAATGACATTGGCCTTTTTACTCAACATAGGGTTCAAACATGTTAAGATTACTTAATTCATCATTACAGCCAGATATTTTTCTGCTTAGTCATTTTATATTTGCATCTTGGTTTTCTTCCATTCCAAGCATAGCTTTCCTTAGAATTTCATATTGTTGGTTTTGGAATATATCAGTAATATTTTTGGGATCACCATGAATACTAATCTCATCCTCCCAAGGGCTTGGAATCCCTCCTAGAAAGACACCATCTGCCAGTTTCATGTGTACTCCTTAATTCATTGTCCAAGTCAGTAAAGTGACTGTTCAATAGATTGGACCCAACACAAATTTGCTGTGTGAGTTTTATAGCAAGCTGCTAAAAATGATGAAGTGTAGAGTTTATTTTGTTTGGGATCCCCTACCCACTTCATTCATTCATAATGACCAATCTTCTCAACATATGAAGCTTTGCCTCCTTTCCCTTCACAAATATCAGCATCTCTAAGTAGCTGTGTCTGACACATGTCTTTCATAAATTGCACATAGAAACAATAGTGCCATTGCTTTTTCTCTTTAGTTTTTCTTCAGTCCCTTCCAGGAGAAAAATGCTAACTACATAAATTCTTTGTCATGTTCTCTTTGGCCTGATTTATGGCACACCTTTGTAGAGAGACTTGGAAATAACTTTTGGGTTTACCACTGAAATTATAGCTCCTGATCCATAATTTCCTACAGCATTTCAATATGAACTGGTAAAACTGTCACTAGCAGAGTTTCTATATATTGCACAAAATGTTCTTTTCTTACATATAGCATACAGTAATTTAAAAAAAAAATGAGAGTATAGATGTATGCATGACACTTGTTTTGCACTTGGGATTTTCATTCAGAGAAATGTATATGATTGTTGAATCATAAAGTAGATTAATTTGGAGGGCAACTGCTTACTAATTTGCCCCACGAATTTGCCCATATTGCCAGCACAGGAATTGTACAGGAATAATGCCCCTAATTCGCTTAGGTATTTTTGTAAATATTTCTGACTGGTTGTCTCTCTGGGGGCTCAAATGCCTTTTTGTATCTGGCCCCTAATAAAAAATGAAACGTAGATGTTGCCCTCAGTTTACCAGTTTTGCTTTAGCATTGCCTGCATCCTGACTGTCAACTGGATTTAACATATTTGCATAATTATGTTTCATTCATTCACTACTGTTTTGTTATGTGTTTTTATTGTTTGTTGTGTGTTTTTTTTTTTTTTTTTTTTTTTTTGTTTTGGTTTTTTTTTAACAAGAAAGGGAAAACCAAACCGAAGAAGGAAGCAGGGAACAGCCTATCTGCAAGAGGCATTTAAATGCATCCTGCTAGGCATGTTTGAGCAGATCCTATTTATGCATTTATTTGAAAAAAAAAAAAAAAGTAAAACATTTAAGGTAATTAAAATAATTCTGAATTCAATTTTAAATCCTGCTGGCATTATTTAGTATTCTATGAGAACTGTCAGGCAAAGGATAAAAATATAGGAGGGTAGATAAGTTTTTGCCAGTACAATGAAGTAGTCCTACTGTTACTGAAATATGTAACAAAACTTCTGGGTTTGTTTTTCCTTTGGAAGAACAGCAGGTAACTTCAAGCTTTTGCCCGAGTTTTAAAAAAATCCACAGCAGTTCAGTGAGTCAGAGTCCTCTTCAGCTGCCAAATTGATAGTGGCCAAGGCTGCATATAATGAAAACTTTGCTTTTGCTAACTTGGGGATCAGACACTAGGAACAAATCTTGGCATCTTCTGTAGGAACAGAATTGCTCCTGTCATTGCAAACTGGGTAATTCCAGTGCACAGTCAAGCAAGGGTTTAGTCTAACTTTGCAGGGACATACTCTGGAAACCCATCGGGGAAAAAAAAAAGGGTCTAGCTCTGCATAGATAAGGGAGAAAAGTTACAGAGGGTTTATCTAACAGTGAGACAAATAAACGTTCCCTTTTCAGTGGATCCAGAAGGAAAGAACAGACAAGAAAAAATTAAAAGGGAAGGGGGACAAAATGTGAAAAAAGTATGATTTTTTTCTTAATAAAATGTCCAGGTCTAAATCTGGATAATTTACTCCCAGGCCATAGAAACAATAGTTATAGCAGAAGCACAGAAAAGAGGTTGCATCTCAGGATCCTGTGTTTCACAACACCTGGTCTGTCCTTCCACCTTTCTGATGGGAACAGTTATGTCTATGTGAAGGCATCTCCTCAATGCATTTTTAAAAGTCTTGACTGACATGTGAAATCCAGCAACTTCTCTTGGCAACATATCCTGGTGTTTCATTACTTGTATCACAAGAAATTTTTTTCCGGAGTCTAAACTGAAGTCTCTTGTACTTGAAATAACTTTTTCCTTTACCCTCAGTGGACAGGAAAAGATGTTTTTGACTCCTTTGTGAGTAGCCAGACTGGTACCATGTTTTCCCTGCTTGGTTTACTTTAGCTTTAGACCACCACCACCAGACTCCCAGTCATTCCTAACACCCTATATACTCTGGGTTTCTTGCAAGTCCCATTGCTTCCTCCTGGCCTCTCTCCAGCTGATATGAATTATTTCCCTATCTGTGAGGCTTCAGTGGACTCCTGTACCCTGTGGCATCTAGATGGAAAAGGAAAGATGTAGCCTACCACGCATCTTCTATTTAAACCTGAAAAATATGAGTGATTTCTTTAAAAGTGATAATTTCTGTCCTCAGAGGGAGGTGACATTAAGTGGTGTTTCATTGACATAGGGTGTGTTTTTCTTCAAATACTTGTTTGCTGTCATTGGTTAACTAAAAATTTCAATGAGCATTGAAGAAGCGGCCCTGACATTTTCAGCAATGACAAGTTGGTTCAAAATTCAGCAGCTCATCACTCTCTATATTAAAAGGAGCAATACATTAGTATTTTTATATGCTCCAAATAAACCAGTGAGAAATAATGCTGAATTTGAAACTGAGATGAAGTCCCTTTGGAGAAATTCATATTTGGTGCTTTAGGATTTCTAGGACTGTCATGTCTCGTTTTGAACTGTTTCTAACACGAAGTGTTAAAGCAAATTTATTTTCTGAAACACAATTGGGAAAAAAACATGGTTTTGTGGGATTTCGTGGGCATTGTGTCTTTGTTAATCAACATGAAATGCATTGCATTGATCAGGAAGAAATTAGAAATTAAGTAATGCATACTTTTTCTTTTTTTTTTTTTTTGATGGCCACTTTTGGAAGCTCATTATGAGCCGTTCTTTCTGGCACACACTCATCACTATCCATTATCCAGAGCAAGCTGAGGTGTACAATAGGTGCGAAATAGGTTCAAATGAGCCTCATCACACAAACTGGAGGTAAAGATTCTCCTGCTATAAATTAGCTAATAATGTACTTGACAATACAGAGAGCTAAATGAATGTCTCATGTCTAACAAACAGCTGTATTTGCACTCCTATAGATAATCGGTGAGCACTCAGCCACATTGAATAGATTGCAAGAGGCTGATAGTTCTTCACCGTAAGACTAAGTCAGAGCGCATTAACGTGACACACGGTCATACGTGTGCCCCAAAAATGTGGGACACATGTGCCAACCATCCAGCCATGCTGATCTTTGGTACTCTGTCACCTTGCTCACAGTGGATTACTGCTGACAAGTTGTAAGTCCAGATTGGCTGGATTCAGCCAGGGGATCTGATGCTTTGTGATGCTGAATACCGCTCTAAGTGATACAGGCTGCAAGTCAGCACTTCATGGAAAATGCTCGTGGAATTGCAGAAATAAGTCCAGGGGCTGCAGCCCCCTGAGAGGAGACAGGGAAAGCAAGAAGTGATTCAGAACGAGCCCCAGCTCTCTGTTCTGATTTTTTCCTAGTTGCTCCTGTCATCAAAAAATACAACAAAAAGGATGCAAAAATCGTAATTAATGGCCAAGCTATGTGTGGGCCTCCTCCTGTGGTTCTAGGCATGAGGCTGTTGTGGCAAATTTAAGAAGATGGCCTTTTTTGGGGTTGTTTTTTGTTTTGTCTTTGTACAAACTGGACTCAAGCTCTGCAGGCTCCAGGGTTCTATTGTTCATTTTATTAGCCTTTCCCAAGAGATGTAGTTTTAACTATTGAAGAGAAAGAGGCAAATGGTTCAATTCCTCTAGAAAATCCAACTATATTATGATTATGAAAAAAAAAAAAAAAAAAGAGAAAAAAAAAGAGAGACTTGAAAAACTTTTCTTGACTCTTCCTTTTTTCTGGCCAGGTCTACAGCTTTCCAGCTCACATTCTGCAGGCAGGCATGCACCCACACCACACAGCTGACTATGCACAAAACTCTGGTGCACAGTTGGCAAAATATCTTATTTTGATCAGCTTGGCTTCTGGAACTCACTTTTTTATGCATGCAGAACAGTTAAGAGTCTCCAGGGCAAGACTGGAGTCTCAGTTGCTTTTTATCTGGATGTGGGAAGAGACAGAATGCCAGGCTCTTGGGCTTGATCCCAGTTGTCCAGAAAAAACAAAGTGTAAGCTCAGGAATTCAAATATGAAGCAACCAGAATCTTTGATGAACTGTGTGTGAAGATTTTTGGGAAGGTCCAGAACAGGTTAAATTGCCCATTTAGACAGCACATGTATTCTTTCAATATGAAAGCAAAGTAGCTATCTTTTCTCTTCCAGCCTACTGATAAGCTGACCTTTCTGATGATCTTTCACATTTTCGCTGCATTTTTTGTCATCTGGAGGCAATTTGCACGGCTTTTTTCATGTCCAGGTAAGGTAAGCAAATGCCACTTAGAGTTGTAAAAATCTAGGAATGAATGATCAGGCAGCATTATCAATTTTAGCTGGGATTACTTTATTTTCTTGTGAATCAGCTACATTGTAAGATGAGAGTAGACGAAGAGAAGGAAAAAGAGCTTTGCCATGAATGGCTGAGCTCACAAAAAAAGGATATATTTTCTAAGTGATACCAATGTGGAAGGGATAAAAGAAAAAAGTATTATATGGTTTAGATTCAGGGAATTTAGTAATCAAAAATATTGTCATAGGTCATTTGTCCAGCTTGTCTGAATGGAGTCTTTTTTGCAAATGATCTAGTCTTGTGCATTGAAACTGAGTCTGTGGACAAGCTGACTCTTCATGATTGTGCAAAACAGTACCACGAGTGGTAAACTGGGCTTTCTTATACTCACTAGGCTTCATTTATTGCCTTTAATAATGACTATGTGAGACACAAAACAGATGCTGACAATGCTAGAAAACCAATGCCTAATATTGCCATTTTGCTTGGCAAACCCAACTAGGGTGAATTAGAGATGGACTGGACAGTTATTCAGGATATAATAGAATATCGTGACATAAATCACTAGCAATGCCTGATACGAGCTGCTCTGTATGGTCATATACTTCAAAAGTTGCAGGATTAAAGAATATTTAAAGAAAGAGGATCATTAGGAATGAGTCTCAGGTAATTTAAACATCTAACAAGGAAATAAACTTTCCCTTTTAAAATTAAACTAGGGAACATAGTGTATATTCATTAGAAAGGTTGGGAGGAGTTCAATTGTCTCATAGTGCAAGGAGGAGGAAGTCCTTGGTTGAACTGCAAGATAAAAAATGGACCTCAGATTGAAACATGCCTAGGCAATGAGGCCCAGAAGACATGGAATTTAAAGAGGAAATTTTCCTGAACAGTAATAAGAATATGCAAAACTGTTTCACTTTTCTTCTGAAAGACAGATTAAACCACACGGATCTGGGTGTGAACATTTATTTCTTCTAACTTAGAGGCCAAGATAAGAAGATAAGATAAGATACTACCATGCCAGAGTGCCAGAGAGCAGGTGCTACAGTAGTGGAGCCACAGGTCTGGTCTGATGTTGTCTTGCATTTCATCCATTTCCAAAAAAACCCCACTGGCACTGAGGACACAGATTTAGTCCTGTATTAGAATGTAGTTGCCAGCACCAAGGAATGGAGGGGAACTGGCTGGCATCAGTGTTGGAGACTGATGAGGCCACTGAACATTCAGCAGTGGCACCAGTTCAGGGAATCACAACCATCAGGAACCTTCAAAAAATCAGCCAGGTTTTGTTTTCTGCAAAATCTGGAGACTCTAATGGCCCTTGGAGCTGAGGCTCTGATTCTGGAAAGAACTGTACAATGTGGCAGCCTCTGATGGCACAAACATAATGATTTCCAGAGTCCTGGATGCAGCCATTTCCATTTGTTCCTGCATTCACATGCCCACACATAACAGTTTATTCCTGAATGCTACAGCTCTTAACAAAGCCCAATTTAATATTAAAGCATGATGTCAAAGCTGCCCAGCTCCTCTGAAGGGGCAACCATTGAAAGGCTGCTGTTATTTCAGTGCTAATGGAGCATAAGGATTCAAGTACAAACCATTGTTTTGGGTATGGTTACTTACAAGCACGTAGTGAGACGTCATGTCTTAAAACTCAAAGCTTTTGTTTAAGCAGAACAGACCAACTAGGGTAGGAGGAAAATCTGATGCAGAGACCACAATTACATAGTGGGGCAGGGGCTGAGCCAAAAATACACCTGTCTCAGCATTCAGTCCAATCCCTCTGCACTGGGCTGCGGACCAACTATTCATAGCAAGTCCAATTTTAGCCAGAAAAAGGTTGTGAAAGGATTTGTGTGTGTGTGTTTAGTGGAATATTACTACAAATGGAATTTACAAAAGTAAAGCATAAAAACATATTTTGAGCTACTATAGTTGCTTTTTGACAGGGTCAGAAAAAAGGAACTCCCCGTGCTGATTACTAAAAAGGAGGGCATATGCCCCCTAATACCTTTAAATCTTATTTCTCATGAAAGGGAGCTCTTACTATTTTTGTTTCTAATCTAGGCCAAGTTCTGAAATCCTTGTAAAAACCAAGGGCTTAATAATGAAACAAAAAATAACTGGTAGCTTTATTTTTATATCAAAAGGAGATAAGGATTAAAAATACTAACATGTCTAACTGAGTATATTCCAGTTTGCTTCCCCATGGAAAAAGAGAGTTTATAGAGAGCAGGAACCAGACTGTATTGCTTGGCACATGAAGACCTATGACCTTGACCACGGTCACAACATTCTGGCTGAGCTCCAGCTGTCCTTAGAGGGTGCCTGGCTTCAGCAGAACATGCAGAATGGGATTGGTCATTGACACAATTTAACCAGTCACTTCTTATTAGCAGTTGTTTTCCATTAGAACCATATAAAACCATGCAGAAATGCTTTCATCACTATGTCCTGAACTTACATGCTATCCATACATCTATTTTCCCCCCCGGGTTATTTCTTCCATTGCTACCACTTTTACACTAAAGAAGAAACTCCAACCATGCCCTAATTTTTGTAAATATTATCATTTTAGTACTTCTTTTTTTTCCTTTTTCACTTTTTCTTTTCCAGAAGTAGGCTTTCAGTTCTGCATGAAAACTTACTAGGATACTGAATATTTGACAGGAGTTTTTACATGTTGAAAATTATTGGTTATTCCCATGGAGACATCATGTGGAATCCCCCTCTACGTATAGTTATTTTGGTTGTTCATGCTTTCTGGGAAAGCAGAAATTCCCTCAGGTATCTCACAGTTCCCTATTAGCCCACAGCCTGTGGGTTCCTAGCATTCATATCAGCAATGATTATCCCTCCACAGCTTTCCTTGTACCCTGAAATGAAAATGTTCCCCTTCCTTAACCTGGCTGCTGATTCTTGTAGGAGCTGATGTGGCTCCCATTTAAATGCAGAGCTCTGTTCCGCCATGCGTCATATCAGATTATATTAATGTGGCACATTAAACATCTTTCAACCCCACAGTAAATTAATGCAGTCCTGAAACTGTATGATTGGTTCAAGCTGCAGAGCACAAAAACTCCATATCTCCATCTCCCAGTTGATAAAATCTGGTTTTTTTGGGAGGGAAAAAGAAAGGTGGAAGATGAAGAGAAGACAGAAAGGGGATGGGAAGAATCCTAGGGTTCATCCATCCAGTATGAACCATGAATGGCAGGCAAGTTTGAATGATGTTAGATGCCAAATATCCCTTATTTACTCTGACCATAGTGCATTCAAAATTCTTACAGGCCTCCATAAATAAACTCCAGAAACTGTTCAATTAGTACCTTTCAAAGTAGGTCTTTGTTATATCCTGATTTTTCTGTAAAATATGTAAATTAAATAATTCCAGTAGGAAACTATATTTGTGGTGATCAATTGACATTTTTGGCCTTGATACCATATGGAATTATTTCATCATCTTGGAAAGCCTCCTTCTTGAAGGATACAGTGTGAAAATACACAGGCACAGAGACACATACACACATGGCTTATTTTTAAATTTCATTCACATGGCTGAAGGTGGCACTTCAATAAAAAGTGTTAAAAATATGTTTGCTTTCACTGCATCCCTTATATTTATTCGCCATCACTACAAAGGTGTGAGATGGATGGCAAAATGGATTTTCAAATTTGTTATTTCTCCTCTTTGCTGTCACTTTGGAGCCTATTATCAGCTTCAGAAGCAGAGCTAGGTTGAAGAAAATAAAGACCTTTTTTTATGGTCAGAAGTCCATGGCCCATTTGAGACATAGCCACAAAGACCGCAAACATACTTCCCAGCATGGAACATTCCCAAGTCTTTTTATCTTTTCTGAACTTGACACAAGGCTGACCACTAATGTTTGCGTATTTAGTTTGCTATAGTCTGCTGTTACTTGCATCCCTAACACTGGTAACTATTTCTGAATACCTTCTACTCTTCTGTCTTCCAAAAGATGCCACCTATATCAGCTGTTAATGAGACACTTGCTAACCTCTTGCCTGTCTATGTCCCTCATCTTCTGTGTTCATGTGTCAGTCCTACTGGGTATCAACAGAATAGGCCAGAGATGAATATTTTCATGCACATCTCCCATTTCTTACTGCTGATATTTTATTACCCTCCACAGAGTCACTGCAGAGCCTCCACTGATGCTGCACTTCCATTCCTTGAGGTTGTGATAACATTATGGCAGAGCATGTGCCAAAGAAAATGCAAAACAATTTGCTTCTGGTGGAGTCTGGAAGAGCCTCTCATTAGAGCTGGGCTCTCTGCAGGGAAGGGATGCCAAGCCCCTCTGTCCTACCACATTTATTTGTACCTGAAACCTGTTACAATCCTTAGTGAAGAATAAAGTGAGAGTGATCCAGTCCAGAAGGAAGGCTTTATACCACAGGGTCTCCAGGAGCAATTGGAATTACTGCTTATAGTATATTACCAACTCCAGAAAGAAGGTTTTCTCCTTTTTTTTTGCAAACTCTTTTATATTTACATGCAAAAGAACATCTGGCCCCCTAAGCTTTGACCCAGCACCAGAAGAGATCATTGATGCAATACACTTCAGATTTCAGGTATGCTCCTGTTCAGACTCCTCTGAAATGTGCAGGCATTTGTGTCCTACTGTCACCAGAACAATTAGTCTGCCCTTCTGCCACCTTCTCAAGTGCTCTTGGAAGGGACGGATGGTTGAAGAAATCTTCCACTGGATGGCTTGAGGGGAAAGTTTGTGAGTACTGGGACACTAGAAGGTGGAGCTGGTAAACCTCTGCCGAATGGGTTTCCAAGCTCTGTTCATCAGAAAGCTGTTTCCACTACCATTTCCTCTAACACTGAGTCATAAGAAATGTTCCTGACAAGGCCGTAATTCCAAACAGTTTTGCAGATCCCCCTTCATTCATTTTGATGATGAAAAGGAAAAGACAAATAGTGTTGTTTCTGAAATGGACTTTAAATATGTTTAGAAGATGTAGAGCAGCAGAGAAAATGCAGGCCTTCTGTGATGTTGCATTAATTTTGGTGCATTAAGATTTCCAATAGAAGAAAAAAAAAATCTGTCTATCTGTATTCACTCTGGTTTCCCTGATCAATGGCTTGCTTTAATCAAGTTTTATATAGAATGTTACACAATGCAGATATTTATGATGCAATAAACTACAAGATGGGAGACACAAAGAAGTTAATGAAATCAGTCTCCAATGCTTAAATATTCCTTTCATATCCAGACACAGTGCACTAGGGTGATAATGTTGAAAGAATCAGAACTACATATGTTCCTGGATTTAAAATTTTATGAAGTTTGGTGACAGTTAGCTTTTAAATTGCAAGTTTTTTAGATTTGAGGGAAGGTTAGTTTGAGCCTAGCCTAGATCTCATATCAGACAAAAGTCAGGTAGGTGTTGGTCAGTGTCATCCAGACCACTGGAAGCTTCAAAACTTGAAGATTTGAGACTTCAAATTTTGGTCCATCCATGGCATAAACAACCTGACACTTGCTCCTGAAGCAGCATTTGAGAAAGATCCTGCTATTCAGTGGAAAACACTTAGGTCTAAACATCCATGTACTCTGGAAAAGTATGATATAACTTTAAACAGACACACTTTCCTGCTATTTATCATTTCACTGTTCACTGGCAGTACTTTCTCAAATGTGCAGTGCATTTTCTATGAACATAATTACATCAAATACATATTAAGAGGATTAAAAAACCAAAATAATATACTTGCTTTTTTGACTTGTTTGTATACCTACTTAATGAAACGAGCTAGTTAGCTGCTTTAAAAAAGCAAGACACAAAACAATTACTTGTTTGAGAGACTGTAATATATATTAGGAAACCCAGTTATATTAGGGGTGATTCAGCTCATTTCCAGCTTCCCCACAGAAGGGATAACTTTGTCTCCTTGTAAAGGCAATGGCAAAAACCCCACTAGGATGACTACAATTTGCATGAAGTCCTAAATGTTGAGTAAGGCTGTGTGATCTGTTTTTGCAAATTTTGGCCAAAGCTGCCAGGCACTGATATACCTGTCCGTGGGATTCTGAGGTTTTGGATGTTCATAGTCTCTTCATTTTGCTTTGATTTATGGAGACTTGAGTAAACCAGTGAGAACTGCAAGTTTCTGGTTAAAATATGTATCTCATGACATCTGAATGCTTTTCCCAGAAAATGCTTTGATTTTTTTTTTCTTTTGGTAGTGTCATCAGCAGGTCTGCAGTCTTGGCTAAAGTTCAGGGAGTGTAATACAAACTTCATCATAGCACCAGATGTCACGCACACTGAGACAGCATTTGGGACAAATAAACAAAGGATCCTTAACCTGACCTCTATCCCTCCTGCTCGTGCTCATATGTTGCAGTGCCTCTTGGTAGTCTGGGAAAGCCAAAGAGGTGTTATTCGTGGAATAGGAAAGAATTTACCTAAACCCTGAACAGACTTTAGAGGAAGTCCTTCCAGGGGAGTTACTTGTTCCTGACAGCACTGCTGCCAAGTGATCTCCCTGGTCAGAGGGCCAGTGGAAGAGGGTGGCTCTTCACAGAAATGTAGAAGGAAAATTTTGGCATTAGCATGATATTATTGTATATCATGATCATATTAGCATATAGCACAAGACTAGCATATTAGCATAATTAGCGTATTAGCATTATATCAATATATCATTGCCATAGCCCCTTTTTCACCGCTGTGAGAGGGTGTCAGGGGCAACTTGACCCTTATGCCATGTGAAATGCCCACATTTGGGATGTAGGAATTACCAGGTGTGGTATGTGCTAAAAACTGTGTCCTGGCAACTGGATAGCCATTCTCAAAACATGTCTTGTTTTACAGCTAGGTCACTGGAGATTGTTTTTATTTAAAGAGTAGTTTTGAGGCTCAGCTGCACTTTGCCAAAGGAGGTTAAATGCTGGCAGTGAACGGCTGTGTACAAGGCATTTCTACAGACTTCAAGACTAGATAGGTTGGTTCACATCTTCCTAAAGATGCTGAGTGTTAAAAGCATCTTCCCAGTGGGAGTAACCAGCTCAGGGCCACGGCAGTCTTGCCTCATACGACAGGCTGGGAGCTGAGCTGTGCTCACTTCTTTGCAGGACAATGGCACTGTTCTCCTTCTTTTCATGCTGCAAAGCAGCCTCAGCCTGGTTGCATTCAATTCTTATGCTAGCGTTCCATTAATTAGCTCCCCTTTCTTTATAGATGGTTTTCATTGTTCTGCTTTTACTTTGTTTTCCTCCCCTCCTAATTAAAACGTTCAATATTGTTCCTTCCTGTGGTCGGGACACACTCGCTTACGTCCGCGTCGCTCCCAAGCCTGGCTGGGGCCGAATGGAAGCAATTAAAAGGAGGGACCACGTTGTCCATGTGTGTGTGTGTGTGTGCGCGTGTGTGTGTGTGTGTGTGTGTGTGTGTGTGTG
>VXAU01001800.1:791347-805239 GCA_013399695.1 Formicarius rufipectus
ATTATTTATATATATGTATATCTATAAATATATATGCGTATTACACATATGTATATATAAATGCATCTCCCTGTGCGTAGGCGCGTGTATTGCGCCGGTAGGTGGCGCCTCAATACCGCCCACCTGCGCGCACCCGGGAAAATGACATGAAATGGAATAAAATAAAATATAAAAAATAACAAAATGGGTGAGCAAAGATGCCCGTCGCTCCCCCTGGGTAATCTGCTCCGGACTGCGGCACGGCAGGGTGGGCCTACACCCCGCTGGTGGAGTGAGGACACCAGTGCTACGATGCCCACCCCATCATGGGCTTTTTGGCTTTAAAAAAATGTGAATTAAAACCACTTTACTTTTGGGCCAGCGGGGCCTGGCAGAGGCTGCCCGACTGCAGGCAGAGGTCACAGCTTCAGAGGGTGCATGGGCATTAGAGGGTTTGGCATCCCCTGGTGTTCACACAGTGGGGCTGTACTGGGATGAAACCGGTTTAATGGAAAGGTGAAGCATTCCCTTTGGGGGATGGAGGGGATGTTGCCAGGCTGTGGGGTGCCACCTGAAAGCTAGGAAGAGTTAGGCACCAGGTCAAGTTAATGGGAGGCTTGTGCCCTCTCCCACCTCAGCTTCCCACCTGCCCCATCTCATCTAGTACCTAACTTCCACACAGGCTATCTCTGCCCTTTATGTGCAAGTTTCCACTCAAGAAGTCAGGACCTCATCTCTCTAACCATTTTGTTACCTGGCTATAAAAAGATGCCACTGATATTTTACCTTCCCCAAAGTCAAACCCATTAAACAGTGTGGGACAGCCTTCTATTATGGTGATGAGAAAAGTAAGGGAGGGAAATTACAGATTTTAGAAAGCTCATTTTCTGCTCAGGGTGTGTTTGTTTTTCATTAAACACAGAAGTTCATTAAAACACACTGATAAAATCAAGCGATTTATTTAGGAGTTTCTTTGTTAGCCTGAATCAGTTAATAAAATATCTGCCTGGTAAGGTAGTCAACTGCAGAAGGATGGAGGATTTAAATACTGAATATCCATATTTGGGAGGCGGGCAGGAAGGCAGAAAAACAGTCAAGGTGTTGTGTTTTGTTTTTTGTTTTGTTTTGGTTTGGTTTTTTTTCCTTTTTTCAAGTCACATTTGAGAAGAGTCACTATGGACTTCAAAGAATTCAAAACTCAGTGACAAAAAGTACTGTTTTGGTTCGCCTCTCCTTGAAAATCCCCTCCTGCAAGCCATACAAGCAGTTATCCCAAAGTGGTAGGATATTTCTGGAACAAGAAAACTCCTTCTATTGTGACACCTATGCTTTCACTTTTGTATATTTTTAACATAAGTCGTTAGGATGCTGGGAGGAGAGGGTGCTGATACCACGTCTTTGTTACTAGAATATTGACATCTCTTGCTTCATTGATTTTTTATTACAGTCCCAAGGTTAGAAATAATGATTGTCAGTGACAGCTTCTTTGCTTCTTGCTTCAGCTTCAAGTGGTAATTTCAAGCATATTTTATTTTAGTTTATTTTCCCCCATCCATATAAACTCCCTGCCTTTCTGTGTATGACAGAAATAAGTGGTTTGTAAAAAAGCCACCTCTGAAAAGTTCAGCTGCTGGCTGCAGCATGCCAGCATAAAAGATAACACCAAACCAAGCTGCCTTTGTCACTACTACTGCTGCTGTCTTGGCATCTGTCGACAAAGAGCTGCTCCAATCTGGGGATCCCTGCTGGGGTTGAGATATGGCCACGTCTCCAGCAAAGGACCGAGCGACACCAATGCCAGAACGCCGCGACCATCTGATGCAAGTCGCTCCTAATGAAAGTCCAGCATGGGGCTAAATGAGTTTCCTCCACTGCTGGGTGAGGGGCTAATGATAAAAGCCCTCCCTGGGCTCCCCACTGTTGTCAGCAGCTTTGTCAGGGCATATGGCACTTGGCTGACTGCAGCTCGGCTGAGGTTTGCTCTCACCGTGTCACCTCCGGATCTGGCCAGCGGGCGCGGCTGAGAGTCCTCTGCCTGCTGCCCAAGGGGTGTGGTGGGTGCTTGCCATGGAAAAAAGGATGAGGAGCTGTGGGGTGGCACCTGGAGGCTGTTGTTGGCTGCTGGAGGGGCACAGCTCATGTGAAATCTCTGCTGGTTTGCTGTGGGAAAGGCTAAAGACGTCTTAGTTGGTGGGGTTGGCTGTGCTCCCTCACAGGCAGTTCCGCTCTGCTGCCCCAAGCATGAGGGCTGAGGCTTTCTGCATTTCCAGGCACAGTTTAATTAATTAATTAACTATAATAATGACAATAATAATAATAGCAATAATAATAATAATAAATAGGACTGTTGTGGCCAGGAAGTCCCTAGGCAGCCCACAAAATATAACTTTAAATGATAACAGAAAGAAAGTAGATCCTAGCTTTCAGTATCAGACCTGTCATTAGAGAAAGCAGGGAGAAATTTGGTGGAGTAGATTTAAACAAAAAAGCAACCCAAAAGGCAAATGCACACATCCATGCAAACCCACACACAGAGACAGAGATCTTGTATGGAAAGTGTGCTGAGGAAAAAAAAACAAACCACCACCAAACCGCTGTAGAGAGAGGTGCTTGCTTTTACTTTTATTCTTATAACAGTTTCTTCCACCTCAACATTTTGTAGTTGACGTTAAATGTGAGACCTGTAATTTAATTTTTTTTTACAAACATAGCTGCAGCATGTTCTCTGCACCTGTTAGTTTTATGACTTGCTTCTCACAACAATTCCTTTGCTGTTGAGACATGATCTGAACGACAGGCAATGCTGAATCAGCTTGTAAATAGAAATGGAGGTGGGTTCAATGCATTTTCCAAAATAACCTCCTTCTTCATACCTTGTGTGACTTGCCCCTTGCAAGGCATATTTTATCCCTCTTCATCTCTTGCCACTCAATTTCTCTGTTCTAATACGCTTTCTATCTCTTATTGTTATTTCCACATTCTTGTGTTGTTCTCTTCTCACTACACTCCCTTGTACGCTCCTCAACAATTTATCAAAACTTAGATAATAGCAGAGGCATTCATAAGTGAAATGTTTAGTTAAAGCATAGTAACCCTGCCCTTGAGATGTATTCAAGGCAGGTCAAAACCATATTAGGCTTTTCTTAGAGACCTTCAACTACAAGGTAGTCACTACTCCTGACTAACCATACTATCTTCATGGTGACCTGGGATTAATAATTCCCCAGTTACTGAGTTAGACTGGCTTTTTGCTTGTAAGGGCACAGAGCAGTTCAATGGATGGCCATCATCTGAAATATTGTAAGAAACAAACCCAAAAAAACACCCCACCACAATTCAACAAAACAAAACACAACCTTACTACTGCAATCCCTGTCCATTTTCTGTGAGTTATAATCTACTCAGCAGAGTCCTGAGTCAGGATTTTGGCATGCTTTTGGGATTTGTCAAGGATGCACTTGTTTAAACCTGCATGGCACACTCAGTCTGTGGATCTCAAAGCGCTTCAAGGCTGTTTATCATTTAGACTCTTAAGACTCCTGGCAGGGGAGGTTGTGTCAAAGACTGGACAATTTAGGTATTGAGGCTGTGGTCTTTAGAATATTTATTACTGCTAAGATCCCTTCCAAGATCTGTACCTAGGTGCTTGAAGCACTATTGAAAAAGGGGTTTACGTGCCTTAGCAGATTTTCCCTGTTTCATAAGCTTCTCTCTGGCATTACTGTCAATCTCAAAAGCCAGCGGGAGTTCTGGATAGGTCAGGGAGGTCACACAAAGATCCGTTTAAGAGAACCAGATCGAAGCAAAGTGCAGATGGAAACCTGCTGCATTTTCCTGCCACATGTTGCAAGTTTTTCCAACTAGATTTTAAAACTAGCCTAAATCTTTGGATGTAGCCAACACATTTGTTAGCAAGTGCTTCATGTGAGCTTCTGGTCATCCTTCTGTTAGTGGTGTAATCTAGATGAGTCTATTTTTAGATTCATGGAATTCAAATGGAATTTGCTACTATTTAAAATATGTCACCGTGAATCATGTTAGGGATACTACTGAAAGCATTGTGTCCCACTCGTCTTATTTCTGTGGCAATGTATTCAAGAAATTAACTTTACAACTTGACTTAAACAAAAAGGAATTTCATGCAAAAACATTTTATTTTTTCCATTTTGCTGTTGACAGATCCAGGCATATCCATTAGAAACTTCAGATATGCTGTGAGTGGCTCAGTACCCCTTGGCATGTATGGGAGAAGAGCTGAAAGACTATGTACCCTGTGAGAGACTCTCAGAGCAGTCAGGCCCCAACAAGTCTCTGTTCACAGGAAGACAACCCTGAGTGCTACTGCACAGTGTGCAAGCCCAGGTGAGGTTCTGGGGATTCCCAGGGTGTCAGCTGCAAGCTTTTCTGCCTACAGTCCTGCATTTTGTGTGCTTATCACTGCTTGAATTCTTCAAGTGTCTTCATGCAGGTTGCATCCAGCTAAGGAGTTACAGTCTGTGTCCAGCTCCTGCTCAGGAAAGACTGTTTCTAGGCAGCCTTAGCTGTCTGACACAGCACACTTCTTACACCAGCTGTGTCTTTAAAAGATGCTTGCAGAAAGAGGAGGGAAATTTTTCAAGTAAACTTGACCTGTTAGAGCAAGTTTATATAAAGATTACAGGACAATTAACTTCTTGACAACTGCTTTTTCTTGATGTGCCCTGCACAGACAAACTAAGCTACCTGAATACAGAAAATTAAAGTGAATGGTAGTGAACATAATAAAAATGCCCTACAAAGTGTTGTCTTGTTTGTCCCACTCACCTAAAATCTCAGGTTTCTTTATGGAAAAGGCTACCCAAAACATCTTTCACCTTTTCCCATTCAAGAAAGTTTCAAGGGGAATTTTCAATACAGAAAAAAAAACCCATACCAAATCCCCCAAAACAACAACAACAACAACAACTACTACTACTACTACTACTAAAATTATCTTTGCAAAAAACCATTTGGTCTAACTTGGAACTTGATCTACATAGTTCCTAAGTCTCCAGCAGAGGTGTGGAACCATCATTTGTGGTCTGTGTTAGTGTGGCTGTTGGACACTTTGGTAATGGTCATGTTTTCAGTATCCACAGGCACTTTTTATTCCTGACAGGAAGACTAGCTTGTCTATAAGATAATGTAACCTTTTAAGCAAAAGAGCATCAAATCAGTTTGTTTGAAGCACAAAGATGATGGAAATAAAAATACCAGTACTTTATATGGAACAATGCCTCACTGATAATGTTTTTTATCTGGGTAGAAAGGGGAAGGAGGAAAAAGCAAGACTATGGATAAAGTGTGTGAAATTTTATAATTGTCCTGTGTCCCAGTGTGTTACCAGCCACAGGAATGGGTTGGAACAAGTTCTTAGTCCACTGCTTATATTGTTTCCTGTGGCCTCAGTAAATCACTTAACCTTTGTCCCTAAGTTTCCTTATTCAACAATTGGGAATTTTAAAACTTAATTTTCTGCCTCAGAGAAGTGTTGTAAAATTTAACTGGTTAACATCTGTAAAAGGCTTTGAAGACTCACAAAACAACTAGTTTGGATTTTCTTAAGTGAGGAATATGACAAAGCCAGAGTGGAAATATATAAATAATTAAGATATATAAAACAGTCCTTCCCCCCACCCTCACCAAGAAACAAGAGTGAACAAGTTGAATGTGAAATCAGTGTTGCTGTAGAGTATAAAGAACCAATGACTGAACAAATCTGCTTTGGAACACACCCTGGTAATTCACAATTCTATCAAACAATCTTCAGTCTCCCCATTTTGAATTACTGGCATTTATGATGACTCCACCATGTGCTTTTCCTTCCGATTTTAACTCCTCTTTTAACAACACAAGTTTGTGTCTGCCCAGACAAGTAGGAACATTGTCAGCATGGAATATGAAATGAATTAATTGTTTGGTGGGTTGTTTTTTTTCCATGAAAAGTTTTGCCATCCCAGTAATATCTTGTATAGTTTCCTTCCAGTATGCTCATGGCCTTACACTTATCAAGTGTCATTTCTTTTTGTTCAATAATTATACCATTTTCAGTAGTGCTGGGTGAATGCTTCAGAAAGCTGTCTAGAAATACTCATTCCAGCTCTTAAATAAACTCATTTCAATTATGTTCATGCATTTTTCATGTACACTTTATCTGATCATTCTAGTGAATGATTTATTGGCAGGAATGTTTGTTCAAATGAAAGACTTTAAGGTTCAGGTAATTCGCACACACACACACAAAAAAAAAAAAAGAGGTGAAATTTGCATTTCTAGTAATAAGAATCTGTACTTTAAACCATAAGTAAACTCAGAATCAATGTTAGTGTACATAAACATGAAAAATGACCAACAAGGCAACAAAAGTCATTCTACTTTAGTTCATTTGCAATGAAGTAATTTTGAACAAATGGGTAATTAAGAATGATTTTTAAAACATCAAAATATTTTCAACAGGTAGTCAATTAAAGAAAAACAAAACAACCTACCAGTAACTGACAATTCACACAAAGAGCTGCAATACATAGACTAAATCATCTCTATGTTCTCTGATTTTTTATTGTATTTGTCTTATTTGGATACTGAATTTCATACAACAAAATTCATGCTGTTTATCTCAGCAGCACAGCACAACAACGTATTGAAAATGCACTGTTATCAATCCTTTGGAGAAAAGTTGATTTGCCTGCTGGATAGAACATATAAAAACCAGTGTTACCCATAACTTATTCCAATTGAATAAATTATGTTTTTCTCCACATTTAGTTTCAGAATGGTCATACCTGACTGATGCATGGCTTATTTGTTTAGCTAAATTATTTTTTAAATGGGCTAAGAGATATGATACCTTTACCAAGGAGTGCAAGGAGACATTTAAACTGCCAGCAGTGCTGAGAATCAACAAAATATTTCTATACTTCCTCCTAAGAAGTGCTCATACGTGCAGAATAGTTTGGAGAAATCACAAGTACTCTGAGGACAAGCAGTCTAATATTTACAAAACCCAGATAAGAGTTTTGGGTGACATTAATAATTTTCAAATTTCAGAGTAAAATGGATAATCTCCAAGGCAAACACTGAAATTTCTCCCCTGAAACAAAGAGGGGGAAAAAATGAGCTCACTGAAGAGGCAGGCCAAACAGCACCACTTTCTGTAATAGTTTGTATTTCCTCATATCAGTTTACACTCAGACTACTACAAAGCAGAGCCTTTGCAGAGGTCTGAGAAACATTACCCTTTATAATGTCTTCTCTCATAGGAAATTAATCTACCATTGTAATTCCTTTTTCTCCCATTCTCTGTCTCCTTTTGCACTTCAGAAAGTAAGTCATGGCTCTACAGTACATGACAGCTCTACCATAGGGGAATTTGGCCAAGTCAAGAAGCCCATACCTGCAAAGTACAAGTAGTTGAATGATCTCCTACTTTATATGTAGTTGGACAATCCTCTTGCCATCAGTGGAATTACTTCTTTTGACAGTCACATCATTACCTTGCAGTGAGGAGTGCGAGGGACAAGTAAGAAATGTCCAGAGGTGACTTGTGTTGAGGGAGGAAAAGAGACATTTCATTATTTGAGTGCTCAACACCATGTGCTGCACCATGATTTGTTTGACAGCCTTGAATGTTCTCCACCATTTTTGGCTTTTGGTAATCCTGAATTACAAGATAGCATAGGAAAGATGGCAATTCCATGTTGCTAAAGAACAGCGTGATTCCTGCAGTCCTTAAGGATGGGTTGATGCAGTAAATCCCTCCATGGAGGTTGTAATCATTTCAGGTGGAGGGGTAAAAGGAGTGATGGGAAAAATTGGGAAAAATTTATCAACTCCTGCCCTTCCTGGTGGAGGTGATAAGTTATTCTGAGGCTTAAATTCATCTTTCTGTATACAAACCTTTGGGTTGTGATGACCTATCTATCAAATGCTGTGTTTGTGGAGGCCGATTGTCTTAGATTCTGAAATGTTTATTTATTTAATTTCCTCCCAGAAAGAAAGAAGACCATCATTGCTGATTCTGCTTAGTTCCTGCACAATTGCTTGCAGCTGGTTCCATGGGGAAAACAAACAAACAAACGAAACACACACAAAAAAACCCCCCAAAACAAAAACCAAACCAAACACCCTCTCCTTTTTAGATCATACACAAGATGAGAGAAGAAAAATTACCCTGACTATAGTGGGCTGCAACTACATTAATTTCATCCAATGCTATCTTTGTTTCCTTCCTTTCCCACTTAGTTATGTAATGTGAAAATTGGCCTATTTTGATATTATTATGATGATTTTGAGCTTCTCATTCGTCTCTCACATAGTCTTGGCTGCCTAAGTTGACCTCAGAAACAATCTGGTTAAAAAGAAAACAACAAACAAACAAACAAAAAACAAAAACAAACCAAAATAAAACAAAAAGCAAAAAGAAAAAAAAAGGAGAGTAAGCAGAGGGAACTGTTCTCTGGTAATGGCAAACTTTTGGAAAAGAGTACTAGCATAACTCCTGCTTACTGAGTGCTTTCTGGGGCTATTCCGAGAATGTGGGACACTCCCACTTATTTTGGTTAACTTGGCATTAATGTAAAGAATGAAAGTGCATAAAAAAAGAGGTAAGTTCTTTTTCCAGTGAATTGCTTTGTGTATGAGAAGCCAGCATATTGTACAAAGAAAGAAAGAAACAAATCTCTTTAGTATTTATTTCTAGAAAAAAAATAAATGAGCCAAATTGCTATTCAGGCTGTAAACTGGGTTATATGCCCTTCTATTTATTCATAACAGTTTTGAAGTGGTAAAAGCTAAGCTGGTGGCAGAGTCAGCTCAGGGCTACTCAATAGAATTGGCAGAAAATTAGTTTTATTGATCCAGAAGTGAGGGGTAGGAACAGTCACTGTGTCTGTAAGAAAGGAAAACCTGGACTTGTTTGAGAGAAGCAGCTGGATGGATCAGATAATAAATTTGGCTGCTGCTTCCTGCCCTCCACAGAGGCACAGGTGAAAATAGGCAGTGGGGCCTGTGTCATGTCTGTGTCTACAGCAGCCTGCTACCCTGTGAAACTGCTATTCCCACCTATTTCTAGAACGTGTCTTCCTTCTTAACTGAACTGATTTGTGCAGCCAAATTAAGCCATGTATTTGTGGTTTTGACTGCAACAGGCCACTATTTGGTTTGGTACAACATTGCCTGTGATATGGGAGGGCTAAGTTCAAAGCATGGTTCTGCCAAACAAAGACAGTATAAGAGTGGAAAAAGACCCCAAAAGCTACACTTACTTTGCATTCTATGGAGTCTGAAATCTCAGTGCATGTTGTTCTATGCCAAAAGTGTAGCCTTGAATAGCTTTCCTACTTTAAATACTTTTTAAAAATTGCTTTTGTTCATCTACAGTATCACAGCCAAATTCCTACCAATGTCTGGGATCATGTTAACTTAAAGGACACACAATAAAGGCACCTATGATGCACCAGGCTGTGGAAGAGCAAACACCCAGTAAAACTCCAAAAAAAAATGAATTTTTTCTTTCAGTGGTTTATGCTGACTGTCCAGTTACTATTTTGAAAGACATGAGTTTGTATTATGGCAACATGCAGGAGTCTCAGTGAAACTGGATTTTGGCACTCTGCAGAATGAACTTTTAATTTATATGTTCTATTCAAGTTTTCCCCAAAATCTACCAGTACACAGATAGCAGAGTCAGGACTTGAGCTAGTTTATGGAATATGGATCCTGCCTGAAAAACTGAAGATAAAAGACATCCTGAACAGCTGTGGTTTGATTTTGTCCATGTTCGTCTTCCATTTGGGCAGAGGTCTACATGAACCATCCCTGACATGTTTGTCTACTTTGTTTCAAAGCAATATTTCCATTTTTTTCTGTCCTATCTGCATGATACTGGGAACTGGACTACTTGAGTAAAGAAGTAAAACTGATGAAGAACAAAGAGCATATGTATTTCATGGATGGATGTTCAGCTCAAGTGTTGCATTACTCCTAGTCTGCACTATTCCCTCACTTTGGGCTTCAGACACTCTTTCCACTACTGTTTATAAAAGACACTGACAGGCAGCATCAACAGTTTTGCATAGGTTTTAATTTTATTTTTTTTTAAATGAACTAAATAACACTACTACGTTGGAACATACAGAGGGTGTAAGGAACTGAGAACATGAAGGATGTAAAGTATCAAGTAAGTTGTTCCCTCTTGTCAGAGTCAATAGTCTGGACATGATATTGGCAAATAACACTTATGATGAATTGCACAGCTCAATATGCAGCTCATACATGTATATTGGAAAACTGAAGAGAATTAATGTGAGCAATTTTTTAATATTAAATTGAAAATGAGATATCTTTTTTGCCAACAGAATATTACGTCAAATTGTTTTCTTTATTGCATTTTTCTTCTGAATGTGATTACTATTTTCCATTTTCTTTAAGAATGCACGATCCTATTGTTTCTCCACACTAACTGTTTGGGCTTTCCTTTGATCTATAGCAATTTCATTTAATTTAACAGAACAGGAGTGGAGTTCTCAAGCATTTTATCATTTCCTTTGTGATGAAATCTGATGCAAAGTCCATGACTTCTGTAGAAAAATGCACTGTTATTGACATAAATGTGCATTGTGTCAGGCCTTCACATTTCAGACATTTTTTTATATGTCCTGACAATAGTTCTTGAACTGTGTAGACAGTACTGATGGATGATCCATTCTTCAGCATTTCAAAATGGAAACATAAAAGTTGGTCAGAGAAAAATTCTTATTCCCATTGTAATCAGAGGATGCTTATTACAAGTATTTCCAAATACTTTTCTTTTGAACTGCAATTCAAATATATAGACTTAATAGACTTCTTTAGACCACAAAAATTAATTCCATTCTGGCTAGAACTACCAGTTGTTGTCTAAGGGTCAGTGAACCTGATTTGATGACATTGAGTAGGGTAGCCTCAGTCCAAAGCATAGTTATATTACATATGATGAAATGAGATTATTAGGTAGGATCATTCCACCTCCTGGTGCCTCAGGAAGTCAGCTAGGATGAGTGCACAAGACTTCCAGCAGTTGTTGCATACAAAAAAAAAAGACTGGCAAAGGCCAGAGACAAGTAGGAATTACAAACAGCTGTCACACACATACTGGTCAGACCTAGAAAGGGGCACAAGAGACCAAGAGACGTGAGACTGGTGCCAATCATATGTCTGCTTAGTTGATTTTAAAGCATTTGGAGGGAAAAAAAATTGGCTCGAAGATGGCACATGCACCATGTTTAACTGACACATTGCGTGCTTAATTGACATGTTACTGTGAAAAAATACTATAAAAGTGTTATGTACTTCAGAAAGAGAAAAGGTGGCAGGTTTGCTCTTGCTTTATCTCTTTACAGTACTAACAAAGATGACCACGAAGAGAACCTAGAAAATGAAATCAACTGAGACATCAGGTTTATTAAATATTTAAGGAACAGGACTGGTTGCCACATTCACACAGGAATTACAAGCTTGGGGCAGGGGATTGTATCTCTGATGGGCTGAACCACACAAAGGTTTCTAGCAGGAATGAAAGCTTCAGTAAGTGGAAGAGCTCAATTATGTTTGTGGTCTTATTCAAGATAATTTACATGAATGGGATTTTCAGAAAAAGAAATGACAAAGTCAGACCTGGGAAACTCACTGTGAACCAAGACTCATCATGAACCAAAGGCTCAGCTTCAAAGCAAGTACTGAAAAATAAAAGTCACTTCCCTGAAGGAAATTGTGTGGAGACAGCCATGTACAAAGCAAAGGGAAGGATCTGTGAGAACCTACAGACCTTCAAAGCTCCCTCTTCACAGCACTAGCAAGAACCACAATGGCCCTTAGTTCTCTTAACTCCTCTGTATCCCTTGCCCAGTTCATACACACAAACTCTTTTCCCTTCATGCATCCTCAGTGACTGTCTTCTGTGGGACTGTCATTTTAACTACATAACCCTGTATTTAAGGGTCTCTTGTCATACCAATTTTTCCAATATTCAGTCAGTCGGTAACAGGATTAGTAAGAGGCAACGCAAAGAGATTTGGTTTATCAAGCCACTACCTCTCACATTGACAATGATTGATGATAATGATGTCTTTATGCACACAACATGGTGATTTAAAGAAGAAAAAGTTCTTAAAATCATAAACAAAATCCAGAAAGAAACATATGGATGAGAATTTGGGATTCTCTGAAAAAAAAAAAAAAAAAAAACCACAGCCAGAAATCATAGTTTGATGCAAGAGAAAGGGGAAAAACTGTACTAACTTACCTTTGTCATAACAGGCAAATATATGTTAGGATAAAGGACAAAGAGATATTAGATGATCTAAAATGTTTGGAAGGTTTCTTCCATCAAGATGGTAACAAAACACAGTGGACAGGAAGCGGCAGTATTCTCTAGAATGCAGGAAGGGTGTTTCTATCCCTGCAGCTGGAAATAAAGGGAATGTCACCCTTCTTTTTAATGAGGAGGTTCATTCATTGCTAGTGGAATAGCAGAAACAGCTCTTAGAAAATAAGCATCTTTTAAACTTAGAGGGAGACAGTATTATTTCAGTGCTCAGTTTTGAGATATAGGTGACAGGATATTCTGTAAATGTAATGGACTTTGCAAAAACCTTTGAATTAGTGGCGCACAATATTCTGATTATACAGTCAGTGCTATGCAACACCAATAAAGAACATGTTAAATAAATTAAAAATTGGTCACATGAGAGCTCTCACAGTCACAGTCAGCAGTGGTCAGTGGTTAATGCTGAGTTGTTGTGGGACAGTCATATCCTAATTTTGGGAGGTTACCATAAGGATCAGTACTGGGTTGGTGTTGTTTAACATTTATAGTGCTGGGAATCAGTCTCCGGGAAATAATGAATTGCAGCTGTGGAAGGTTCTAGGTGACCAAGAAATCGTAGAGACACACAAACCTATCTAGGTCATCATTTCAAATGAACTGTTTTGAATATAGCTAATTAATCCTATCTAAGAAGAAAAACTAGAGCTCATGATGAGGCAAGGGTGAGAGTAGGGGAAGTCCATCACCTGGAAAAAAATGCAGCTGAAATAGAACACATGAGACTAACAGCCCTCAGTAAACTTCCAGAATAACTCAAAGGCTGAGGAACTCCAGTGTGAGAGAAAGGAACTATGAACAGGAATGGGAAAGTGATCTAACATTTGCACATGGCCTTTGCAAATAGGTGTAGATACATCTAGAGTTCCGGTGGCCTTCACTTTTTATTAAAAAAGAAAATAAAAAAAAAAAGGTGCTGAGCAATGGAAAAAGTGCAGAAAAAAATTTAAAAATTAACTGAGAGTAGTGAGGGATTTAGTGAGAACCATCTCTTTAGCTGATCAGAATGATGGGATGTGTTTTGATCAGAAGTGGTGGAGAAATTTTTGGTACTATGAGACTATTTCATTAAAAGGGGAAAAAAAAGCATAACCATGGCCAAAGGCTCAAACTAGTTCCCTTCAGGAAGCAATGAAGGTGCACAGCTTTAACAGTACTGGTGGAGAGGGATAAATTGGCACAGCAAAGCACTGTTTGGGGGGGATCTTCGAATGTCTTTTTTGAAGGGGTATTTTAATGTAAAAAAGAAAATTATCTTGAATCAGAGTAATGCATATGGATTGCAAGAGCCTAAGATGCATAAGAAATGAGGCTCAGCTTACTGGTGGCCTGACTTTACACTCATTGAATTTGTGACTTAAGGCCCCCAAAATTTCAGCTCTTTTAAACTCCCTGTGAATTTTTATTCTCATTTAATTCCATTCCTATTTTATGCAAAGCAGTTAGCTCACACCTTTAAAAAACAAAACAAACAAACAAAAAACAAACAAAAACCCCAAACACAAAAACAAAAAAAAAAAAAAGGGAAAAAACA
>VXAU01001800.1:805284-870112 GCA_013399695.1 Formicarius rufipectus
TAGTTTTCAAAGACACACTTCTTTCCATCCCATGTGCCACACAAATGCTAAATACAGTCTTCAAACTCAAGTCAGAAAAGTTTCTAACGTAAAAGTTGGACCTAGAAAAGTCAGGGTTTGGTGAAATTCTGCCTTCTGAAGGGATTAGTATTATAAATATGTACTATCTCTCTCTCTCCGTGTCTCTTTTTTTGGCCTAATTTCATGTTGCCATTTTTATGTCTGCTCCCACCTTTTTTTATCACTCCTAATCCCTTTTCTTTTTTTCTTTTTTTAATTTTTTTAAAAAAATAATATATATTTGAGGTGTCAAGTTCTCTATGCAAGGCTTTTTTTTCTCAGCATTGTAACAAAAAACAAACAAGCAAACAAAGTTTCCTATTATTCCTAAGATTGCCTAGCTTCCTAATAGTACTGAAGCATGGAAAATTTCAGATGTGTTTGTAGCATGTAGCTGATTTGGTGATGTTATCTAGTGTGCTATTATTATTGTAGCCTACAGACTATGGCTGCCTGCCTCTACATGCAGGTAGTGATGGAGCAGTGAACAGAAGCTTTCCAAAGGAGGAAGGAGACCTGGTACAATTTGAAATTGTTAACCATACAATATGACAAAGTGTAAGAGCTCTAAGTTTGAAAACAAAATGTAACATTACAGTTTAAAAGGAAGATAACAAAGTGTGGAACTGTGTGCAATAGATTTATTATTTTTTAAAAGCTTGTCTAATTTAACCCCATAATCCCGTATGTGAGCATATCATTACACCATATCCTGTCTAAAAAAGCAGTCAGAGGTGAAGATGGGTGAACTGTGGAGCACTTGACATGAAGAAAGTTGCTTTTTATTCACATATAAAAGTATAGAATGGGGTCAGATTTTGGGATGGAATTATGTGCATCGGAAATTGGAGTGCTGGCAATGCTGCCACTATTTGCACTATTACTGGATAAAGGTCAAATTTAGGAAAGGGAGTCCACTGCAAATATAATTACCTCACTTCTAATTAGAAGACTTTTTTTTCCCTATAAGTGTAGTTTCAGCACTACTACCTTGTAGAGATGAAATGAAAAGCCCTTATTGCTACAGATTAGCTTTCTTTGTTATGGAACCACCGACTGGGACAATCCTCCTTGGGCTGGGGTTAAATGTCACTAAGCAAAGGAGTTCCATATGCAGCTCCTTGATACTCTAGTTAACAGAACAGCCCAGGCTTGGTCTCCTTCTTGTGACAATAGTCCTCTGACATGTGCAACTCTTGATGGAAGGTGAGAGACTCCAGTGTTTCAACAGAGTGCATTTCTCACGTGCAGGAGGAGACCAGACCTGAGATGAACCACTGTATCCTTATTTATATGGTTTACCTTGTTTCTGCCTCCTTTAGGGCTTTTTGAGTCACGTTTTGAGCCAACAGTCGGTGAGGAGGCGTGTGCTGCAGGAACCGCTGTGCTGATAGACCTCAAGCTGCTCCAGGGAGTTACTGTCAGGACCTGGGGGAACCAGAATAAACCCTGTGATGGATCTAATTCTTCCTGTTCCACACTTCCTCTGCTTTGTTTGGATTATGCTTTAATGCTGTTGAGGTGTGCCTATGGATATATAATATGCTTTGCATAAGCGGGTGTGGTGTTTTTTCCTCTGCCCAGCTTTGCTAATGCAAATTGACGAGGTACAAATCCTTATTCCAGTCCTCTAAGAGTCTCACTAGAAAAGGAATTGGAAATATATCTGCTTGAACAGAGGATCCAAGAGGCTGATGCAAGCCCAGAAATGTTGATACTACAGTCGGATTATCTAAGTTTCCAGAAATGATCACTCACCCGAGTAGTGTGGTCTGAGGTAAACACAGGAAAATTTAATACAGCTGTTTCTAGGGTAGGTAGAAGAGTGATTAGTCCCATGCTGCCCATTTTAAAAGAAAAAAATGGATGAGTTTTTTTCCATTTCATTGTTGGCTGCCAAACCACTGAGTAACACAGTGTCTGACTACATAAGCCACCTAGAAATTTCATTCTAATTCAACATACTTTGGAGGACAGAACAGTCCACTACAAAATAAAAACAGTGTAGATTATTCGCTTAGGAAAATTATTGTGCTCTTACCTTAAAGATAAATTTAATACAGTAATTTAACTTTTTTAGAAGATTACAACTTATAAGTAAATAAGAATTTTACTTGAAAGCAGTGATTCAATATGGTTAGGAACAGGGGAGATGGTAAGCCAGGAGATGAAGGTGAGAAAGGAGTTACAAAAGTATTTCCCATTAGGTGAGCTCTAGGAAATTGCTTATATTCAACAAGAAGCTGCCAACAATGTTAGTACTCAGCAACTTTTTCTCTTCCAAGAACTGCAGTAGATCCACTGATAATAGAATTTATGCTTGAGCACACAGCACTGACTTAAGGTTAGTGCTTATGAATATATTAACGTTCCTTTCAAATTGTAAGGAACACAAGGACTTAAAAAATAATTGCGCGTATTTAGAAGTCTACTTCTGGTTTTATATGCTAGGTTACTTTGTTATTTGGGGATTTTCCTCTGCTGGATTTATGCTGTAGCACAATTAACTAGCAGGCTGTGCATGAAATGGCTGTTTCATGGAAAAACCCACGAGTCAGGTGCCACTGAGCCCTCCTCACAGTTGTGGACTTCCACTGCACGACCAGAGTTTAGAAACTAAACTGAGGACTAAACTGATAAACTGAAACAAAGACTGCTGAACAAAGGAAATCATCAGTCAGCTTTTTTTCTTGTTTTCTTGTTTTCCCCCCCAGTTTTATTTCAAAAAGAGAGATTGAAGCTGCCCTTTCTCATTCATAATATGTGGTAGTAGAATCATAAAAATCCACCTTGCAGTGTATCCCAATGCCTATGGTTTGAGCCTCAAAGTTTACCTCTAAACCTGAAACTGTTTTTGAGGTGGAGTCATATTATGAATACCTCTCATCTTCTCAGGGGCACATGTTTATTTTCTTCTTTTTAGATGTGTAGCTTCATGATATTATCCAACTGTAACCAAACAAAATAAATCTTTGAGCAACTTTGGAACCCCATACTGTATATTTGATTGCTGCTAAATTTTCTGTTAAGGCTTAGTGGTCTTCTTCCAGTCTGTAGAAATTATTCTGGGACAGAGAGACTAAGTAATTTTCTGTACATGTCTCACGGGGACAGGAAAACAGAACATGTTTTGCTCACCTACACACTCCTGTGATGCAGAGAGAACTGACAACTCTGTGATTCTGGTGTTAAGCCAAGTTAGGAGGCTAAAGCACAAAATTTTGTGTCTTTGCTATTACATCAGTGGTATGTAGAGAATGATGCTGTTTTTCTTGTGCTTTGTTTTGCCTCTTCTCATTACAAGGTCTGTGAGGTATGAGTTGATGCTGATTATGGACACGTATATCACAGCGTTCACTGGAGACCAGTCACAAGCAGCACTTCTAAGAGTTATTTTGGAACAAATAATAAATAGTATTGATGAAGAAATATGGACTGTTAAGAAATGATGGAAAATACTACCTCTTCTGCTGTGAAGCCAAAATTAAAAGAGCTTATGTGGTCTTTGCTTTTCTCCCTATGGGTGTTGTGTATTCTCACAGCCTTCAGTAACCATTTCAGAGCAGGACAGCTGACCTTCAAAAGTAAATACGATTAAAGCTGAACAAATCAGGTAATTACAATAAAAACATGACTTGACAAGCAGCCTCTGGACAGAATTACAGTTCTATACACAGCCTTCACATTCAATTAGGATGATTTGAAATGGTAAAAATATTTGTCTTACTTTTGTTTGATATTTGTGGGACACTCCATTTCTAAGTATGTTAAGAGTTCTTCAGAAAAGAAAAAAAAAATTCATCTTAAAAACTGAATTCTTAAATCCACCCTTGAAAGGATGTTAACAGTGTCTAACCAGAGGTACTTGGACTCCCTTTTCCACCCAAGTCTCTTGTGACACAGCATTTCCCTCCTTACCATGGCCCTCTTCCCTCCCCTGCTCTTTGGCTACAACCAGTTGTTGGCTCATAATTGGCCCAACTGCAGGGCCATGCAGAGAGGAGGAGCTTTTGTCTGTCTCCTGCCTCTCCCTTCCCCTTTTCACATCTGGGAGAAGTGCAGGTGCAGCATCCCAGCTCCATGGGGGTACAGAGAAAGCCAATGTGAATGGTGAGAACCAGAGATGGCAAAACATGAAGTCCAGGGAAAGAGCAGGGCTGAAGACTATGAATATTGCTGTAGTATTACCACATCCTAGTATCAGCAACAACACTTAGAATCAAGAAAGACACTTCACTGTCACCTGTCACTACTGCATTGCTCAAAATGCCAGCTGTTCCCAAAGCAAGAATGAGTCACAAGGTCTAGATGAGTTACAGTTCAGATAAAAATGCTGAGCAGAGAAACAGGTGAGCCATGATGACACTAGTCCTATGCATTAATATATTGGATGACTTCAATGCTGTTAAAGATCATGGCTGTGATATTCCCTCTTATGATAAAAGTCAATAGTGCTTAACCCTCCAAGTATCACTTTACTTTGAAATTCTCTCCCCATATTGACAATGTGCAACATTTCACTCACTAGAAGAAAACTGACAAATACAACTAAGTAGGAGGAGGAGAAAATACACTGAAAGCCCTATGGCATACAGTGATGTCCCTCAGGAACAGTTCCTAGGTCTAGAAGGTGTAGCTTGGTAAGGGATGAAGCAGAGGAAGAAGCCCTTTCCCTGCAGAGCTCTCTGCAATCTTACTGCCCAAGGGCTCAGAGCACAGTGATGCTCGATGGTGTCATGATTCTTTGCTTTCTGGTGAAATGCTCAGATGGAAGCAACCTTTCTGTGGAGACAGAGAAATGAAATCCAGAATGTGCCACTGGAAAGACGAAGGTCAGCCCTGAAACACAAGGTCAGAAATGGGAATCAACATTTGCTGGGTCTGTGGGATATCAAATATCAATACATTCCTATGTCCACTGTAGATCTTACAGCATTGAAAAAAAACTGGTCAAATTCCTATAGAAACAACTTCTCACTGAAACCAATCTCACTGAAACAATGGGCAACACCCTGCAAAACATAGAGTGCTCAGACATACAATCAAGAATTACCATCATTCAATATAAAAAGATTAGGCAGGTGATTTGATCTGGTGAAATCCCTGGTGCTACTTCCTAAGAGTTTAGCAGGATCAGGCACATGGTGGAACAAAGTCCCAAAAAGAGAGGAGACCTGGGATAGTTTGGATGTGCTTGGCAGAAGGAGCTGCTTGTGCAGACCTGCTTGGGCTGGTCGTCACAGAGCAGTGCCTGCAGGGCTGTGTTTATTAGCAGCACTGCTGCAGGAGGTGAAATGCCATTCTGCCCTGGGCTATGAGTCATGGCACAAAGGTGCCTGAGCTAGTGGAGGTCCCAGCTGGCACGTCCACGTGGCACATCTCTGTACCATACAGCATCCCCAGCGTGGATCCTAAAGCAGTGTGGTGGCACTGGCATGGCACAGCACCAAGCTGGTCAGACATGAAAGCACAGCACTGCGGTGCTGTAGCTGGGCTGCCTCTCCTCTCAGCAGGAGCTCAGCTGTTGCTGGCCCCAGCATCTCAGCCCAGTGTGAAAACATCTACGCCCAAACTGCAACTTCATCGGGCAAAGTATTTGACAAACACAGCACAGAAAGACACCTCGCCCCCAGGAGTTTACTGTCTAAATAAAATGGAACTAGTGTAGAGTGCACATTGCTCAGTGTATAAAGCAGTGCCTGTCACTTTTTCTGCCAACAATGTGCCAGGAGTCAAGCTATTAAATTGCAGTTAGCAGATGGGTGAGGTACTCCCATTGCTTTTCTAGAGCACCATGCAGAGGCCACGACTCTTCATCATACACCTGACTCCTTCAAAAACCCATGGTTATAGCATAAAGACTGATAGAATACCTCCAAGCTCGATGAATTATATGCCCCTCATTAATATAGCCTCTATTTTCAGGGAGCTCCCATCTTTTGAAAGGGTGAAGATTACTTGAGCTTTAATAAATGAACTGCTGCAAAGGAACATGTTGCCCTCCTCCTTCTAAAAAGATGCTATTTATATCAATAATCCCATTGTGAGTGTTACTCCAGACCTCGGAACAGAACAGTGACAAGTTAACCAACCATTTTTGTAATAACATTTACTGCCCTTTATGAAGTTAACAAATCTATTTTTCAAATTTCAGTCATTTAGAATACGAAGGGAAAAGCTATTTTTTCATATGATAAAATGTAGCTGCTGCTGGAATCAAAGAGTCAACCACTTTTTTTCATTAATTTGATTATTCTGAAATGATTGATAAGATTAATTAAAACTGGTTTGATTCAGAGATCTTCAGAGAACCTATCTACACAACTCTTGCAATTTCTACTTGAATAAAAATGGAACAGCATCTACAGGGAGACAGATATACCCAGCATGCCTCTTTTCCACTCTAACTGTATGATAGTTATTATGCCTATTATTCTCCTTGTGAAGCTTCAGTCCATCAGGAATATTTTGAGATTCTTTACAGTGGGATGTAGAAAGAAAAGAAAAAACAACCTGTGAGAGAAAGAAAGGAGGAAAGAAGGAAAGGAAAGATGGAAAGAGGAAGAGGAAAGAGAAGAAAAGGAAAACCCCAAAACAAGTATAATTTCCACCAATTAAAAAAGCTCAGCTAGTCTGCTTTGGGGAACAGCTAATTTCACCTCCCTGAAAAAAATGCCTTAAAGTCTTCCTTTAAAGCTGTGAGTAAGCAGTAGTTTTTCACCCTCTCCCTCCCCTTTCCTGGTCTGTGATCTAGAGGTAAGTGTACCTAATAAACCAACAGTATTTGCATGAATAAAATAAAACTTTTATTACCAGATCAAGGCTTAAGTCTTCAATATTATTCACATTAAATACTATGCTTAGGGAGGGTTCAATCTACTCTCTGGAGCCACAGATGTTCTTTTTGACTATGTCTAGGAAAACCTTTTATACAGCATTTATTTTCCTGTTTCATGATGTGCCCTTGTTTTTGTTTAGGCTTTAGTCTAGCTGTCCTGCTGCTATAAATAAAGCAACCTGTGGAAGGGCATGGGTGACACAGAGTTCTCACTGCTCTCTTCCTTAGAATTTGTTAGTCTAAATGTGCTCCTCAGGCTGATTATTTTGTAACATCTCAGGAGAATCACTATTCAAACAAATCCCAGTGACCATCAAGAAAACAGAATCAATAAACACATTGCTATGTCCTGTCAGTGTTATGACAGGTAAAGCCATAATCCAGCCAAATTCTAGATATGTGTCTAATTAAAGCCACCCAAACATTCAGTAGATTGCCATTCAGTCAATGGGCTTCAGTGGGCTTTCCTATTAAACATGCATGTAGGTGTTCTAAATTTGGTCCCATAAAGGACAATATATTTAATAAGTATCACAGGGGAAAGTAAATCTGTTTAAAGAAGTAAAAAGAAACATGCAGGAAACTTCAGGAGACTGAAGTAACACTATTGATTAATTTAAACAGTTCTTGTTCTATCTAATGCTGACAGTACCAGTCATGAAATATTGTAAGGCAGTGAAAACCTGTTCCTCATCCCAAGTCAATAGGAATTTTTGGCATTTTGGGCCCAGAATTTTTTCCAAGACTTTTCTCAACCACTCATGTGCTTAGAGTAATACATGCTCATAAGAGATGTACTTTATGCCGCCACATTATGGTTTAGTTAGAGTGCACTTTAAATCTCTCTTTACAGTCCTGGGCAAGGATTTCCATATCTGCATGAGCCTACCCTATGGTAAGCTCATGTACAATGTAGGCCAACATTTGCATGTGAAAAGTCATCAAAAATCAGGAGGAAAAGTGCCTACCTCAGTAATTTTTAAATAACTCAGGCCATTAATTGGTAACCTTTGTTTCTCCTACTTGCACAGCCATAAATTAGTTTTATGGATTAAGTATATTTGAACTTTTAAAATTGCTTTTATAGCTTAAAAAGCAAAATACTGTATTTGAAATGACACTTCAAAACCAGTGGAGGATGTGGGGTGTGTGTGTCTGAGAACTGATTAGGACTCTAATACCTATTGTTACTGGGAAAATCAGTCTAGTTAATAATTGCAGCAACAGCCCCAAGGTTCATGAAAGAAAATATTAGAATGAATAATACTGGTTTTCATAACAGAAAATTCAGCATGTTATTTGTTTATAAAGGAAACCTTTAGGAAAACAACAGCCATCAACCAGCTGCATGGCCCATACCAGTTAAAAAATATGAGAAACCTCTGGTATTAGGTTAAAAATTGGAACTTCCTCAAGTGCCACTTATGATTTCATTACCAATTTAATGTCCTTACTTATGGAGCCCCAACATAATCTTTGAAAGACGGGTAATCACAGGTAGTCCTCCTCTTTCCTGACAGGTGTTATGTTAACAGGTACAAAACTTCCTGCAGCATTTGGGACTTAGAACCAGGTCTGGCTTGTGGAAGAGGGTTATGCTGGTGGAGATGGACTTATGTGCTGCATGGCTGAGGTTTTGCAGGGGCATTGTGGTTTAAAAGGTTTTGACTTTTAATTCCCAGAAGGGACGAGGTGGATTCTCAGGCAGTAGTTGCTTAGCATTTAAAACAGTTTCATATGGCACAATTCAATCTTGTGCTACGGGGGCTCTGCTGGCTTTGGAACACCTCCAAATAGTGTAGTCATTCACACACAGGACTGGTATGAAGCAAAATGGTATCACAGCAGCCAGGGGTCAGCTGTAGACATTTTCAGAGTTGTTGTTAGTGCTTGATGTGGAAGTCCTCTCGAGGAAGCTCTCACTACTGCTAAAGAAAAGCATTCCTGAATTCCCTACCCTCTTGCCTGCGTCAGGCAATTGAAAATCAACCAGTCAATGATCTTAGTAGTTTCCTTTACTTGTCTTGTGCTTTACAGGCGTTTCCAACTTACCTTTTCAACCACGATAAGGCAAGGTGTTAAAAAAATAAACCATGAAAGCAGGAATGTTTTGCATAATCTCATGACTCCAGAAGATGGAGCCTTAACAATACCAGTTCTGGATGCATCTTTAGTAGCTCTTGCCTGTCTCACTACACTTGGCTTGAAAATGGCAGTAGCTTTGTTCCTGGACTCTCTTCTACCGGGGGAGGCAAAAGACATGTCTTTTTACAGCTGTGATCATTTAAAGAGCTTCCCAGAAGAAGTAGCACCATGTGGACAGAACTGAAGATATTTCCCCAGCCTGACTGCCTTGCAGAGTAGTTTCACAGGCACATTTTTCCTGCCCCAGTGTGGATCTCCTGCCCTGAGCTGGAATTCAAGACATTCCAGAGGACATCTAAATATCTCCTGCTCCATACTGGAGAGAAACCATATGGAGAAATTTCTTGTTGGTGTTGACTTTAGGGAAACAAAGGGCCTAGAAATTGTGTCTTAGCAAACACTTCAAGTCTACGGTGGTGGGTCTCACCATGTTGGACAAGCATGCTCTTCTACTTCACTTAACTAGAGGATGTTTCAGTCCTCTTTCAGTCTGGGTGCTTTGGTCTCAGTCTTTTGGCACATACAAGGTAAAGTGAGAAAGTGGGATCAGTGCTGCTCCATCACTGTAACCCACTTGCTTGAGCTCATCATTTTTCACCAGCTTTATCAAGGCTCTGGGTTATAGTTCACCTCTTCACAGGTGCTGTGAGGCATGTACCACAACAGTTTCTCCAAGAACGTCTATGCCATTAGCCCAGACCTCACGAGAAAAGCTAAATGTAACTGAAGGAAATACTGAAATAAGTATATACACTCATTTCTCTGAGTTTTCTTCCCATCCTTGAGCATTGATCTGAGTCTTTTTAGGCTTTCAGGATCTTGCCTTTTCCCTTGCATTGATTTCCCCAAAACACCTGGCATCCCATATTACTCCTGCAGCCACTGAGGTAGCTGAAGACTTCTCCTTAACGAATTAGATGACAGGAGACTTTTTCCTTTGGAATCACTAGATTTCTTTGTCAGATAATCAGTATACTTAGTTACCAGCTCATGAGGGTGGGACATTTTTCTGCGTGCCAGCCAACACCTCACCTCTGACTAACTTTGGGTGAAGAGGTAATATTAGAGGCTCAACAACTTCCTATTGTTGTCTCTGTCTTCTTCATATGGAATCTCAGTCCAAGAAGGATGTAAAAAGGATAGCTATATAACCCATTCCTAATGGCTAGTTTGATTTTTAAAAAAATCCACATTTCTCAAAACTATGTGCAAAAAGTCATTCCCTCAAAGAGGACAAAGCCACTTGTACAGTGAGGGATTCTTCCAGCTCTCTTCTTTAAGAGAGCCTATTCGTGCATTTCTACCTTGATTATTTTGTGCAGATGAACATTTTTACCTGTTTGGACATGTTTGTATTTTGATGCCACAGAAGGCTGATAGAGCTTTTCATCAGTCAAACCAAATCAATCCATCAATCAAATTTTGTCCCATGTGAAATCTATCCTTAGTCTATTGGTCTTTCATTCCCCCCTATCTTCAAAGTCACCCACTCCTACAGGCCAATTAATCCAGAGTTTACAGTGGTACTCTTGCTTTGATTTCTTTCTGACAGAGTATCCAAAAGTATTTCTTGGCTTGTTCTAGCACTGACTTTCCTTTGCTTAGTGGTTCAGCAACAAGCATACACACTATTGCTCATTAATATGTTTGAAATTCTATCCTGGCCCACAACACTGGAAAAAAAAAATCTCAGAAGTCTTTGACAGCAGTAGCTATTAATCAGTCCTAAGCCTTTGCATTTGTCCTAATTCAAAGCATTTGTTTCACAACATATTTTCTGCATACCACACCAGTGTTGATCAATGTAGGTTTCAAAATTCTTGTTTATTTTATATTACAGCATGTCAGCCTGGGAAGTTAGACAAAAAAAGAAGAAAAAATTTAAAAAAGGCTGTTTATTTGTCTCATGCTGAGGAGTTTCAGACTCCAGCAGGGTTCAATGGAGTGTGTGTCACCATCACAGAGCGTGCTAAGGAGGCACACTGAGTGGGAGCTGGTGATGAGAGAGAAGGCACAGAAGAAGTCTGCATTTGGCAGCTGAGAAGACACAAAGGAAAACAAACAACAGTTTTTGCAGAGAAGCCTCTTTCATGCTGTACAGTGGATGCATGTTATTATTGGCCAACATTATCCATTCTGCTGCATGAAGGGTAGTAGCATCTTTTCACAAAACTCCACCCTACCATGCACAGAGGGTGTCAGCTCCACAGCAGCTCTGCTGTGTGGCCTCCAAAGACCTCGGGAAAGACCCTGGGACTGTCTCTAACCTGAGACACTGCATCAAATACAAGGAAGAGCAACATAATATGTTGTTCTCATCCAACGCTGTAGTACTTCCCTGAGAAAACTTAATAAAACAATCTATTTTGCAGATATGATCATCCCAGAACTCCTGACATTCTAAGGGTGGATTTAGATCTTTCTCTAAAATTTTGCAACCAGAGCAGAGCAAAATTTGAAATATTTTTTTTGCCTCAGATCTCCCCCACATGCATTGACTCTCTGGATAAGGGCTGAAACATTGCTGTGAGCAATGACTTATCCCTTTTTAGAATACTGCACCATAAGAATAATTTTTGCCCCTGCAATGAACTGGATTTATTGAAATAGAAGGCATTTTACAGCATGCAGGTATACAGACATGTTCCACAGGGTCTGTGAGCTCTAACACTCATTATACAATAATACTGTTGAAATAATTTAATGATACCTGCCAAAAGAGAGGACTCTTTTAGGGGAATAGTGCCTACCTATTTTCAGGAAAGTGTAACTGTGAGAGAAACCACAACTGCAGCTCTGCCCATTATTTAAAGGAGATACTTGGAGAAGATAGGGAAAAAAAGTCGTAACTTTACCTGAATGAAAGCTAGAAGCTTTCAAAAACAACATATGCTCAATAGATAACCAATCAATTAAACAAATAAATAACAAATCCTGCCCCAAAACAGATCAACCAACCAACCAAAAAACTACCACCAAACTCCCCTCCCCTAAGAGGGAAAGGAAAAGGTTTCAATTCAACCCCAACCTTGCCCACTCTGTCGTTGCAGTTTCTATGTTTGGGTTGCAGTGATTCACTGTGCAGCAGCTAAACCTGCCTGAGCTTTTGGGAAAGCCTTCCCATCACCTCTGAGGTGGCTGCTCCAGTCTGTCCCACGGGTCACAGTCCTCTGAGCAAGCTCAGCACCTTGCTCCAAAAAAGAGCCTTTTCCCCACCCACCCTGACCTATTCTTGCAAGAGTACATGCTAACTTGGTACAGATAAATCAAAAAGATGCTGCCTTTCACAGCAACATGATATTGCCAGCTTTCTAAACAGTGCTTTCACCTCACCTTGGCTATGCAAAATTTTTATGACTTAAATGGCAGGAGATGTTACTTATTTGGCTGATTTCTCCTCTTCCCTTCCTGCGGGAGCACACAAGGACAGAGAACTTATTGGAGGCTGGGACAAAACAGTCTTATCTATAGCACATCACTGCTTAGAGCAAATATTGTTTCTAGCTTCTGATTCTGTTTTTCCCTAAGGTAAGTTTAACTCTCATTTAGTTTAGGCATTTAGTTTGCCTTTGCTTTGTTCTTTCCCTGAAGTGCCCAAAAGCAAAACAGAATGCTGTGTCCCTGTTCCCTTTTGGTGCAGAAAGCTTTCTACATTTTTATCCAAAAAGAAGAGGAGGAATAAAAAACTGTGTGGTTTTTGGTTTGGTTTGGGTTTTTATAGGATTTGCAATTTCTTTCTTTTGTACTGGAAGACTCAAACAGTGTTTGAGAGACACTGTCAGGGCTATCATAACAAGGACAAACTGAACTTCCTCAGACCCAAGGTACACTTGCAGCGCCACTGTCTTTAACCTTGCTGCCAATTTTTTTCAAACAAAAATGGCCATCTGGAGGTTGAACAAAGCTTATACTTCTGCTTAAACAGCTGATTCACTGATATTTTCATCTTGAACTTCTTCACTTTCCTTGCAGGAGGATGAAGAGTTTTATGCTTCTGTCTCTGTTCTCATTATGTTACAATTCCAGTAAACCAGGCTTTGGAAAAGGCTACCAGTCAAATAGGATATTAGGCTCTCATTTCTGAGAAGAGCATTTGAAAAAGGTGTGGGGGAGATGTGAATGAAAAAAGAAGGGGAAGGGGGAAAGAAAAATTTATTTGAGCTTGTGTTTCCCAATGCTAAAGATGTAAAATTTGGGGCAAGGATTAGATTTTAAGGGGAATATTTGAAAAAAAAAGGAAGGAGGGTAAGGGTAAGTGAGATCTTCATGCTTTTTATTTTTCTGTTTATCTTCATAATTGGTGTTACTCAGTGTATAGGTGTAATGTATTTACAAACATCCAGAATTAATACATGACCTTACTAATATTCAGTATTTCTTGCATAGAATATTTTTTCCCATAGTAATAGACCACACAGTAAAATGCAAAGTTCGGTAAAAAAATCTCTTATCTTAGTTACAGGAAAGTGAGGGGGTTTTGGTAAAGCAGCAAATACAATCCAGATTTCCTAATTTTCCAAATCAATGTGTGTATCTCTAGACCATTAAACACTAGAAAAATCAATGAACTACCTGATATAATATGACAGTGGGAGTGTCTTACTGCTTGTCCTTGACAGATGTTTGTATTGACAGCAAACAGCCCAAAAGACAAAGCCTGCACCATGACAATTCCACAAAATCACTTAGAAAACCAAAAAGAGTAACAATCCTCAGGGCTCCAAACCTTCCAAATTGAGGAATTAAAATCCCTATAAAATGTCTAACCCCCGAGGCTTTTTGCTGTAGAATTATCACTGGTAAATATATAGATTATTTAATTAATCCACTTGACTTTAAGTTGTCTGCTCTTTTATTTTCCTTCTGTGCCTCACTTTGGTGGTTTGAGCCCCCTGGCACCTCCATAAATTGCTGAGAGGTGTCTGGTAGAAAGGATCAGAAGTTCACAGGCACAGGTGGATGTGGTGTAAGGGACCCTCATCCCGATGTCTCAGTCCCATCTCCACTCAACACTTGCCCCTTGGATGCAGTCCTAAGTTCAAAGATGCACCCAAAGTGGCACCCCAATGGTACAGTCTTGCCAGGTTTGCTTTTAATGAGATCAGGGTTTCACTGGGCTCTGGAGTCTGCGATTCAAATGCTCTCCTCACTGTTCAGTTAATGGGATCAGAGTAGCTCCATCTGTAATGTGCGGGTTGTCTCCTGGGTAATCTGCCTCAAGGAGATGAATTGAGAAGCTTACACCTTTAAATATGATGCAGTCAAGGAGAATTATAATTATTGCATGTATTAACACTGTGTACAAGGCCCAAATTACATGGCATAGAAAATATGAAATAAAATGGAATATTGCAATAGCCAATAGTTAGGAAAAAAAAAACCTCTCGTTTACTGAGCGTTATCTATGCTATTGGAAAACTTTGCTGTGGAGAAAAGAAATAGAAGATACATTCTCCCTGAAACTCCTGGAAGTCCTCTAGGGCTGTGAGGCAGATCATCGTATTTAGCTTCTATGTGGGAGTTGGAAAGAACTCCATCAGCTTATACTGTCATTTCTTCTTCCTTGGGATAAGTCTTTTTCCTTACTTTAAGATCAAAAAACAACCTTTGCCTCTTTTACTGTCCAACCTGGTTCATTCATCTAATCACACTGTTTAGTTAAAATGGTAATTTTTTTTTCAGAGGAATTGTTTCCAAAAGATGTCCATGTATTCTCTGCATTGGTAGAGAAATTTGGGAAATTTGGGAAGTCATGTTTGAAGTTGACTATAGGATCTGGGTGCCCCGTTTACTTTTCTGCTACTGGGAAGTATGCGCATAAATCCCTAAGCTTTTGAAAAACTTAGCTTAAAGGCTTCATTTGTCAGTCTTAGCCTAAAGGAATGTAGGTGTCATCAGTTACAAACACAGTTGTCAGCATTTAGCTATCAAACTACTTGATTTGCATGTATAAAGATTATTTTAGTCTCCTAAATATTGGATCCTCTGGTGTTGCCCAAATTGAATGCTGAGAAGAGAACTGCACACACAAGATTAGGCTCTGATATCTCAAAGAGCCTTCAGGAAACTCAGCATTTGTGTACCCAAAGTTGAAGTCAAAGGCACTGAAAGCTGAAGAGAAATATATTTTAAAATATTAATCTAAGACCTATTTATTTGGCCCAGTAAATGCTGTTATCTGACATATTAACTCTTCTAGTAGTGGGCACTGATTTTAGCTCCATCTTTCACCACTAGGATGTCTACATTCCCTCATAAGAGATTGCCTGAGTCTTTGTCAAAAAGATTTTCCCATTATGTGCAGTTTAAAAGTCTTTGCAATTTCCACAGCAACAGGAACTCCACTGTCCATACATTTTCCCAACAAATTCATTCTTCTAAATGCAGTAATGAAACTATATTTTTTTGCTTCAGAAATCTCCAAAGAACAGAAACACTGTGTTGTATTGCAGGGAGCAATAAGAAATTTTCACTGTTTTTGTAGAGGGTTTCCTTCACTCTGCATCAAACAATATTTTTTTTAACCTGATTGTTACCTCATACCATACAAAAATCCAAGTCACAGTAATAGGTACCTGAAATTACCTAAACCCTTTTCAGTTATTGTTTCAGATTTTGTACTGGGGAATCACAAACAAGCACATTCTGTGAAGTTTTATTGACATCAGGGGGACAGGAGAAGAATACATCAAGTGTGGATGGAAGTCATAGCTGTAATACACCTGTTTTTGAGAGCTACATCTCCATGTGAGTGAGAAGGGAAAACAGGGTCTCACAAATGCAGCTTTTAGATGTAGACTTGTACAAAGTTTTAAAAGCCTGTGGGAGGAGGCATGCTGAGCTAAAGAACTTAATATGGAAGTAAGTATATAGCAGACAAGAAGCAAGATAGGGAAAATAGGGGAATAAGAGCTTTTAAAAAAGTGAAATCATTGCTCAAATCTCTCCTTCCCTTACTGTCCCTGACCTTCCTTAAGTTAAGGCAGGCACAATGAGAGATCAACACTTTCTTCTTCTAACAATTTCCTCAATAATCAAGGAGCGGAAGTGTGTGGTGAGATCAGTTGGAAGAGATTTGCTCCAGCAGTTGGTTCTCATGCCAACACACAACTGTCTAGTAGGAAATCCTCCACACATGAGCAGAGAATAGAGCTGAGGCAGCAATCAGCAGCTGACCAGCTGACCAAGCAGGAATTTCAGCCAGTGGCTGCTGAGCTGTTTTTGGCTAGTCGGTGCATCAGATCCCACCAGCTCTGATAGAGGCTCTACGCTTTGGGCAAAATCCTGCAGCTACATGCAAGGCTGTGCAAGGACCACAGTGCAGGTGAAGTTAGAACAGACAACAAAGAGTGACCCAAGAAAAAAAGGTGACATTTAGATGAGACCTGTACACTGGGAAATGGAATGGATAACTTGGTGGGGTAGAAAACTAAGTAAATGTGATGTATGTTGCTCATTCTACCATCTTCTTTTACCTCCCACCACGAGTAAGGAACATTTGGGTGGATAAGTAGATCCTTTGGATTGGTTTAATGCCAGCAATGAGAACATTTGTGAAGCAAAGCCAAGCATGCTGGCAAACATCCATTGATCATTCTTTCCTTCATTAAAGTCCTCTCACCTTGTGAGAAAAAATTGATTACACTACCATAGGACACGCTTCCTCCAGCACTTCAAAGCCTGCAGAGGTGGAAGCTGGATTTGGGCCATAGTGCCTGGAGCCTTCAAGAGTTAATTAAACATAATAGTAACCTATATATTTACAGGTCCCTTTTTGATGACAGCAACAGAATAGAGGTTAACCCCACTTTTCAGGTTCTCCCTCAGGATTTGTTTGAACTTTGCTCTTGTTCCACCTCTACATCAGGCATGATCTGAGTTCTGCAAGTTAGAGAGAAATGCATGCTGAATCTCCAGCTGCAGGCATGGGCTGCAGCGCTGGAAAGGCTGAGGGATTTGCTAGAGGATAGACCTGAAAACTGTGACAAGGTGCAGTTATATTATTTCATCCTCTTCTTTTCTCACAAATTCCCTGCCACCCTCCCTCATCTATGATGAATCATGAGAACACAAATACATAAATAAATATAAATGACATGTAGACACTGGCTGAAATTCTGCAAAGCACCTTACTGCTGCTGAGGTGGCAAAGAATGAGGAACAGAAATCTTTTAGATTTACCAGTCCTAATGCAAACAGCATTTATTTAAGCTTTGACATAAAGATCAACTAGGAAGCTTTAAAGACACCACTAAAACCTTCAAGCTGCATAACTTTGATGAAAAATTGCCTCAGAATCAACATGCTGCACTGTACTTACTAGCCCTGACAAGGTGGATAAAAATAGCAAGGAAACAATGCTGACGTCAATCAAAGACTGGGTGAGCCAAAGAGTTTTGCAAATACTCCCACGTGGAATGAGTCAGAGATGGAGTGGAGAGTTTGAGAAACACAAGGCAAGCAAAATATCTTTAAAAGAAGTTTCACTGTGTGCTCAGAAGACTTAGACAAGTTGAATTTAAAGCAGCAGAGAAACATTGTTGAAGTGAGGGGGAAAAGAAGAGTCTTGAAGGTGTTTCAGTCCATTGGCACGGCAAGGGATTCTTTTATGATTATTTTCCCCCACAAACTTTCCAAATAAAATGCTATATGCAATAAATAAAACCAGATCTTTTGGCACTATACATTTCCCAGCTGAAGTTTGGCACCAAGAAATCTGATGCCTATGTCTTCATGTGAAGATGTGATTTGCACCCTGCAGGACAGGTCTGGTACAGAATATTGATGCCTTTTATCAGTAAACTGAGACATGGACAAGTTCAGCAGCTGATGGACAGAGCATGGCATGCCATTATATGGTACTTTAGGGTAGGAAGTAAAATAACATATTGCAGCCAATTGGACTTGAAGTTATTTGATTTTTTTCCATGAACAATTAAAAATAATAATATTTTTTAAAGAAGAATAAAAATAATAATAATTAAAAACAAACAAACAAAAATACCCTCACAAGTACTGTAACTTTCTAGACACATCAAACAATGAAAAAATGTCCGAAAGTTCTATAGAAGATGGTATTTTTAGATATAGTAGTCTGAAGTCTCATATATATGCAATTCCAAGTACTTTAATGTTTGTGTTTACTTTGCAGAATCTTACAATAATAAAGCTTTGTAAAATCTCTCATTCTGAAATTCAACATTTGAAGTCCTAGTCCTTTATAAAAAAGACTCAGTTTCTTGCCAACACAAGTAAAGATCTCTAGTATTAAAAATCTCAGGAGTGATGTTTTCTTTTTAAGCTCTTGGGATTTAATCCATAAGTATGATCATCTTGATCCATAGGGCATAGAGACAGCAATCCACAGCAAACAAAGCAAGGATTTTCCTATCTTCATTAGGCCTGGGACCAGGTGTCTTAGTAATGTCATGCAAATGGCTTTCTTTTATCCCACCAGGAAAGGTGCACAAATATGGTGTAACACACAGGAGTTCCAAATGCCAGCTCATGTCACAATAAACATCTTTTCCAAGGTGAGGAAAGAGGTTTCTTTAATAAACCTTTTATCCACTCTGCTTTTTAACCTGAGTCAGGTCTTTTCCCCACAGACACTTATTTTAGCAGCTGGTTTTGCAGCATTTGAAGTTTGCACAATGCAAAATTTACTCAGTTTTGTCCTGAGAAGGATCCTTGCCAATAGCCAATCTCTTTTCCATTCCAGAATGGTTCTTCTTCACAATGGGCTCCCATTTTACCTATTTCTGTGAGCACTTGTGTCAAGGAGGAAAACAAAACACTTGTAAGGAGACAGCAAAGACACAATTTTTGTCTTTTTATTTTCTGCTATATAGTCTTCATCTTTTACTTATATTTCTTTGAAGTTTCAGTCTTTTGCAGCTGTTGAGTAAGGAAGATTAAAGCTAGCATTGTTTTATTAAAAGTTCAGTGCTCTTTGCCACTCCTTTCCTGTTTTTTTGACTGAAAAACCAGCCAAAACTAAGATACTATCTGTGGGTAGGAAGTATCTGAACTGAAAATGCCATGGTCTCTAACGGTTACAAGGAAAACCAAATATTTTGGTATACACGCAGCCTAATAATTAGCCCTTTTAAAGACAGCAAGTATTCACTTGCAGTAGAAGACCCATCCTAAAAGTATATATGTAGTCACACACCATATTTTTAAGGCTCCTTTATATGGCAGAACAATGAGAATTTCAAATCAAGACTGCAAAAGTACTCATGCTTTCCCTTTTAACTTCTGGAATGAGTGTAGAACAGTGTTTAACTTTCTTTATGCTGAGCTTTAGCTGTATGAAATGGTTCTATCCTTCCTCTGCCAAAATCATAAAATACAGGGAAAGCATAACTGCTATTACATTATGATTTTGGAAGAAGAGTGAAGTACCCAAACAATAGTTTTAGGAAAGATGTATAGGCCTTCTTAACTGAGCATGTCAGAACAACTTCATTGTTACAGGCTTTTGGCTTAGTTGAACTCTTTGGTTGAAGGTGGAAGTTGATTTTTGGCCTAGGGATGACCTCTGAAAGATGCAACAACCTCACAGCAGAGGAATGGCTTATCTGCAATGCTAATTTAAATACCTCAAGACTGTGACATTCCAAGGTAATGTTATGGTGGAGACACTCAGGGAGTAAACCTGCCCCACTTAATAAAGTGACATGTTAGTCGACAGCACCTTGATTGGTGGGAATTGTCTGTGTAGCTCTTCATGGGGAAAGTCCTACTGTTTATCTGACTGTGGAATATAAAGATATTACTTTATTCAGTAAGACTGATACCATAATTAAAAGGTGAGTGCTGAAAGATTTCTGGGTGAAATCTGACCAATGGTTAGGATGAAGGTCAGTGTTCAAACAAAAATAATCACAATTGTTTTAAGCTATAACATTCAAGGAAACACGCTGTATCTGCCTTGTTTCTTTTGACAAATCAAAAGTTTGCTAATCAGAGTAGTAACTGTGTTGTGAGCTCTCACCTGGATCAGGCCCTTAGGTATTGCCAAGCAAATGTCTACATATAATGTGACTAATGTATGTATTTTGTAAGCAATTACTATCGTTTGTCCTTTGACAGGGCTTTCTGAAACATTACAGAGGAATGAAGAATACTTTTCATTTGTACTGTATTAAATTATACTTGTATTAATTATTAAATAAAGATTATTACTAAAAGTTAATGAAAGAAACTATCATTATTATATCTGCCACAAATAAAAAATCTACCTATTGTATTGTAGAGCTGATGCCATCCATTAATTAGTTCATAGACTGGAAAACCTAAGGGAGTGTCAGAAGTTTCCAGAACTTCCCTAAATCTCACATATATGTGGGATTTCTGATGCAGTTGAAAGATACTCGCTCTGTATTAGTTTGAATGCTTCTGCCTTTACTTCACTCATGTAATATCTCCCTCTTTCCAATCACTGCATGTTTAATACTAATAAATTACTGTTTCACATCATATTCCCATGTATTTGCTCTTGAAAATTCTCAAGGCATATGAATTTGCCTAATTTTGTATTTTAGAAGAAAGAAGCAAACTGATTGAATAGGATTTAAGCTTTAACGTTGCTTCTGCATCTGGCATGAAGAAGTTTGTCCAGTTTCACAAATGCAGAGGAAATTTATGGGCAAAATATTTTGGAACTGCATTTATTGTTTGTATATTTCCTTGCTTTCCTAAAATATTTTCTTACGGGTTGATTTCAACAGATTATCTTTGGTTACAGCTCTGGGTGGTGGAAGACAAAACAACCTTGGTCTCTGTTACTTTGTCACATTACTCATCACTTTGAAATTCTGTAGGAATCCACTGCTTGGTTGCAAATTTGGCTGGATTCAGGGAAAGAGATATTTTGAATTTCTCTTCATTTTGAAAAAGAAAGTGTGATGTTTGCTCTTTGAGTATGTGTGTGGGGAGTTGTTATTAACATTGTTCCCTTCCCTCCCAACACAAAGTATCTGTGATACTCAATGCAATGTGGTGGCTTTACCATCTACTGCAGAAAAAGTGCCTGAGCATGTTGGGCAGGAGGTGCACTCACTGAACTGTCCACAAAGGAGGTCTCTGAGGGCACGGAGCCATCATGCTTAGATCCAGGGTACAAAGAGTGAAAACAGAGCACATGTTGCAAACCTGCTGGCTTGTATTGCTGAGCTCTACAGTAGTTTTCTTCCACTAGAGGACTGGGAGGTTTTCACATGGGCACACCTGCAAAGCTGAGCATCACTGCATGGATACAGCATTACCAAGTGCTGGCTGAGGGGCCTCCACCAAACTAGGGGAGAAATCCCCTGACCTCATCTTTCCTAATCTTTCTTTCTGGCAGTTACTTCCACTTGTGTTTTGTGCAGGCTCTGGGGGATTCACCCTTAAGGAAAAAATTTGGAAACGTGCATGTAGGACATGCAGCTTTACAATATTGATATATTCATGAAGTCTTGCAAATCCTACATGTGAGGTACTAGTCAGGGAGACAGTTTCAGTTAAAAGAGCTGGCGTACGTATCTGGATTGACAGATGAAGTATGCTGGGGTGAAAAGTATAATCGTGCTTTTAATATTCATGAATGGTATCTGGCTGCACAGCTCTTTGGGGACAGGACAATACAGAGCCAGATACGTTCAGAAAAGTTGGATGTCACTGGACAATCATATGAATGTGATCCCAGAAGCAATGCTTCTCAGGACATTATTTTCTGATCAAGACAATGTCCTTGATCTTGAATGACTGCAGGTTTTAAGTGAAGAGTATGTCAGTGCTTTCCACTGAAGTCATTTGACATGACAACTTTAAAATACACAGAAGATACTCTGCTTGTAAAGAAACACACAGACTTCTGGAGACCAGAAATAAATACTTAGTAAATAGATATCTGATAGCACTCTATATGAATTATATATACACAACACAAACATGTATATACATATGTATACGTAACACTATTCACAAATGCATATAGAAAAATAAACATATAAATATATGTATATGCATATTTATATAAGATTCTTACATATTGTTGACAAGAACTAGCTATTCAGAAGGTAACAGGTTTACTTATGTCAAAAAAAGAGATTTTGTGGCTCATTTTACTTGCTCTTGTTTTACCATCTTGCCTGTCTCCTTGAAATGTTACTTTCTATTGTGGTGAAAAAAAAAAAAGCCAAAAAACCAACCAACCAAAACAACACAAACAAACAAACAAACAAAAACCAAAACCAAACCAAAAAAAAAAAAAAAAAAACAAAAAAACCAAACAAAAAACCCAACATTCCTTAGTTNCAAACAAACAATCTCACATTTCTTAGCTGCTGATCGGAAAATCTGGTAATACACAACACTGACATGTTTGAAAATATATACAATGTGATCTTGGAAGTCATCATAGTTGGAGCTGGAGGTGCTGAGCAAATGCAGAGCTACTGTAGAGAAGCCTAAGCAAAGGTATCTCTGCCTTTAGGTTTTGATATGGTATCTGGTACCTGGCTATCAGATCTTGGACATCTGTTTGACAGTTTTGACTTGCAATTATTATGGCAAATCCTTAAACAAACAAATCATAGTAGACAGTAGAAAACACACGAGAATGAAATAGAACCTGGTCTGTTGTTAGGGCTGATGTGTGCAGGAGAAATCAGCAAATACTTTTTTCCTTTTTTTTTTTTTTTAAATATTTTTTCTAGTTTTCTACCCACTGAAAGCATACAGTACAATGCATTTGGTGCTGCCAATTTAAACTGTGAATTATTTGGTAGAATTACATCTTAAAGCAGAAGATATTATTATTGCTTTTACCATGATGTACTTCCTGTGACACGTACTTGCAAAGTGAAGAGCCTAAAGTAATACTCCTAACACCCTATTCAGACACTCTGACATAAGCAGACTGAAATCAAAGCACCCATTGCTCTCCTTTAATTCAACAGGATTTGTGAGGGTACAGCATGTTAAGAATATAAGGCCATTTTTACTTTGATTCCTTAATAAATGGACTTAGGATCCTAACTGGAAAGCTGTAACTTATGTGCATAGCAAGGGGGTTAAGGTGGCACAGGGTTAAGGTGGGAAGGCATCATAAGTCTCTCTGCTCTGTTTCAACATTCTGAAATTTGATGCCATTCACCAGAGGTCTCCTAAGCGTAAAAAGTTTGTCTCCTCTTGTTAAATTGCCACCTGCTCAGGGAAACGCTAATCCATTAAGGTCAAGCAGTTCTGAGAAGGTGCTGCAGTGCCTGGGGCAGCCTCTTGAGTTTCACTTCTAGCAGCTGCAGGAAGATGAAGTCGGGATGGTCCTCGTTACTGAAATTAGACAGATCAGGAAGTAAACAGAGCTTGCCTTTCATCTGATCTGGCTTTGAGATGGGAAAGGTTGGGGAAGGGGGGCAGAGCAGAGGGTGAATTCCTCTTCTAATTACTTTATGGGTCACTTCTCCAGACTTTGTGTCAATGTCAGACATGCATAATCTTTTTTATTTTTAAACGAGAGAAAAGAAAAAAAGAGATCTCATGAACTACTGAAGATTTTAGGGTTTACCATCATTTAGTTCTCAATACCATGACTTTCATGGGGATTATTATACTTTCCTTTGGGAATGAGCAGCCAACAGAACTAAGACAGGGAAAGAGCCACACTGTCTGCATAAACTTTTCACCTCCTGTAAATAGTGAAACCTTCTCCTTTTGTGTTCATTGCTTGGCTCCTTTCCTCTGAAGTGGATTTGAGGATTATGAAAGGTGCTGGACTGACAGTACAGGCTGGTGCCCTCTGTTTTCCACACCTGAACTGCTGGGATAGCAGCCCCATGAGAATCAGGTGCCACCTGCACAGCAAAATCTTCCCCCATCATGTCTCCTCTCGGCAGCCTGCACTTCACCACCTTGAAGAACATGCTGATTTGCAGATGGTGACTTTGGAAAAGAGAGCAAAAAAAAAAAACCGAGTGATGGAAGATCATTCAGGAGCAATGCATAGGTGTGCTCAGCATGAGCTATAACTCATAGCAGTTGTTCAGATGTGCTCCAGCAAATGAATGAACCAAACTCAATCTTGTTTTGTCTCACTGAGAGCCAGTGTTGTCTGGGATCAGCTAGTGCAAAAGCAGACTTTTCAACACCTTTTTTTGGGTAACATAGGCTGTGATTATATGAATTCCATAGGCACAAGCAGCCTTATTGCTTCAGTCTCCACTTTTCACACACCCACTTGGAGTCCTATTTTCACAGGGTTTTTAAGAGCCACTTTAGAGAGCTGTGATAATCCAGGGGATTAGTGAGAGCCAGAGGGGAGCCAGACACATGATGCCCCACAACTGAAACATGCAGATGCTTTGCTTTGATGTGATAAGGTGCAATGAAGCCTTTTAAAAATGAGATGGGGGAGTGTTTTGTAGAGCACTGCAGCATCCTAGCTCTACCAGGGTCACCAGAAGTCGAGATGCTGTGAAGACAGCTGGTCAACTATTTGATTCAATTAATTTTTTGCCCCCCTCAGCCAAAGCTCTCTCCTTCACCCTCCCCACCCCTCTGCTTTCCCACTTTATAGGGCAATGGTGCTGAGCAAGCAAACTGTGTTTTATATCTGGTATCCCAAGCGAGATGGAAAGATACCCTTCTCCAGGGTCAGTTACGTCTGCATTATAGGTAGCCAGAAGGAACCTTTTGACTGGATAAAAATAGACATGTTCTACTATTCTCTTTCTTCCTCTGGCTTACAGCAGGCTTTTCAGTATCCCAGAGCCAATGGTTTATTTTGAAACTTTTCTCTCCTCTTCTAAACTAGGAAAGATATCCAAGCTCATGCCTTTCCACCTCTAAATTCCCACCATGTTTCTCCACCAAGGACAAATGAATATAGCTACATTTCTTTTTGCATATACTCTTTCTCAGAATATATACAGAGAATCTCCAACATGTATGCACATGCAAAGATGTATGCATTTAATCATATATCTGTATTTCTCTCTGTGTGTATGTACAACTTACTAGGGGATCAGGATGTTCACTTGCTAATTTTCATTCATGCAAGAAATCTGTGTGCACACAGTTGATGTCAGCTATGGCAGTAGGCTCCAATGAGGATTATATTTTGTTGAGCATTTTAGGCAGACCAGAGAGGGGAAAAAAACAGACAAACAAACAAACAATAAACTATGCTAAAGTACTTTCAACCTACATAATGCAAAATAGAGATAGTGAACAAGGTGATGGAAGAAAACATCCTTTCTAGTTAGAAGATGCATTTTTATAAGACTATGTCAAAAATTCTATTCTTCTCAATATCGTGAAAGCACAAAAATTTAGTAGCACTTAAGTTTTAAAGTCAGAAATTCACAAATTCACCAGCAACTCTCAGAATTTCTTTGAATCTTCAAGGATGCACACCATCAGGATTGTTTAAAAATATTACTCACTGATTACAGTAAGTCTGCAGAGCACAGACTGCAAAACATGCTCTAAGGTGCCACCAAGATGTGCCCTCAAGCCCTGCAGATTGAGTTTTTAACAAGAAAATACTGACTTAATCGAAACATCAGTAAAATACCACCACAGATCCAGATCCTGAAGCCAGATGGTTTTTCTTTTAGATCTTAGATTTTTTGCTTAGATCTTAGAATCTATACAGATTTGAATTCTGGATGAAGTTATTGAAAACTAACCTTCAGGCTCAGTGTGGGACCAGAAAGCATTCAGAAGCCATCACATACTACAAATCTCAGTGTGGTGGATGGGATGGGATAGGGACACTACTGTCTGATCTTTTAGGGGAATTTTCCACTGTTTTCTTTCTTTTTCTTCAACACTCTGTACTTCTATTTCTCACATTTGTGGTGAGAGTTCTAATTGCTAAGGTAGAGACAACTGTGGAGTCATTGCTCATGTACGCAAATAACTATTGGAGGTTTGGCTTTCATCATGCATTGGTATGAAAACAGGTGTTGAAACCTCAAAATTTGTCATTAAATAGAATTTTTGGGGGGTTTTGGACAGCCTAACTTTTCTCCACCATCTGCTTGGCAAACAGTTTTGTCTTTGGGATGCAACTGGAAGAGGCCTATTATGATTAGTATAAATGCTGCTGGAAAATAAACTGTTTATTGGAATTCTTATGTTATTCCATTGGACAAGGACACTTGATAATTAGACCCTGTCCCTCCACTGGCAGATTCAGTAAAGAAGAATTGTAAGCAGTACATGGTTGGGGTTTTGTGATTGTAATTAAACACATAGCTATTTACGTGCAATCTAGAGGAGATACATCATTCAGTATATTGCTAGGTACACATCTTTCCTTGGCACAAATATTTGCCTCTTGTTATCTGGCACAGTCCTAAAATGAGTATTTAGTCAAAAATTCTAACTAAATTTTAAAAGAGCATCCAGTCAGGACTGGGCACAATATGAATATTTTAAAAAATAATGACAACAAACTACCAATCAAACCAAAAGTATTGTTAGAATAGATCAAGAATTGCAAAGAAACTGTTCCAGACATAAGCCAAAGTCTGTAAAAATCATGTTTCATAACAGCCTCACATTAGCAATATCTTCAAGTTGCTCTTTTTAATCTGCAATATCTTGGTTTCAAAATCCCTGCAGAGTAAGTTATTATCTTTTTCATGTTAATATTCCAAAGGTACAGTACCACATAGTCTTTCAAAAATCGCTTGACTAAGAGAACAGAAGATGTTAGCTCCTTTGCAAAGTGGAAAGCTTTAAAAAGATCTTATTATTATTCCGCAAAATGCAAACAAAGCTCAGGAGGGGTCCAGGTTAGAAAGTCATTTGCATCTCTTGGAATGACTAAAAACTGATGAAGACAGCAACTTGAGTGACTTCTTACCCTCTGCGGACCTTGAAGGTTCAGGCAGAAAAGGAAGTTAAATATTGAATTTACCACTGAAAGAGACAAAAACTGATCAGGTCTTTGGGCCTTCTGTCCCTGCTGCTGGGCCTTTGGCACTTTATAATCTTTGACTTTGACTGAGGGAATCACTGATCTCCATTTTATCAACAGCCAGTGGCTGCACAGTCTCTTGCTGATATTGGCAGCTCATGGTGCTGCTTCAAAGTTGGCACTGTCTCACTTCTGGAGAAGTTAACTCTTCTTAAAGATTGTTTTGTCTGCTGACATCACTAGGATTTTCTTTGCAACGAATCCCACATAGCTCCAGGACAGCAAACTGGATATGGTGACTACACCCAGTCAACAGAATCACAGGAAAGCAGATAAGTGTTTTTGGGCAATTGACTCTGGGAGTTTAGCATATGTGAAGATATTCAAAAGAACAGAAGTCTTTCCTGAACTGAAGAAAGAGTAAATAGAAGTCAAAGGCAAGTGATAGCAAAGAATGCATTTGAAGGCTTGTTTCCTTTATAGAAGACCAATGTACCAACTATTAAACCCATAATTTTAGATAAAAATTACTGTATGCCAAAAATAAGATATCTTTTACAAAGAAGCCCATCAGAAATGCTACAAAAATATGTGGAGGATCAACAAGTTCTTTGATCATTTGATTTGATTCAATAATATGCAGAGATACAACATGATAACTCAGATGTCTTAGCAGGAATTACTGATACTAATGAGTATTTGTTGTATAACACAATTTTATGGAAACAAACCAGAAATTCTAACATATGATGCTCATCTGGAAGATCAGAGTGTGCCTGTGCAGCCTGTGAAGTCAACACCAGCTTCACCACTGACTTAGCAGGCGCAGAAAAAAAGACAGCGAGGACAGAGAAGAAACAAAACGAGCTTGACCAGTCACAGAAACACCAGAGAAACGACCCATCTAAATTATCACAGAAAGAGCTTCAAAGGTGCCCCAAGCCTCAGATTGCTTTCCTGGGTGCAGTTACTCGTGATGCAGGGAGCCACAGATTGTCAGAACTCAATGAAGAAACTCTACAAGGCCAACCAGCCATTGGACACACTGTGTTCCAGTTTTGGCTCCTCTGGGCTCACCACACCCAGCCTGGATCTCTGTCCCATCAGCCACAGACAATGAATGTCTGGGCTATATGACACAATAAGCATCTGTGGGGAAATAATAGCCCCTTGAAGTCAACATCCAGGCTGCCATTGACTACTGCAGGGGCAATATTTCATGCAGTCACAGTTGTCTACACAAAATGGAATAGCTTTTTAAGCCACTCTTCCATTTTCTGTCTTCTGCAGTACTGCATTTGTTGGTAAACTGGGACTAGTGGGAGTCAGTGAAATATTTTTTAGCTCATGCTTTTTGGTGGACTTGCCTTCTTTGGGCAGCTGTGTCCAGAGATGCAGAGGGAGCCCTATTCTGATCAGGAGCTTCGTAGCACTGTGGTTAACAGCCAAAGTAAGGGAGTCCATAATTGCTCAGCTGACAGTGATTGCAAAGGAATGAGATATTACTGCTTCTTCTTATTTGAAATTGAAACCTTATTTTAGCAAGGTGATAAAGATCAGTCTTCTTGCAATTTGAAAGATGATTTACAATTATTCTGGGCTTTGGTGAAATGCTAAATAAAAACCAACCATCACATAGCACAGCGGTGTTCTGAGCTTGATTAGAGCTTCTAGGGATTACAACAAATAAAATTAGCAAATAATAACCACAGCAGCCAGTGGTGCCTCTTAAAAGATCAAATATTCAGAAAAACAAAGAAATGTGTTCTTGAAAAAGTGAAGTTGATGTCCACAGTATCAGGTAGTAGAAATAACACAGGGAAAATTCAACATAACAAAAATTATACTTTAACGTTGTGGATGGACCAGGACGTTGCTTCCAGCTTTACTGAGAAGCTCAAATTCTCTTGGATTACATATCTAGAAAGTTGGTGGCCAGCCATGATTGGGTAATTGAGAATAAAAGCAGTCTCTTCCTGGCAGCAAGAATATAATCGTGCCTCTGTTACAACACTCGTTTGTCCTCCTTACGCTGGGCTTCTTGCTCATATCTGATTCATGCTGAAAGAGTAAGGATGTGCTCTTGGATCAGAAAGCAGCATGCAGGAGCATGGAGATGTTTCTTTCGCAGAGAAATGGCACCACATTTAATAAATGTCCTCAGCCTTAGTTCAGTCAAAAGCATTTCATAATGAAGCCCATTGTTTAATCTTCTCCCACAGTTAATAATATTCTAATTATAATAATTATTATTTCTTAGCATTTACATAACACTTTTCATCTTCAAAGCATTCACTTGCTATGAATCATATGGCTCACCAGTTAAGTTATAGAACTGGCCGTGATTTCCCTGCTAATTTTTTGAAAGGAAAACAGTTTTCAAAGTCCTGATTTTATGATGTAGAGAGGTACAGTTCCTATTAGCTCATATTTGAATCTGAATATCCTTATAATTTGGTCTTTGGGAAAAGCCAAGGACCACAATATATCCATTTGTGGTATTCAACAGCTCAGAGAAATATCGAACAGGACTCAAAATGGATATGTAGGATTGATCCAACAAATTCAAATGAGACATTTAGTTGATTATTATTAGAAACACTTTAGTAATTTTGAAAATATATCAGAGAAACACTTTAAATATTGCACTTTAGAACACATGCATTTTGAAGTAATGGAATTTCCTTCAAGATGAGTGTCCAAGTTTTCATCAGCTCTGTTAAGTCCAAAACTGTGACAGAGCACTGTGCCATTTTCCTCTCCTCCGACCAGTTGCTGTGTGAACTATGGGCTCAAAAAGCAGATCAGGAAATCACTGTCTCCAGCTACATGAAGATGAAGAATGAGCATAGGAAACAGTGTTCTTAAATAGTGAAAAGCCAATGCTGGGATTCAGGTCCCCAAACTACAGATGCATAAAGTGCCATTCCAGCATGGGAACACACGACTGTTCACTCATCCCTTGTTGCCAGTGGCTTTAAAGGAACTTGTGTATTGACCCAGAGAACAAAGTCTCCATTCTTTCAAATTTGTGCTACCTTTGACCTCCACACAGAAAGCCGTGACTTTTCACCTTCTGATGGCCTCTCTGAGAGGCTCACAAGATTGGGTTTGGTCCTTAGATGATACTGAACTATTATGCTCAACAACAAACCAGATAATCCGCCAAGAAAATAAGCACTACTGCACAGAACTTTATAAGACACGGTTACTCCTGGACTATGTATATTAATGAGTTTTGAATGAGTGACGTTTAATAAAATATTCACTATCTCTTCAACTTTCTTTCATTTCTTTTCTTGCTGCAGCTCTTTCATACTTGAAAATTAATTATGCACACCATATTTAACCAGGGTGAAAATGAGACTTACATGGAACCTTTCCAGCTCTTCATTACATATTTAATTGTTAAAATAATCAAGCTATCCATCACACGTTCTGCCACCCAGTCGTCTGTCACCTTGGAACCAGTCAGGGAGATCATACATAGACAGAGAAGTGTGGAAACAAAAATTTCACATCTCTTGTGCTGAACAATCTTGCCATTGAGAGGAATGGTCTTGGCATGGCATATTTGCATTGTATTTGTATAAATAACAAACAGCAGCAGTTTCATGGCATCTTCTGTGCTTTGGGCTTCCTCCCATTAAGCACTAAAAACTATGGCCATGCTATAGGAAAATTCTTTAGCACAGAGGAAATTCAAGCTCCTGGGTCTTCTCATTGATTTTAGAGCCAGGCTAAGAGCACTTTACGAAGTACACAGTGATCTGGCCAGCATTTAATAATAGCTACATGTTATGTGATGCTTTTCATCAAAAACTTGTCCTTGCACTTCACAAAAATGCTAGGTAACACAGACCTTGTTTAATGGATGGTGAAACAGAAACTCTAGAACAGTATCAAGCTATAGCAGTAATTCATCAAACATAACAAGGCACTCTGTGGAGCCAAATCCTTTGTCCCAGAAAACCACAAAGCAAATATTGGAAGAATGATGAAACCACCATCTTCTGAGTTTGACCGCAGTGCTCTTTCCACTGAGCTTTCCACATACTAAGAGCTGCATGAAGTCTTCTGGCATGTTTCATTTGATTCTGGGGTTCAGTGCTGCAGGATCAGAAGCCATTGTGATGCCACAAATGCACTGCATTTGAAAGAGGTAAAGTACAAAGAATTCAACCCTGGGGATTTTCAGTGGGCCCTTGGAATTTTAGAAAGCACAAGAGTAAAGGTATGAAGAGAACATGAGTGTTACTCCCCAACTATCTCAAATACCAAATGTTCATAATACCACCAGGAAAACGATATTGCACACTGCAGTGAGAACATTTGTTAAGTTCATGTATATTTCAGTAGTCACAAAAATATAACCCATTTTTAATTCAAAAAAGAGCAGGGATGGGGTGCAAGTTTTAATTTTTTGCATTTTACTGAAAGCATCATTGTGCTCTATGCTAGAAAGAGAAGGATCACAAAGAATATCAAATTCTTACTCCTCGTCCCACAGTTGGAGGAGAGATTTTCCAGGGCATTTTGGTGGGAACAGAGTATCTCAGTTAGTATATTTAAACCCAATCTCACTGTGTATTTCTCCATAAATGAAGTATAATTTCAATTTAGTATCGAATTTTACATAAGAAAAAGTGGGCTTAAAACTTGACAGGTCTAACAGAGCTCAGCAACACTGTAGCTTTAAACAACTCCTGTCTAATGCTTTAACAGTCCCTAGAAGCAATTGTGCACTGCCTGTGGTTCTAAGGGGAAAACAACCTTTCTTTTATTTCATGCACAAAGGTAGAACAAATACTATTAACATCTAACTGAAGAGTTTTGCAGAGAGTATTAAATACATATCGTCTCAGGCAGGCTGTGATGCATCGTGAAGGTCAAAGCTGATATGAAAAATGAAGTAGCTACTTGCAGGGAAACAATGCATTTGGATAAAGAAGTTGTACTTCTCGAATAGGGATATGAGCAGGAAAAAATAAAACAAAAAAAACCCCAAACCAAACAAAGCAAATCAAAAAATCCACAGAAGATACAAGAATCACAAAACTAAAGTCACCAACACCAGCCATAGCTTGAAGTATCAAGGACAGAACCAGTGAGGCGAATGATCTATCTTATAAATTAGACTTCAACTACTGTAAAAGCAGCCAAAGTGAGGGCCCAATTGTTTTTGTAGCCTGTCGGAAATAATTTCAAACCTGACAGGATACCATGGCTCGTAGTGTGATCTCACAGATTTCAGTGGTCATGCTGAGAGATAAGCAGAGAAACACAGTAAAAACCCTGATAGCAAAAGCACTGCTGCCAGCTTTGCTGTACTAAGAAATTATCATTCACTCCAAATAGCAGACTGGGTGAGCACAGAATGACTTCCCTCTCCTCCTCTCCTCCTCCTCCCCTTGCCTCCCTGCTACCACCCACTTTTTTTCCCCTTTCTCCTACCTGGGAGGACATGAAACGCTCTGTTTTATGGTATCAAAATCAGCTGATACATCCAGTAGCAACAAACATCAAAAGAAATTACACTGTCATCAAACTATCTTATAGTATCATTAGTGTCCTAAATGAAAGCAAGATGATTGCTCCAGTAGACAGCAAACAACCAGACACAGATACTAATAACGCTGTAAGCAGGTTGTAGAGTTCCACTGGGGGAGAAGGTGCCACACTTGCTCTGTAATTATGTTGGGAATCACCTGACAAAGCCATTTCTTCAGTTACAGATGGTGACAGGCAGTGCCATGCACTTCGTATGCCTGTCTGAGATGGGATGCCTGTTGTTTACTCCTCAGATCCCCAGTTTTCTGGCCCCAGAGGCCTCTGCCAACCCACCCCTGAAAAGATATGGACATGCTTGGGTGGGGAGAAGGGCAGGTCCTGTCACCCTTGTAAGGTCACACAACTGCTGCCTGGACCAACGTGGGGCCTCGAGCATCAAGGGGAGTCCATGGGAAGTTGTGATGCTTCTGTGGCTGTAGAAACTCTAAAGCCTCCTCAAGGAGGGCAGCAAGAGGGACTGGTGGATGAAGGGATGTTGGCAGAGGCACATGGTTTGGAGCACAGGACCCTTGGGTGGGGGGATGCTGTTGACTGCTTAAATTTTTACCCCTAAACTTGCACCCCTGACAATTGTCCTGTCTTGGAAGCTGCAGTGTTGGCCTGCAGAATGGGAATGCCTCTGTTTCATGGGTCAGGGAAGATTTATTCCCTCTGACTTATAACCTCATATACTTGGACGAGTATCATTACTATTTGCATTTGTGTGATATGATGAGGTCCTGTCCAAAACATATTCCCTGGAGATGAATATTTTCTTGGCCGAAACACACACTAATTTCACTAAAGGTACAGTTTGAATCCATTTAATTTATGTGCACAATCTTCAAGCTGGTGGGGAGGAAAGAGACTCCTCTGAGAAAAACATTAAGCAGGGATTGCAGGGAACTGATTTCAGTTCTTAGTGGTGATGCAGTTTGAACTGTCAACAAATTACTTCATTAGCCTGTACTCACTGTCCCAGTTGGAAAACAGAGATATTTCCTTTGATCAACATATCCATTTCCAAACTAGCTGTTCAGGACAATAGTAATTTAACAAATGCTTTCATTTCTAGAGTCTATCACAATTTGAGTCCAATAGCAATTTGGTCGTCCAGCTACTGTGACGTAAACAACTGCTGTTGGGGCTCGTGTGCAACTAGAAGCTGAGGTACCATTCCATTCAGCTTTTTCTCAGCAAAGATTCTGAGCTGAAGCTTTCTCACTTCACCCCAGAGCCCAGAACTATGCCCTCAGTTCAGTATCCTTCAGTTTAGTGACCTGATTCAGGTTAAATGCCCATGCCTTTTTTATTGACCCCCACCCCAGATCTTACAAACATGTATCAGCACAGCTAAAGGGGCTGGAGGATGAACAGCAGGAATAAGGGAGTAATTTTCCTTCCAAAATTTTACCTTGCTGCTGAAAGAGGTGCTTAGCAATGTTCCCCTGCAGACAGGCAAAGGCAGTACCATTGTCATTTTATTCTCAGGAAAGGAAATCACAGAAGTATTAATTGCTTTGCCCCAGGTCACACAGCAGTCTGTGGCAGGGCCAGAAGTTTGACACAGATCTCCCATGTCTCAGATCAGGGCCTTAACCATGAAATAATTACCAGAAACCAAATATTAGGTTAACTGTGGAAGAGTGGTTTTTTTTATTGCTATGGTATTTAAAGAGAGAAACGGCAGCAATGCATTTCTAGTTCTTGGAAATCTCTAAGTTAATTTATGTTCTGGTAAGTGTCTGGAAAAAATGACACTTGGGGTTCTCTGTTTATTCCCTCTCAGCTACTTTCATATGAAATTTGCACAGTTCAGAGTTCAAAGGAAGGTGCTTGTAAAATGCAAACTCAGTTGAGGACTTGAAAATCATGCTATAATTTTGACTCATACCGCATCAGTAGCCAGTAAGAGTTTTCAAAAATATTCCAGAAATTAAGTGTCCAGAAAAAGAGACACCTGCTTAATATAACTTGCTTCTGCTGGTGGCAGAATACTGTCCAAAATCTGGAAGCCAAATTTCTTTCAAACGTGCTTGGAAACTAAAGAGAAAGATCTCCCAGTGCAATTCAAACTATCTAATTTCTAAGACAAGAGTTACCTTCTAGAATACATAAATATTAATTCTGGTAATAGAATAATAATGTTCCTTCACACTTGGTTTTAAGCCATTATTTAATGTTATTCATCCAAATAGAGCAAGAAGGATTTCACTGGCCCGTATCACTTTCTATTTTTGTGATGGATCCTTCTGATTACAAACTTTCATTGACTTGCAGCCTGCTGGTGCCAGACAGGCCAGAGCACTGCTCTGCTCAAGCACAGCTGTGGGGTGAAGGGTGAGACTTCTGGACACTTTTCTCCACACAGCTGCAGTAGGTAACTCTGCTCAGCATCCACCAGCGTGCACCACGCTCAGCCTGTGGTTCCATCCCATGACTTGCTGGAGCAATGGACCTTTGCCCCTGAGGGCAGAAGCAAAGAGGTGCAGTGCTGCTAGGAACAAGGCTTCTGACACTGAAATGTTTGGTCAAGCCCAGATTTAGCTGATCCAGCACTGGTAGGCTTTCAGCTGTATCAGGAAAGAAAATGATCACATGGTGTGAAGCCCACTCCCTTTTTCAGGTTTTTAAAGAAATGCCCACTATCTACCCCTTAGACTCAAACTGGCCCAAAATTTCAGCCAGTCACAAGATAAGTCCAGCCACATACAACATTGCACCTTCAGATATTTCATAGATTCTTTGTTGCTCTGTACTCTATTTCAAGTAATGAAGAAAAAAACGAGCTCAGGTCTCAAAATACTGAATGGGAACATCAATGGCTCAGGATTTTTTGAGAGCATCCACAGACAAACTTCTGTTTGAGCATTTATGCCAAGACAAAACTGACATTTTAGGTTGTGGCAGACTTTGTGGTCTTATGTTTGCACAAGCAGGCAGCAGAGTGAGACAAATCCTTGTTCACCTCTAGAAGTGATGTACTGCTCACATCCCACACAAGCCCCACCTTGAAAGGCTCCATATCTGCCTGGAATGCACCTCAGGTGAGTGTTTCTACTACAATGCTGTTGCCTCTCTATTACTACATGACTTTCCCTTCTCCCATTTTGAAATAGTTCTCAACTTGCTTTTGTGAAACAAATACTAAGAGAGCATGATGACAACAAAGTCTAAAGGGTAGAAAGGTATAATAAAATTTTAAAATGTAATAATACAGTAGAAGTATTGCAGTAGTGTAGTATCTTTCAACAGAGATTATAGAAGAAAGCAATAATTAAGCTTCAATCATTTAACCTCTGAGGTAGGTAATATTACTATACCCACTTGACTAATGAGTAAACAGAGGCTTTGGCATCTTACAAGCCTTGTCTGAAGTTATCCAACAAGTCAGAAGAAAGGGAAGAGAAGTAATGAAATTAACAGCAGCTGACAGTACTTCTAGAATGACATCATGCAAATTCTCTTCCCTTCTTCCAGTAGCTAGCATCTCAAATTATGGTATTTTCATACTTACAACCCATGGGTTAACCATCTTCCTGCCCTAATTTAGGAGAAGCTCAAATTGCACTCATGTTTATGGGAGTTTATTCCAAGTTTCCCCTTTTCTTTATTTGTCCCACTGACTCCCTTCTCCTCACTCTGCTTTGTTTTCCTTGCTTCATTGCCCCTGAGCAGGCAGCCAAGGCTGCAGGTGGTAAAGTGATGCAGGTGGCAAATTTTCAAGTGAGGACACCTCTGGAAAGCTGCAGGTTTCCAGAGGGTTCATTTAAAGCCTGAAAATATGGCAACAGACCATCAAATGCCATTGAACAAGTTCTGTGCTGCAGCAGCACTTATAGCAAGGGAATATGCACTTTATATATATATGTGTGTGTGTGTGTAAATATGAGAGATATTTACAAAAATAGAGATATATGTCCCTAACACAGTCAGCTCTTGGGATCAAGTCACATTCAAGGAAGTCAGCCACCAGGAGGAGAACAAAACAAGTGTGGATTTCCCAACAGACTACCTTTGTGTAAAATTTCCTCTATCCTATCCTAGAGAAAACAGGAAATACGGCTTCACAGAGGCAAGGAAATTTGGGATGGACAGCGACATGTACAGAGAAAAGAAAAGCAACCATCTTAATCTTTATGGACTGGACTTTTTGAGATCAAATGTAAGCCCCTTTCTCAGACCTGGAGTGGCTCCAGCCACCTGTGCAGTAAGGGGATGGGAGACCCAAGCTTTCCTCCCCATACTGGTTTGTTTGTACCCATGAGCAAACCACTGCACTAACAGCATAGATAATGTGCTTCTTAACTGGGAGCGACATGGAGACGCAAGATCAGTTATCCTGGCACATCTTACACAAAAGAAATGTTATCAGTAATATTAAAGGAGGTAGGTAATGAATGAAAACTGTTCAAGGATCCAGCCCACAGTTATTTTAAACCTCCCTTTTTGCTGAATTTCTGCCCTAACCAGTGATGTTTCCTTTCCTCCTTGTTTTGATTCAATAGCCATGAGAGAAGTCCACAGCTCCCTCTCTCTCCCATTTATTCCAAGATATAATCTAGTAATTATACTTACATTTTTAAAGGCAGACATTTCTCCATAGGCCCTATCAACCTGTGGCCTCACGATTATAATTACTTGATCTACAGACTGTTAATTTTTTATCTTCCATAGGAATAAAATAGCACAGGAATAGGGCACAGGGAAGTGCAGAGTAGTTGCAGTCAGATACCAGGTAATGTTTCTCTAATGACTGATATATATGACAGGAAATATGAATACCAGGGGCATCTGAAAATGCATGATCTTACTTTTTTTTTTTTTTTTTTCTGTTTTCCTATTTCTCAACATTTAAACAGATTCAGTGAAATGGATTCAATTTCTAGATGGTTTCCTGGGTTGTAAGCAACAAGAAAACCATTCAAGTAGGTTTCTGTTTATTACTTTTCCAATTAGATTTGCATGGCATTGATGCTTGCTCTCAAGAGTCTATTTGTAATATTGGGAAAGGGTGTGAGTGAAATGAGGCCAAATCCATGACAAGTTTCTACTTAGCTTAGTTTTCCCTCAGTTACTTGTGACATTTCTGTTTTTCCAGTCTGTAAACAAGATGAAAACCAGGAAAAGCAAGACTTGGTAATAACAGTGCTGGACCAGAAAAAACTGGTCCAAAACAGCAAGCCTGGCTTTGATTACATCTAGTAATCAAGCTGCGCTCAGAATTACTCGACTTAATGTCTCAGGAAATGTTAATCTGCACATGGAAAGCTTGGTTCTAGAGACTGTGTGATCCCCACAGACACATGGTAAGAAGTTAAAGTACTTCATGCCTCCTTTTTTATCCTACTGTTGTCTCACATTTGTGCAGGGCTAACAGAGATAATGTAAAAGTTGGTTAGTAAATGAGATTTATTTTTTCTTTTAATCTCCCAGGTCAGTATGGTAACAGTACTAAATTAAAAAAAAAAAAAAAAAAAAAAAAAAAAAAAAAAAAAAAACAACTCTCAAACAAAACCAACCAACAAGTCAGAGAAACCGGGTGCAACTTATATGGGAGGTTTTTGGTTTCCACTGACCTGGCAGCAAATATTTTAGTGAACTAGAAAAGTACTTTCCTGAGGATAACACAGTGTAGTTGAAGTACTACAATATGAGGGTGGATCACAATGGTGACTGTTTAGTGTAAGCTAAGTTTTTGAATATTTTTTCCTCAGTGTCTCCTACAGAAAGACACACATTAGATCTCAGGACTTTTAACTGTGCTACAGTGACTTACACAATTGCACGTTGCATTCAAAAATAAAATAAGCTGTCTAGTCCTGAAGCAGTTTTATTGGGAGTGGGAGGTGTGGGGAGACTAAAGAAACTCATGGGATGTGTGTTGTCTTGTTTATGTGACAATTAAGTGCTGTGGTACTGTACAAACCCTCCCATTCCCCATCAAAAGTTTGACTACATTTGGCTAATTTATTTTCATTTGATAGCAAATACCAGTTTCTTCTTGACATCTGTGAGTATTTTTCCTCCTTACAACTGTCCAGAGTGATCTCCCACACAGCTGTTTCCCCTGCTGTCAGTTAGACACACAAAGAGCTTGGGGAGAGAGTGGGAAAGAAGTTTTGGGGAAAATAATAGTCATTATGCAACATAAACCTAAATACAGTCTTAAACACTTCTTTATTTAACAGAACAGCAAAAGCATAGGGAAATCTGACTATCTGGAGAATGAGCCAAATAAATTGTTCTTGATTATTTCCACAGATACTTGTACCTGGTCTCAAGTACTTCAGAAACTTAGGTTTTATTTCATCTTGTCAGCAAAGCTTAACATGTTTCTATAGATTAAAATTGTTTTCAAATATTTGACATAGGTATGGATTTTTCTACTTAGAATTCTGGATCACACTCAGCTGTCAATACATCCTGTGCCTGCATTTGCCTTTTCCAGGGATCAGCCTGATGGGTCTCAGCCATCAATGTGACTGACTGACTGACTATCAACACAATTCCTTCCCTTTTTATTATTTCTAGGTGAGGAGCTCTAACAAAAAGCACCTGAAATTGTTGTTCCTTCCTGGGCAAATGACCAAGCACTTCATGCTACTGCTCATGCCTTGTGTAGTATTCTCTCTCCACTGATTAAGACTCCCATCCATACTGCCTTTCTGGTATTTATCCTACACATCTCCTCAGCTTTAACAAGGTTTCCCAAGGTTAGGAAAACCTCAACAAGTTTCATTAGCACTTTCCTGCTTTATGTGACATGGTCAATCATGAAAGTATTAAGTAAAACCTGTCCTAAGACTGAGCCTGCAGCGACCTGTGACTGCAATACTTCTTTCAGCACAAGGTATTCTCATATTCCCTTAAACCTGCTCTGCCCCACCTCAAACTTCTTGACCAAATTCTACCCTTAATACCTCAGCAATCTTTCATCCCTGTGATACCAATGTTTCATGCAAATCCAGTCAGACAAAATCTTCTGCATTACATTTGTCTAAGGAAATCTTTCAGTTTAGTATGTTAACAAACATTGATAAACCTGTGTTATATTTCATTCCCCTTCTCTCCCTTTGTTTCCAAACTTTGTTATCTTCTCTGAAAAAACATTCCAATAACTTGCATGCTGCAAAATACTAGACCTGTAGTAATCCAGATTCTTATTTTAAAGCTTTGAAAAAAGTAACAGATCATGACCCACTGGATTTTAAAATTAAAATTATAAGGAACAACCAGTATTTTCCAGATAATACTTCCATAAATAAGCAGGATTAAAAAAACAGTTTCCCACAGGTATCAGTAGCTGTTCATAAAATTTTATTTAATTATCAGAGCTTGTGATAATTTAAACTGAATCAAATCATACTGTTCCTGGTGGAACCTCCCCCATATGTGTTATAGGTGAACACCACTCTCACACAGAGGGAGTTGGCAAGACTAAAAATATAGTGATCCTTAGACATAAAGAGCAAATAAAAAAGAGATATCCGTCTCAGACCTCCCCAAATCCTTTGTTCTTTATAGCCAGCAATTTAAAAACAAACAAACAAACAAATCAGACCATCTCAGAGGTAAGCCATGCATAGAACTTTGTCCCCACATATCTCTGCCTTGAAAACATCTCTGCATTTATTTGCTGTTTCTAAAATGCTGACTAGCACAGCTACCTCAGAGTGACTAATACATCATTGTAATCAAGGACAGCTGGTTTTCTTGTGGAGTTACCAAATTCTCTTCAGGAGCCCTAGCTTCTAATTATCTCTAAGTAGGAGCAGCCTCCACCTTGCCTTCCCTCCCCAGCAGTACAAGAGACTGTCTTGCAGCACCACCAGCCTCCAACTCTTGCTCCCACACAATGAGAGGCAATGTATTAAACATACAATGCATGTTCTAATAAGTGGAGCCAACGTGAGCTAAAGAGCTTGCAGCTGCTGGTACCACCTGTGTCCCTTTGCTTCCAGCCAGAACAATCTCCTCTCTGCAGTCCCTAGTTGTGGCGAGAGATAAAAGAGGCAGAAAGTGAGAGTGACATGTCTGGCTTGTGTCCTGCTCTCATCATGAAGGAGCCAGTAGATCTGGGAAGCTTGCTTGCTCCCTCTGTGAATATGGATGATTGTGCTACTTTCCCCCACACTGTATGAATTCCCCACTTATTCCTCTGTAGAGGGTGCCCCACACACTTACAGCCTTAGTTCACATAAGAGCAATTTCATTAGTTATCCCTCTTGGCTTGCCTGAGTCGTGAGGATTGCTGTGGGATGGTGAACTTGGGTTGAGCAGGGAACAGACCTGGTGGGTAAAAGTGGTTTTGGTATACTGAATGGAAATCCATCCTGAGATCCATTTTATTTTAAGAGACATTTTTATAAAGGTAGTTGACAGAGAGCTGGGGTATTTCTTTCACCCTCCTCTCTCTTTTTTATTTTTTTTTTTTTTTTAAATATGCTATTTCTTTTTCCCTTGCCTGACTGAGTGGAGATATGGACGCCTTTCAAAGTTTGGAATTATGTGTTGGCTACTTCACTGCCTCAGGACAACTGGCATCCATTCAGGGATCAGAAAGACCATCAGTTGTTTGGATCTTTTCCTTTCACATGGAGTTTTGTTTTCTTTTTCCCTTTCCATGCATTTCATTTCTGAGTCGGCTGTTTTGAATCAATGCCCATCTTGGGCCAGATTGCGCCATTAAAGCACTGGCCTGAATGGAAAGCAGGCTTGGCAGAAATAGGCAGTCACACAGATTCACACTAGATCATTACCACTATTAGTTATCAACAATGAGAACTGAAAGTGCTTCTTACATAATTTCTACTGTATCTTAAAACTAGACTCTCCTTTCTGCAAAACACCTTCCACAGTTTCGTCACTCTTTCACACATCCACCCCTAGCTGACATTACGTTTGTGCTGGGGAAAATTCCCTCAGCCATGTTCCAAGGGCAACACCTGTACTCTTACAGTCTTTCCCTTGTTACTTCCCAAATCCAGGTGTCTTACCCCTTCCTTTCCCTTGCTTCATGTCAGGACATTACTGCCAGTCTGATAGAGAGAGGATGCAACAGGCACAACAGAACATTTCTCCTTCTGATCCAATGTGGAATTGGCTCCTTCTGTTTCAATTTAACATAAACTAATGACCCAAGTTGCCAAGATATTTTAGCTCTGTAGTATAAAGCTGGGGCTCTTAGAGCTTTCACAAAGCTCTCGTTATAACCCCATTGGCTTCCTGTAGACATCTCTTCCACACAGAAATAATCTTCACAAATATTTTGAGGATTTCTTGCCTTTTTGAATCCACCACGGCCTTGGCATGGTGTTTTTTCCTGGTTTTCTCCTCTAGCTAGGATCACTTTCTGAATTTGAAAGTACTTCTTGCCCAATTTAGAGAGAAAACAGTTGCAAGTGGTGCTGTGATGCCTCTTCCACTCATTACAGCGGTAGACCTATTGCTACCTTCCAGGAAGCATTCATAATACTCAAATCAAATTATATAGTATATGTGATAAAATAGATGAGGAGACTTTCTTTGCTTCTCTGAATTGCCCGAAAGCAGAGCTCTCCCTCCTCACCAACTCAGATAAAGAGCCTTGGACTTCTCACCACCTACCTCAGTAGGGGTCTGAGGTTGGTGGCATGAATAACCTGCCGTGCCACTGCCTATTTACTGCTCTGCGTGTCATTTGTTTCATAGTTATTTTTCCATGCTTTGTTTTCCTCTGTAAAATACTCAGTAAAACCTTAGATTCTGTGAGAAAAGATGCTTGCCTTTATTAGCCTGATTGATTGCAACTGGACTTGGAACAGAGGGAGCACAAGAGGTACAGTGAACGCTTTAGAGGACACCATAATTTGATATTCCTGCTGGTAAATACATCAAACAGAAAGTGACTGTGTTAAACAAACAGCCTGCTCTGTATCTATAGCATTAGTTCTGCTTGTAAAGAGGGAGTAAATAAGTTGACCCTCCAGCTTTCCATGTTGTCCCATGGCAGCTCCCACCATTTGATTTTGTATTTGCACTGCAGCTTGTTCCTTTCAATCATTGCAAAACTGGCCTTAGACCAATTTCATTTCACTTGGACTGCTTCTTGCTTATCCTCTATATGCACTGATGGTCCAGTCCTATAATGTGACAGATGCTGTCCTGAAGCAGGCAGAAATTGAACAACATTGCCCTGCACCTTCCAGGAATGAACCAAAAACCAGCCCAGACCTTTCCAAATGTTGCTAAGATAATACTTGTCTTACTTATACTGTGTTTTGTTTTTGTTTTTTTGTTTTTTTTTTTTTCCCAGGCATTGGACACAGGCAGTTAACAGCATGTGGCAACTGATACTGTAAGCCTACCAGAAAGTGTTTATTTTCTTTAGGAACAATTGAGTCTTCATTTTAATTGTGTTCCTCCACTCCTTTTACAAACATATTATTTATACAAACCACTAAGGGAGCCAGATATCCATCCATCCATCCATCCATCCACATTTCTGTACAAACATGGTTTGCATGTTCAAATTCAGATGTGTTTATGAATGCATGAGAGAGAAAATATTAATGTACAAAGTTGGGTGTAACTCAACAGACCACATTAGTGCTCCTTTGAAAATGTGAAGCAGTATTTAAAATACTGTTGACATGTTAAATTAAGAAATGTTTAAAAGCATTTAACATTTTGAATATATCTTTATTCTCCCTACTTAGCATATGAAATTATAGATTTGAAACTTAAATTAAAGGTGTTCACATTGCCATCTCCAATGAAACATGTTTGGGGGGTTAGAATGGTTGCCCTTGTAGTGGGCTGTAAGAAAGTTCTTTTTCAATAGCTCTGTTGTGTGGAGCTTGACTAAGAAGTGGCAATAATTATCATTAGTTACTCAATAGGTTGGTTCAGGGAGAATCGTCAGGGTTATTTTCAAATTTTCATTCTAATGATGTTAACACTGACATACCATGGAACTGATGTCTTGATTGTTTATTTGTGAAAGATTTAGGTTGTCTCTTTTTATGGGTGTGAATCTACTCTTAGTCTTTTCCTACTTCCAGGTTTTCTTCTAATCATTAGCCTATGTGCAGCAATGGCCAAGTTAATAAGGTCTCATTTTAACTTCTTAAGCTTTTGCTAGTTCTTTGTCACAGGATGGAGTGACCTAGGCCTACTTTGTGAAAGCTTAAATCATGGATTCAGGTAGCTGTGCTTCAAGATTCTCATTAGGGCAGTGGTAGATGTGTGGAGCAACGTTTTGCCCCACGTTCTGGTGACTACAATTGTAGTGCATTGAAACCACACATCATCACTGCCTGTCAGCCAACATTTACCTATCTTCTTCACAAGGGCTCTCTTAGAAGAGAAAAAAATCAATGTAATCTTTTACATGAATTTGTCCGCTTTCCACCCAAGTCAGGCGCAGAAACACAACCACAAGCTGATTTCAATCTTACACTCTCTATATAGGATATGCAGCAAACAGAGATGGAGAAGAAATGTTCCAAAGCACTTCAGTAATTTGGCTGTGTGAGTCTCGTGGATTTGCCAATTGTGCAAAGCACACTACTAAAGAAACCTGGATCATGGCAGAGATTTTCCTCATCAGTATTATTTTTGTAAGTTGCCTACAGTAAGTGCCAACAGCCTGATACAAAACTGTGTAATTTGTTCATACAAGCAGGAAATTCTCCATCCTGCTGAAGATTCATAACATGAATCTTTTAGTTACTTTTGCCAGTGTCTTACATTAGCTTTCACAGAATATTCTGCGTTGGAAGGAATCATTGAGTTCAGCTCTTAAGTGAATGGCCCATATGGGGGTCAAACCCACAACCTTGGTGTTAATAGCACCATGCTCTAACCAACTGAGCTAAATTTAGTAGGGCAATAATCGATTTATATGTATATTTCACTTGGATGGACTAATTTGAATTGTATTTTACTTTAAAATGCATTGGTATATTCATTTCCATTGATTTGTAGCAAATATCTAAAGGTACAAAACCAAGAAAAGACTGCTGAAAACGAAGTTTTGTTTAGTTAGGGCTAGATACAACTATGTGTGAGTAAGCAGTTATCACACATTTAGCTATATTGTGTTATATATATCCTTCTTAAGATAAAAGGACAGGTAGAGCAGCATTTTCACATCATTACCAAAGCTATGTTACAGCAAAAGCATTCAGTAATTACAGTGCACACTGAGATACTGCTGTAAAAAGACTGGGGAGAAATTATGGGTTATTTTGATAGTATGATTTAACCAGAAACTAAGATTTGTTGTAGCCATTTTCCATTGAACCGATCCTTGGATTTTAAAAAATGCATTTCCTTATAGAATCATGTGCAAGTCACCTGCAAAGCAGACAGTAAATTCAGTCTTAATGTGAGGTAATATACATGGAGGGGAAAAAAGATGAGGAGAAAGAATCACACAAACATAATGATATGAATCCTGAGCTTGATTTACTGCAGTAACATCCCAGTGAAGTAATTCAAAAGAAATCAGGCCAACACTACATTGGAAGAGATTCACAATGGTAAATCAGGACTTCTTTTGGCATGCTCATGTGCAAAAGGGAAATTTTCTCGTTGAATTCTCCCCTCACTTTCATAGCAGAAATCGGCAGTAATTCCACTGAAGTCACTGGAGTTAAGCCAGGTTAGAATGAAGGGGAGATGAGAATCAAATTCACAAAGCACAGTTTGCTGTGATTTAGCACACAAACGAGTGCCTTCTAATCTGTTTACTAACAATGGATGAAATATGCAAATTGTCTTTTTGGAAAGCAACCGTGAAAACTGAGCTTCACAAAAGCAAAATGAGGGGTGCGAATGTTCTTAGTTCCAGACATTCTCCTCCCTAGTCAGGGGTTTGACACACAGTCACTGTCAGAGAGAAGAAAACCGCCGAGCCTTCCCAAGGCTTGCAGGAGTAAGGTAGATTATAACAAGATGTCAGCCCATGATGTGGAATGGCAAACATCCCTCACAGACACTGGGATAATCCAGCAATCAGGTCCCAAACAATGTCCCTTTAAGCAAACCCAGGCAGGCCAACCAGGCCGTTTCACAGCACAAGCTGCACCCTAAATCGACTGCAGAGCCATGCAACTGTGACAGGGTCCAGGTGTACCCAGTGCCTGGTGGTCTTAAACAGGGAATGTTCATAAATAAAACCCCACCATGATGTTTACAAAACCACCGAGGATTTAAAATGGTTGCAACTGAGAATCAGAATAAGCCAAGTGACTGAATAGAAGATACCAAAATAGCCAGGCAGTGAAATGCTTTCATGTTCACTCTACCCATGGAAGAGACAGGAAGAGTTAATTTGTATTGGCTCTGAGCAAATGTACATTCTGGGTTTCAGGATGCAGAATGAGCCTGGTGAAACTGCACATCATAATTAGAGAGATTATTTCCTTATGCTAAGTCTTTAAGTTGAGATTTCCTTCTTTGGATTTTCTTTTTCCCTATGATCTTTTTTATTCTGATCCAGGCTTAACACAGATATTTATGTTACCTGTGAGAAGACATTGTATTATGACATTCAAGACTGGGTAGGACATGCAACACACAGAGAGACTGGGATTTGTGTTAGTCATATCCTAAAGCATTTCCTGAGGAGCACTCCAAGTTCCCCAGGAGCTCACGATGAGGGAGGGCAGAGCTTATCTTTTCCCAGCAAGCTGATGACCTCATACCCCTAATTCCTAACTTCTGTGAGTTTTTAATAGATTCAGGAAGGACAACCTCACAGTTAGAGATAACATGGAGGACAGAGAGGAGGAGCTGTCTCAGCTCACATGGCCACAATTCTTTCACAGCTGGCTGGAAAAGAGTATGAGGGGAACCAAAAACCTTCTGTCAGAGCAGGCTCTGGAACCCTATTGCCCAGAAGAGGGCAGACCTACAGTATTTTTCATTAGACAGTGGCATTCTTGCAGACCCACCTCTTCTTTTGTTTGTCTAGTGTGCTGTGTGGGCTGCAGAAATTAAATACAATGAAAATATACAAACAACCACAGCTTCAGAAAAAAATTACAAAATTTAAAAACCTCCAAAACCAACCAGCTTAGGCAATAGCCTCAGTCCATAGGCTCATCCTTTACCATTTTAACCAGTTGGAGTTCTTAGTGCTCTGTCTGCCTAGTGATCATTATGGTCAAGAAAGGAGATGTGAACTAGATCCATTGCACTGCTGTAGATCTAGACAAAAGATCTGACCCGAACAAAAAAACCTTATTCTGTCCTAATCCTTAGGACAGAAAATGTTAATTTTAATGAATTTCTTCATTTCCACACCATCCCCAAGTAAAATTAAAACGATCATCCGACTTTCACCTTAGTTTTGTCCCTACTTTTCTTCCTTCTTTTCCTTGTCCTCCCCCAAAATGACTGAAAAAGACCTGAATGCATGATGATTCATGTATTTTTTAATTAAAGAATATCTAACTCTCCAAAAGAAATATTTGAACTGAAAGGACATAGCAGAAAATACAGTGAATTCTTGCCCAGTTGAACCTCTGAACCATAATATCAATATCAGCTACGATGATACTGAATAACATGCCACCTAGAGAGTAACATGTCTATGGATACAGTTCTTAAAAAACACCTATTAAGAACAAGCAATTCTGCAGCTTTCTTAGCTTTCAAGCATTTTCACCACAGACTTAAATCCATGATAAAAAGACATATTTTTTTTGCTTTAAAACCAGCAGAAATTCTGCTCTGGAGAAGGCTGTGCTAGTAGTGAAATCTGTGTTTGCCTGGTCTCATCTCTGCCCTTTCTTACAGCTGTTTCTGCTGTAGAAACCTACTGCTCATCACACATTTCTTACCAGCTCCTGCAGTCTGCTTTAATGCCAAAAATTAAGGGGCACAGCAGAGCAAGGGGATGTGACTGCAGGGTAGGTCCTCCAGGAGGAAACCTGACCTCTAACCAAGCCATTCCACAGTGAAACATGGTACTGGGAGAGCTCCTCAAGGTTCTCACTGTTCTGTGATACTGATCTCCCCCTCCTTTCACACACCTTTACTCAAACATCATCCTAAAACTAAGCAGAATCCGTCATAAAATATCTGATAGAAACCTACACTTGCTTATGTACACTCACCACAGACTAAATTATTGCAATTTGGTCATCCTCAGGATTCCCTTGAAGATGAGTGGGAAACTGCTGTGACTGCAGAAGATGACTGCTCCCTCACTGTTCAGACAGGTGTGTATGAATCAGACCTGCACTCTTCTTGGACAACCAGAAATACCCTGAATTAAAACTTAAAAGGTAAAACACACGCAGGACTATCCTTGCTCTTAGGGCACATCAAAGCACTTGAAATCAGATGAGTTGTCTCTAATCCCAGTTCCACGTTTAGCACAAACCAGGACAAAGCAAGGACTTTGTTAACAAACTTCACAGTGGCATTTTCTCTTCAAGAGAAAGGGGAATGATGTCAATTGATCAGCAGTGCAGCTGACCTGCTACAGATTAGGACTCTACTCATTCAGAAAGACATAAATTAGGATATTAGAAAAGTAAAGCATACCACGAATGGAATGGAGAGAACGAATAGGTAACAATTATAACTATTTCTGTTTCTGAAGAACATGAAATTGTTATAGCCTGTTTATAGTTAATAGAAGGAAATACATTCTCATTTAGCATGTAATTGAAGTATTTGAGCTTATTGCTACAGGAAATTCTGAAGCCAGAAATAATAAAAGGGATAAAAGAACAATTAGAAGTACCTAGAAGAAAAGTCTTCTAGGACTATAAAACACAGAGATGTGCTGTCTTCTCTGATTCTGGAAGGCTTCAAGGTGTTCAAGGATCTTAGGATGACAAGATCCAATACAGATATTCAAATAATAACTTAGAATAAAATCTCCCAAAAAGGAAACGGTATTTTCCAGCAAAACCAGCCCAGCCACCATCTCCCAAAACGTGTTTATGAAAACTATCTGAGGTAATGCTCAAAACTGAACCTAGTCCCTTCAGAGTGCTGTTTAAGAAAGGAAAACATTTGTCAGATAGCATTAATTTCTGGCCTTGAAAAAATTTCCAGAAAAATAAAACCCAAACAAATCTCTAATCTACTTAATTCAAACAGCCACTGGGGTTCCAACTTTTTTGACAGAAACTGTTAAATAATTTTACTCACAGCTCAGTGTTTCTCCAAAGCAACAGACAGTATTAAAAGATTAAAACTTTAGGAATATTGCTTTTAGTACTTAAAATATGCATAGGCTATAACCCCAGGAAGAGTGGCTGTTGTTTCAGAGGCAAAACTAGGCATTGATAGCTACAGCATCATGCATGCCAGGCTCCACGGTCTAAACCTTCCTAAGTTTAAATATCTGGACGTGCCAACGTTTCCAAAGAACTCCTCCCTTCTAATGTGAAAGGAAGACCTTTGCTTCCCTGTCCCTCAGAGGGCAGAACAAGTAAGTAAAATTAGGCAGCATTTTCAGGAGCAATAGTTTAGCAACCATGAAATTCAGGAGGGGCAAATGTGAGCATCAGTGGCATACTTTTTTAAAATGAGCGTCTTCTGTTCTTGGCTCTGTTATAAAGGCAGAGCTTGCTCTTTATTGAGAGACAGACTAGGCTGAACAATGGCTCAGCTGACCTCAGACCACACACACACTCCCTTCTCTCGGTTCCCGGGTGATCTCTGGATCCCAAGGAATCACTTTTCCTGAAACATCAGTCTCTCCTCAGGCCAGAATGACCCAACCTCCTCCCAAGGCACCGTCCTCGGTGAGCGAATCAAAAAACACACCCCACGCTTTGAAAAAGTGGATCCAGCAGAAATGGGACACCCTTTAATTTGTGTGCTGGGAACCTGATTTTGGCAATTATCCGCTGTGTGTAAAAAGCCTCTGCTGTCTGTTTTCCCAGTACTCTGGGGAATGCATATGAATAATTTTAAATGAGGAAAATGCTGTTGGGAATATTGTTTTATTTGAGAATTCTAAACTTTGAAACATATCTATAAAGAGTATTTTATAATTAATAATATTGATTTTTTTATATATATGCACACATATATGCATTTATTTTGGATTTAAAAAAAAAAAAAGGAGGGAAGAATCTTAGAATCTTAGACTTAGAAGAGTCTTAGAATCACACAACAGCTAATATGGATCTTGAAAGACAAGCCAAAGTGCTTTAAAAAGATGTATCCCTGGACAAAGGTGGTAAGTGTGAGAAATCCTCTGATTACCTTGGTGCAGGCCCACAGGATATGTGAGTAATGGATGGCACAAAAATTTTTCCATTTATCAACTACATACTCTCCTTGCAATGTGATACTTACATAACAGAAACATGCTGGAAAACTCTAATACCTGTCAATGTTTAGAAAATTTCCATCTAGCTTTTTAGAAGAATGAGAATGGCAAGAAGTTGCAAAGAAAGAAAGAAAGAAAAAGAAAAAGAAAAAAAAAAAAGAAAAAAAAATGTTCATTATATCATGAGAGTTTTAGGGTGATTTGACCTGTGATTGTAAAACAGAGAATTTATACCTTTACAGTCTTCTGGGCCTCCTTGATAACACCACACAAGTTCATTCTCTTTTGAACTGTCATTTAGAAACATTTGTCTCAGAAACTTTGCAGTGACTTCTTAGAGAATGCTGATGCAGCACTGTTATTCTTAAAGGAACAATTTTCAGAGCAACACACAGGGGAATTACACTGTTTCCAAATTGCAATTGTTGGCTAGTTCTTTTGTCTTTCATGCTATTCTTTTTGGTGATTTTTTGATGTAGTAAACAAATTGAATTCATCTTGAAAAATAAATTATAAACTGGGAGTTTTCTGAGCTGTCCACACAGTATTTTTTTCATCTTCCAGCATAATTTCCAAGTGCATCACTGGGACTGACACTAAGAAAGAAGGTGTTTGCCCGTTGTCACCACAAAGGGTTTTCTGCAGTGTTATTGACAGATCCCAAATGCTCTTGCATTAAAAAAAAATATTAGCAACAACTGATCTTTTACTGATGACCAGTACTTGCTAATGATCAGACAGAAGTTTCTGAGACTTTTTTTAATGCTGGCATTTCTTTCAAACAGGTGATTTTGTACTAAAAACTAAGAGGACACTGTTTTATTTAATAAATCTCAGCAAACTCTTGTGCTATTTGTTTTTGAATTAATGGAAATAAAATATTTTTTAATTGAACTTTTTAACATGTGCATGTATTAATTGGCTTTCTTTCACTGCTGCACTACAAGATGTTTCCTGTCTTCTCTAAGCCCTGGATTATTTCTCTCTCAGCTACAAAATTCTGCAAACCATTTCAGAACAATGTTACAATAGTTATTCTACTAAAAGACTTTGAGTACAGCCATCTCAATCTACCAGAGGCCTCCTACATATTGCATTATATTTCTCTATTCATCAGCACTTACAGAATGGATTTAACTGTCTAAAAAACTCAAGATTTTCCTTGAAAATTAACACAGTTGTTAATGTATTTTTCCAGTTACACTGAATTATGTTTACCATTTAACTTACAATATTTAACAAAAAACCCCACATCTCTTCAAAAGAGCTCAGAATAAAAATATTAAAAACAAAAACCCCACAACTTTTGGTAGAGAGAGGTAGATGGCAGATTAGGCAAGCACGAATTTGCATCTGGTCTAAAACTCTGGATATGAACCGGAGGATTTGTTTTTTGTTTTTTATAATGTTGAGAGTATTATTATATTTATGTTAGATGTAACTTTTACCATATCTTCCTGACTCACCATCTGCAGAATTCAAGGAACTTCCCTTCTATATGTCCTGATGAAAGTGCTTAATGATGCTAACTCATGAAAAAACACGAACTGCTGTGTATATAGCCTTGCATTTTCCAACATAATTAATAGTACAATAGTGTGTATTCACACACAAATATAGTTAAAGTAACTTGAATTAACACCCAGGTTATTTAGGAGAGTAAAATACTGCAATGCAAAATATACTTTAACTAAAAAAAAACCCCCAATGACAGAAAGGAACTTGAAACACATTTCTTAATATGAAATCCACAGTGGTGTTTGCAGTTAAAATGTCCTCCTTCCAGATATGATGTACCCTTGCATGAAAAAAGGCTTGTTGCACAAGGAATTGGGAATGTCTTGATATTGATATAACAGATTAGAAAACAAGACTAGATTATTAATTGTACCCTTTTGAACACGAGTTGAACTCTGAGTACTTTCCCAGCTCCAAGTTTCTTGTCCAGCTTGGGATGACTGAAGCTAAAGAAATCAAAGGCTCAGGGTCTTCATTAATCTAGCGTCTCTCAGGTATCTCATGCTGTGCACATGCAACTGTGACTATTTTTTTTAAATTATACTGGGATGAGAAGCACTTTCAAAGCTCAGCCTGTACTCTGGAATACTAGCAGGGAATCCTACCTTGTCTTTCTTCATTCACTCTCCAGAAAGCAGTCAAATATTTGCCTTCCAACCTTGGTGATACCGAATTGCTTAAGAGCTTGAAAAATCCTCTCTTGTGCTCTAGAGAAGCCTTTTTATCTTGTCCCATCTGTGCAAGCCTCACCAGGCTGCCACAGAATTACCTGGCTTGTTGGCATCCCTGCTGCCAGTGGGCCAGTCTGGAGGACCTCCTTTCCCTCCCCAGCCTCTTCAGTCATGCCTCCACAGGGAAATTTTATCCAAGGAAACTCATCAGAGCTGGAATCCAGTACTACCCTAGACCTTTTCACATTGCGTTACCGAGTTGGGATGGATAAAAATTGTCCCTTAGAAGAAGAAAACGAGGTACATTTTTATGTAAATATCTGGCCAAATAAGGAAAGGCACATTACCTCAAGAAGTACCAAAATATAAATATGGTTCATCTTAGTATTTCGACATTGAACTCTCATAAACCTTGCTTAGCTCTTATGGAACTTCCCATACCTCCAACTTTGTCACCCGGTAAGAACTGGAAGGTCTTCCAATATCTCAACCATTCAAATATATGGAAACTCTTACCATGGCAGCACATACAACTCACAGCATGCATGTTTGCAAATAACATATATGTTGATATAGCTATTTATTCTGTAAGAGGTTTAAGATTCAAAACTATCTACACTTTTGAAAAGAATAAAAATTAACAATAGAGAAAACACAGGTTTAGTAATTTCATTTTGCATAATAATTTACCCATAAAAAAACCCCATCAAATTCCTACTCTTACAGTGACAGTACTTCGAGTCTTGACTGCTTCATCAGGAATTATCAGCAGTAAGAATTCATATTTCTTCTCATTCCGTGCAATAAAAAGGGCTTACAATTCTCTGAAATGTAATGTACAGGTTTAATAGTATTGTACTCTTGCCTAATGTCACAGTAACAAATAAATGCAATAGAGAATTGCTGACACACTAGAAAACTGCTAGTTCAACATAAATGAGTCTCTGTAAATAAATCTGAAGTAATTTCTCGATACATCTTGGCTACTGCTTTAGGCTCTGCTTACAGTCAGGAAGTGGCATGGCATTTACAGGGGGATGGTGGTTGGTGACCCTTATAGCAACCTCCTCAGTGTGTTACAGCATATTGCAGCTAAGGAAAGAGTGACCTGATGATTTGATGCCAAAACACCTTGTTTAGGCACAAATCTCTCTTGTAGCCCACATGTTCCAAAGCACAGAATGGAACTTCCTAATCTGATGGAGGAGGGACAGTGAAGGGACAGCGGCACTGTCATGCACTGGGCAGTGATCACAAACTCAGAGCTGTTACCATACAGTTGGCACCACATATTCTGGGTATAAGAAATGAAGGCAACACCTCACCTCCCTCATCAGCAGTTCTTGGCTCTTTCTGCCACCTTTTCCTTACTGGCACAGGTCTTTTTCTGATTAGTAGATCCTGCAACAATTATACTGAAAAAATACACTTTATCCCTACCCCAACCATTTTCCATCCTCCTTATGTTGGGTCTTTCCAGTGCTACCAGTTTTAACATGACATCTGCCACATGTTAACCACTCAGGAGGACAACATAACACACAGCTGACAGACTCGTTGTACAAAAGATATATGCTCATTGTATGAGAGAGCCTATGTGTGAACATAAGGACTAAATCCCAGAAAAGAAACAACAGTGATTGTTGTTTGTTTGAAACTGTAATGGATAAAACAGCTATCGCCCTTTTTCCTCACCTTTCCCTGTATTGGCACATTTCTTAATTTCATTTTCTCATTAGTCCCCTACAGGATACAGTTCTAAGCAGCCTGTAACATTAAGCAAATAGCACACTATAGTATTTTTCATTTCAAGGTATCAGCACTCAAAATGCCACACTAACAGCACAAGCAATGTTTTTCAACATGCACAAGCATTCACTAAATAAGATGGCAAGTAACTCTTCTTGAGGGGTACAAAGGCATGCCAGAGAGAGATGGCATTTTCTTCAGCACAAGGTAATAACTTGCACACACACTGGATGGTTTTTTCCAGTTGTTTACTGTATCATACAGACATAGATTACCTCCTGATATTCAAAACTGTTATAATTGTTTTTTATTTACTGCTATTATGACTTTCCTTCTGTGGAGGGTTGACCTTGGCTAGGCACTCAGCCATCTCCTCTCTCACTTCCCCTCCTCAACAGGACAGAGGGGAGAAAAGATGGAAAAGCTCATGGGTCAAGGTAAAGATGAGGATGCCACTCACCCATTACCAAAAATTAGCAATCAAATTATCAATATTCATGGGCAGAACAGACTTGACTTGGTGAAAATTAATTTTATTTATTGTCAACTGAACTAGCATTGGATAGTGAGAAACAAAGGCAAAAATAGTAAAATGCCCTCATCCTCTGATCCCCCTTCTAAACTTCATTCTCTCATTTCCAGCTCCACTATCCCTACCAGGCTCTCTGCAGGGACTGCAGAGGATTCTGCTCTCATTTTGATGCTCAGAAAGTTGCTTCTCACACTTTTTCTCCCTCATGCCAGTGTTTTCCACTCAAACATGTTTTGTCCTTTCTTTGAAAACAAAAAAACAAACCCAACAAAAACAAAACCCAGACCAAACAAACAAAAAAAACCCCCCAAAAAACCGTAAAACCCCCCAAAAAACCAAAATAAAACAAAAAAACAAACAAACAGAGACCAAAAAACACAAAACCAAAAACAAACAAACACTTCTCAGCAATCTTGAATGATCTGCTTTCATTTACCAGACAAGTAAGAAACAAGGAGTGGCATGAGGACCTGGTTGTCTCATTGTTTATCGACAAACTCCCTGGGAGTTTTGATTAGCTGAGGAGGAGATGCAATTTCTCCCTCTTTCTTGATCTATTTTTGTTTGGAAAATTTGAAGCTGATTGCACATATGCTTGAAGTTTAGGTATGCAGATTTGGAAAAATCTAAACAAGTAAATGCCTTTCATGAATATTACTAAGTAGGCACTAAATATTTACTCTAACCACCAGATTTCCAGGCACAAATGTTTAGCTGGTACAAACAAAGGGACTCAATTGGTCAAATTTTCTTTAGGTTATGGAAGGAGTTTGTCTTTGTCTCTGCCCTGGTTTAATTATCTTTCTTAGTCCAGATGCCTTTATTGAGCTGCATCTGCAAAATATTTCTCAGCTGAGGTATGACTAAATCCTTCCTGTGATATGCCCCCACGGCCAAGATCCAGGCGAGATGAACAGCCTCATTTCTCTTCCTGAGGTATGAGCTGTGAGTGCTCAGCACTCCAAACTGGTTTATAGGCTATTTTTGCATATCTCAAGGCTAAAATATTTCAGAACAGAAGAAATTTCTTATGGACCACTCCTCAGAACACATACATACTTACATACACTTACCCCCAATATTTCATCAGGTGAGACCAGAAAAGACATCCAGCAATGGATGAGCAAGAGAAAGTGAATGCTGACTAAAGCATTTGAGAGGACTTTGTAGGGCTGAGGTGGAAGGATCATGGTAGTAGGGTGGACAAGGACCTTCTCTCCACAGAGGGCAGCAAGCAGGAGGGAAGCCTGTACTGAGGGGAATCAAAGGGCTCTCTGTGGCATGTTACCTCTTAGAAAGCAGTATTTCTGACTGCATCTCCATTTTCCAGAGGATAAAGATTAGGTTCTTCAGGAGGCAAGATAAAGTTTCATCAAGGAGCACAAACCACAACAAAAGGGTCAGAACTGGCTTGACAGAGTCTCAAGGTCATCTCACTCCGATTCTGAGTCACTGTTTTGTGTGACTCAAAGTTCTATGATTTCCACTGAACAGCTGGATGCACAAAGCCCATGTTTTAATGCCAGGAGGCAACTATTCTTCCCCCATAACAGTCTTTGTATTCTGGAGGGAATGGGAGGGGGACAGGGCAGGAATATTTTATTGACATTTTTAATAAAATGAATAATTCTGATATGAACATACTAAGAATGCATTTTTGTATGTTTTTCACACTGCAACAGGAAATAGAAAGATACATGACCTGTTTCTGCATAAGGCTTTATTTTGTTATATCCTGGTTACCAAGTAGAAGCATCTATATTTTCTTTCTTCCTGTGCTGAGTACACATGTGTACATCTTTCCAGTTCTATCTGCATTGGAGGAATTGGTGTTATATGAGTTGGCAAAAGGCTGTAACAAGTATTTATCTACAAAAATAAGTCACAAGTCAACAGAAGAATTATTAAACATGAATGGTGGGTCATGGTTTTTTTTCCCCCCCAGTGCTTAGTTCACTTCTTTATTTCTCTTAAATTTCAGGGCAAAAATCTTAAAACAGGAATTGGAATGTCTGTAATCTAATCTGTTTTGGTAACACTGAACTACCGAGCAGGAAGAAACTCTTAAGACATAAAGACATAAGTAGATGGACTTTGGTTATTACTAATGGCTATTCATTTATGGTAAACTTTAATGTAGTAAATATAATCATGACATCTACTGTATTTTTCATAGTCACAGACACAATTCAGAGATTCCAGAACTCAGAAGGAATGTTTCTGTCCAGGGTCTTCAGCTACTTGTGTGGCTGAGAACTGTCTGGATCACATACAGTGAGCTTGAAATGAGAAGGTAATCCCTCAAATTCAGTGAGTCAGACAAGCATTATGATTGGAGCTTTTTTTCATTATCCACACAGAAGCAAACACTTTCTGATCATCTTCTGGTGGATATTTTTGCCTTTTTTTCCACAACTTTCTTTTCCTTTACCAAAATACATCCTTACAGAACAACCTGCTTCTACTTCTTATACTTTAGAATGCAGTTTGCTATAGCCAGGATGGCATTCTATAGTTTACCCAGATGGTCTGAGTAATACTGAATGATTTAAGCCACTCTAATTGCATACCATTTGTTGTAGAAGTTATTTGTAAAAAAAAAATTATAGTAACTCATATAACCTTTTTTTTTTTGCTTTCAGAAATAGTCTTACTAAAAATTGGGACAAGTAATTAAAAGGAACCAGTAAATGTAGGTGCAGAGCAATACCTCAAACAAAGCAGTGATATTCAGCACCCTCATAAAATTTGTTCTCCTGGATGCATCCTGAATGGGCAGAATTTTGAAATCTTGGGTTAACATGAACTGACAGAGGGTTTAAATTGTGTTTTATGTGCAACAACATAGCAAGCAGCTGTTTGGTCTGCCTACCCTGTTCTATGTAACACATATTTAAGGCTAAAAATTATTCCATTAAGATAAAATAAAATCTGCTATTTCTTTTGCAAAAGATTCCTTTCTAACTTTTTTATTTTATTTTATTTTAAATATTTCTATTTTGAAATATCTCGGGTAATGCTATTTCAGACTTCATTTCTCATGGGAAACCAATGGGGTGCATAATTCATTGCAGCAGCTCAGCAAGAGGTGAAAACTATATGCAATGTAATCTGTTTAGAGAGAATCACGCAGCAAGAACAATGGTGGGATAAAAAGTCAAAATATAACTCTCATGAGCACTGTGGAAGTATTTTTCAAATACAAGTGTACGGTTTTCAATTTTTGGTAAAAAGGCAACACATTCTAAAGCACAGCTGCCTACTTCAGTCCAGCCTGGTTAACTCTTGTCTAACTGTGCCAGCAGATACAGAGATTGGTTCATTTATCTGTGTGACATCTGCTTATCCTAACATGACTTTTTTTCTGCAGTGCAGATTATGGTAGTTACAAAACAAGTATTTTATCAGTCAGTATGGAAGGTGATAGAAAAGGCACAAACCCACTAAATTCTCCAACCTATTGCTGTACTGTTGATAGCTTAATAGTAGCAAATGAAGGTCAGCATTAAAGTCTATCTGATTTAATTTTTCACTTACAACATATTCTGTAGATCAATCATGAACTGTGAGACTGCATTGCCTCTTCCATAGGACGAAGGATGACTCCATAGTTAGGACATTAGATTTGAATTTAAGAGATTTGGTTCAATACCCAGTTATCCTATGGAATTTTGGGCAAATTGCTTAATCTGTCAGTTCCTATCCCCCAGCTGGGAACACGATAATACTTCTTTCATCACTCTTGCGGTTTATTCACTTTAAGAACACTTAAGGGCAGGAACTGCCCTACAGTGGATGTCTGTGTGGAGGGTTCAGCACTGCAGAAATCCAACCCTGTTTGAGGAACCACAACAATGGTTACAATAACATGTTCCCAGTGACATAAATACACGTGCAGAAGCGTGTGCCATAGTGGAAGGCAGCCCCACCAGCTGAAGAGGTGTATGCAGTGCCTTTGAGGAAATCACAGGCTGGCCATGGCTGTGACATGAGTCATGCTCCATTTTAGTCTTTTGCAGCAGTTGTAGGAGCAGCAGCAGGGTGATGCTACCTGTCACCTGCAGGCTTTGAAGCTCACTGCCTGGTATCTTCACCCGCTATTCAGAGAACACTTGACTGACAGGAGCTGAGCAGTGTTTCACCCTGTGGGGTTCATGACAACCACAGTGTCTGTCAACACATTCTATCACTCTCTGCTTATGCAGACAATTTTTTTTTTTCCTTTTTCCTTTCTCTCTCCTCCTTTTTTTTTTTTTTTCTCCTGATGTATTCATCACTAGGCTGCAGACACCTAGTTAATCCATTTAGAACCTATCAGCTCTGTTCATCGGCTCATAAACCCATTACCTCGGAGGCGCTGTGCTCAGGGACACAGGTGCCAGACCAGTGCACAAAACCCAATTGAGTTATGTAGCAGGCAGCAAGGCCCTCGGATTCATGACTCTGCCTGCATGGGGAATTGCACGCGTTATGTGGCAGCAGCCACTTTATTAAATATCGATTTAAATCACAGCCTTTAATCAAATCTGATAGAAGACCTTTCTCACCTCCTGTCTCTCCTCCCCCTCCCCGTGTCTTCTTCATGCTCTTCCCTCTCCCCCAGCCCTCCCCGGTCCCCTCCTGTCTCACACGGGTCTGCCTGATGGCAGCAAAGCTCAGGAATGAAGAGTTAGCAAGCAGCTCAACAGCAAACCCTTATCAACAGTAATGAGGCATTTGTGATAATCGAGTGATGAAATGTAAATGGGCAGTAATGAGCACAATTACATCCACTGGGGAATCATCAAAGCTGCTTCTTTCCTCACAGATAGATGAGCTCTCTCCCTGTTGCTGCCCATTGCTGCCTTCGCTCTGAGTATGGCACAGATGTGGGGACCAGTGGGAAGGGAGGTGGCACTGGGAAGAGGTGGATCTGGTGGTGCTTCCCCAGAGGAGTCTGCTAACCAGGTAGCAGCCGGGCTCCCTCTGTGCTTGTTCCACCTCTGATGGTTAGCCTTCCCCTCCTTCTCCCCAACCCTCCCTCAGCCCTCTACTCCCTCCCGGTCCTTAGGGATGATTTGATTTGCTGCAATGTTTGAAAACTGCCTCATTGTGCTAACAAGATTAACTCGAGCCTATGTCTGTTTGATACACTGGAAATGTGCAGGGTGACTCAGACTGGCTTTCAGCTGGAAAGAGCCAAGAAATGGGATGGTTGCCAGGGAACAGGCCCGACGGCGGATTATGTCATCCTCGCCATCAAGGGACCAGTGGGAGAGAACACCAACACGTTCAGAAAAGGGGGAAAATCGGCGCTTCCCTAATCCAACCGGGAAACCTTAACAGATCCCAGAAATTGCTCACCCAGAAATAAACACATCAAACTGCCTAATCTGGCCCAGTTACTCAATTTATCCTGAATAATTTGTGCAACTAAATAGCATCAGAGAAAAGTCGAAGACCTGGAGTTAAAAAGTTTGGTTAAGAAGAAACCTGTGTGGAAAACAGTCTCATGCCTGCTCTGTGTTCACCAAACTGCTCTTGACTCTTTATTTCCCAGGTCTCAAGGGGTTTAACTGTGGCATACAACCTAATTGACAGTGTCCTTATTTCCCTGTTTTCCACGTTATTGATGGAGAATTATAGCAGGATTTTGTTTCAGAAGTGATCTGCTAAGGAAGGCTTATCAGTTGTGATGTCTTTTTTTTTTCAAAGACACAGAAATATTTCTGGTATGCCTAAACCCTGACATGATGGTCAAAGTTACATTTCTGATACTTCCTTGCATTAAAATCCATTTTAATTACGCATTCATTGTATCCCACGAAGAATTCCTATGCAGACAGATCTCTTCCCTGTGGATCACACACTTGAAAGCCAGGCATAGTGCAGATGGTCTATGAAGAGCACACTGCAGGACTTCTGACCCCTGGCAGATCTGCAGAGGACTGTAGGTGTCACATTAGGCATGGCTAAAAACACACCAGCCCACTGGGGATGCAGAAAGAGGCCTTTGGCAGAGCTGGAGGCAGAGAAGAGAAGTTCACCAGTAACTGTGACCTGAATTTATACACTGTAAAGGTGTGGGTCTCATTCATAATAATACAGCTTCATAAACTGACTGAAAAGAGGAGGCTGTGTTTTTGGGGTGTTTGGGTTTTTTTTGTTTTATTTTTAACATGCACATTTTATATCATTTAAATGGTTTCAAAGTCTCAGGAATGACTAGAAAGTCACACATATCTAAATAGTAAAGGAAGCAGTGGAGCAAACTAATACTGATGGATAAGTAATGGGATAGAAAACAGTGAATCTTTGGTTGATCTCTTCCAAGGACTGGAAGAATTGCAATAAGTGGGATCTGACTGAAAACAAGGTTTGTGAACAGAAAATACAATCCAGAGAGCAACAGGCTGAGGGGTAGGAAAAAACTCTAAAGGAGACTTGAAATACCCACTAAATGTTTACAAACAAAGCCAGGATAGCAGATGAAGGCTTAACATAACCAGGCTACCAGAATGAAACAATTTCTAAATACTACTGAGTTTCTTTTTCAGTTCTACCTTTACAGCTATCAGATCATGTCACTTTGTGGCAATGAATTCCATCAGTTGACTCTTGCATTGTGCAAGATGGCCTCAAATTAAGCCCAGGGAGGTTTGACTTGGCTATTAGGAAAAATTTCTTCAAGGAAAAGGTTGTCAAACATTGGAACAGGATGCCCAGGGAAGTGGCTGAGTAACCAACCCTGGTGGTATTTAAAAGACCTACAAATGTGGCACCTTGGTACATGATTTAGTGGTGAACTTGGGGCAGTGCTGGGTAAATGATTGGATTTAATGCTCCTAGAGGTCTTTTCCAACCTAAATGATTCTGTGATATAACAACAAAAAAAAAATACTGCCTCATCACTCTTTAAGCTGCTGCCTCTTAATTCCAGAGAACATTCCTTGCTTTCTGTGTCCGAAGGGGCTCCAAATGAGCAATCACAGAGCAGAAACCACATAAGCAACCCAAATCTTGGCAAACGAATTACATCAACTCATCTGAGGTCTAATTATACAGGTGCTGCATCTGAAGATAGATGACCAATGCATGGGTTTAGGAAAAGTCCCACAGATGATGCACCAGCAGCTCTCAAGCCAGGAAGCAGTTCAGCTCTGGACAATCAGAAGGATCAAGATGGTCAGCTCTGCTGATCTGAAGATCCTCACGATGTCCTAATGAGTTACTTAATGTTACAGAGTTCTATCACCCTCAATGTTTTTAACTGCACTATTTGCGATGCACATTGTGTTTAGAAATACACAAGGATCTTTGGCTTGTTAGAAATGCAATAGCTGTTAAATTGTATTAGTTATTGACCTTAGCAGCTATAAACTGTAGCATGAGCAGTCTACAGTAAACACTGCTAAATCATAATCATCTGGCACAACGCTGGTATTTCTGACCATTTGCACTATACTCTGTAAAATGCATTTGTTCACAGTATACAAAAGTGTGAGGGTACTGTATACAGCTTTGAAATGGACTAAATTTAAAGACATATTCTACCAATTTATCATTTAACTTACAGTTTTGCAAAAGCTATTAAACAACACTGTGAGCCTGGAGGCCACACATATGCTACAGCCCTGGAAATGTAAAGAAGTTCATTTGAATCCCTTAATAACGACCTTGACCTATCGAACAAGGTGTACTTATTGTCAACAATTCATCTCACTCTTGACCCTGGCAAAATGCCTAACCTTGGAATACTTATGGTGGGGGAGGAAAGGCTTGGGGTGGTATTTTTTTTCCTTTCCCCTGGTGAAATGGGCCAATTTTTTCCCCCTGTTTAGCAAAATCTGGAACAGAGATCATTAGAATGCTTTTGGCAGCTAATTTGAACATCAGTGACTCAACTTTGAGAAGGAAGCCTTTTTCTGCCCTAAAGAATCTCAGAGAGTTTTCAGACTACAGTAATTGAAAAATCCCTAAACACTCACTCACAGAGGAGATACACATTACTGCAGGAACAGTCTACAAATTGTAAAGTATTCAATTTACATTCTCAGTACCTCAGGGCAGTTGTGAAGAATTTATATCTTCAGAAACCTTTGAACTAACAAAAGATAACATTTCACAGCAAAGTCTACTTGCATAAAAGTTTTTTAACTCCCTTCATTCTTATTCTGAAGGAAGTGTCTTTTGCACTTCTGGAACCAAGGCACAACACAGGTATCCCAGATGTTAAAAAGAAGATGGAAATGGAAATAGAAGTGTGAAAAAAAAATTTAATGGACATACTGCATCTCATTTAGAACATGACTTCTAAATTCACCGGTCCACACGTTGTATTCTTGCTCTGAACTTGATGTGTTTTTAAATGATACTAGGGTTTGATCAATGTGCAAAGATTTTTAGTTATATTAAGGCTCTTTATGCACAGGACCTTATAATGTGTAGGTAACAGGCACAGCTACAATTTGGGTGAGGGCAAACTACACCCTCTATGAGGACATTGTTTGTCACTGTGAGCATCAGCTGGGGCAGGGAGTAGTGCCACATCTAATGCAGTAAACTGGCTACATCACCCCTCTTTTTACACTGGGCCTTCATCTACTTGGAGACATTGCATTTGAAAATAAATTTTTATGAGACTTCAGTAAAAATAAAAAGGGAGTCCTTCTCTTTGGGAAGATTTTGGGGTTTGGTTTGTTCTTTTTTTCAGTAGTGTCTCTCCACAGATTATATCACTTGGACCTCTATCAGCAATATTTTCAGAGGTTCCATAATGAACCACACAAAAACTTGAGTATTTATTTAGGACCAAAGTATCTCAAAGGTTTCATGGAATAGCAGGTAACTGATGTTGTGCTAGCATCACACAGAAGTGGGTGTTAACATGTGGCTGACACTTGAGTACACCAAGAAGACAGAGACTGGTAAGTCATAAGGATTCAAGCTCACAGAATCAGGCCCCATTTGTGGAAAGAAAGTTGGGAATAGAAACAAGTATTGCATGTGCTAGCTAGGAAATGATCTTTCTCTTCCTCTGCCCTTTTTCTTGATTAAAGAACTCTCAACATAATTACCAATCTAATGACATCCTTTTGCTTGACTTTTTTTTCTGATTTCTACAGAAAATGGGGAAAGGAGGAAGGAGACAAAAAAAGTCTGCTTCAAGCCAACCCTAAATCTGTGATTACCATATTCATGTCCAACACTAAGCATTATGTGGAAACATTAATGGAAGTTTTAAAATGCAATCATTGGTTAAAGTTTTTTTCCCCCTTCTCTACAAAGAAATTGATAAATGTTTCTATTAACTAATAACCCAGGAATCAACAGTCTTATAAAACTGGTTTATTCAGCCCAGAAAATTAGGCAATCCATCATGACTGATTTGCTCACATTTTCCCCTGCAAATAAGTGAGATGAAAACTTTAAAACCAATAAGATAATGCACTTAACAAATTCAGCTGAGAGAGATGGATAAACTAAGATGCCACTGGCATCAGTTAAGGAAAATCTGTCGTGTTTCCAATTATTTGAGCAGATTTTGTATCCCAATTTGCTGCCAGACTGCCTGCATCCCCCACTCCCCTCTTTCAAACCAAATCATCTGATCTTAAATCAGAACAAGCTCATCATATCACACTATGGAAGGCCAACAGGGGATAAATGACACCAGATGTTATATGAGTTTTCTTTTAGGCTTTCATTTCAGACTTACTGCATTCCCCATGCTGCTTTTTACTTGTCAAAAACTAAAATGTGCTTTGATAGATAACAACCCTATTTTCTTCACTGTCTGAGCTTAGAGAATACCATTAAGTATTGATATTGATGGTGCTTAACTAGGGAATGCAACCTGGGACCATAGAAAGCAGGATCCTGGGATCCTGAGATATCTTTCAGTCCCACAGATACATTTTCTGTGAGTCCCAGGGATTTTCTGTTGTTGCTGCTGGGGGTGGTGTCGGGATACATGCTGTGTGATTTTACAACACAAAATGCGAGCACTCAGACAGACAGGAAGAGCAAGGAGGGGCAGGCAGGCTCAGAAACATAACTCTTAGGCCCATCTGCTGCTGCTGTCTGAGCTGCTGAGGGAGTCACTATCATACCAAAAAACTAACAATGAACTTCTGAAACTGAGCTGAGGCTCACTGGTGCAAAATCCAAGGCACATAATTTTAATTTGCTTTGCTTATGGTCTTCTGGAGTTATTGTGTACCCAGACCAGTAGTGAAAAAGGCTGGGAAATGGCAAAAACAAAGAACAGCAGTGGGAGAGCAGACATGCAGAGGAGATGGCACACATGCGTGGCTGCAGGGCATGTGGTACCCCGGTAGCTTTGGTCTGAATGGAGAAGCTGCTCTGTGAGGGGGAAACCTGATGATTCTACCAAGGTGTGGTCATCTTTTTAAAAACTGCCTTGGCCATACAATATACTGCATTCCCTGAGTTAAAATGGCTGGCTAGCGCTGCAGAGAACCTGAGATAAAGAAAATGCAAACCACCTTGCTAAAGGGCAAAGAAATAAATGAATAAATAAGTCAGTCTCAATTGTGAAGGGAAAAAAAAAAAAAAA
>VXAU01001800.1:875066-1089152 GCA_013399695.1 Formicarius rufipectus
CGTGAATCTCAAAGTTGGCACACACATTCTCACCACCTCATGGTCCAGCTGCCAGTACTAACACTCAAGTCTTATAGAAATGCTCTCTCTCATATAGCTTATTTATTTTTATGGAGGATTAATATACTTAGGATGGCTCTTTGGAGCTTTCATGGTGAATTTGATGGGATGCTGTACCATATTGCTGCTTACAAAGGGACACATAAACATTAGCAAAAATAAACAGTAGAAAAAGGGAAATGGGAATATAAGTGCAGTCTGAATTAATAGTAAACATAGCTAGAGATTGTTCATATTTCAGTACTCCTATTATATTATAGCCTTGCCTTTACAGGGATAATACTTTCATAATTAAGATAATGGCTAACTAGTGTGATAGGTATTATACATCTTTTTGAGTCAGTGTGTTTATATGACAACATAATTTGCATGTACATATTACTGGACTATAAAATCTGTGGATTTTATATGTAGTTACATTGATTAGGTACTTGGATGATAAATAGAAGCCATTTGGGGAAAGATGATATAGGATATATTAAACATTTATTTCACCCTCTCTTTATGGCCAGCCACTGGTTTGTTAAATTAAAAGTGTTTAGTCTGGCCTGGATAGTAATCTATGTCCAATATGGATCTAAATATGTATAATAAGCAGTCTAGCTTTTCTAGCAATTTCTTTAGTCATGGGGTTTTAGAAAAGATTTAGACTTCTTTTCTCTAAGACACAGTTTTCTGGACTAGAGGAGGGTCATGGGCATCAGTGCAAGCATGAAAAGCAGCTTCAACACAGCACTGTCAAGGACCACTCTGAGGACCAAAGAACAGCATTTTCTGCTCACAGATACAGTGGATGAAAAGTCTGGATTTCCTGCTTCCTCAGTGCTGAAATGCACTTCTGCTTGAAACACTGCATTTAGAAAAGATGTCAGCTTTTTGTGGGCAAACCTGACTTTTATGGAGATGCTGACACCCGACATATGGCATTTCACTCCCTGCTCCTGAAAGTGCTGCTTTTTGTTTACAGCTCCTTCCTGTCCTGCTTAAAAGTTGAGCTAAACATTTGGGGGAGAAAAAGCACAAACAAAACTACCATAAAACACTTCTAGTATGAGCTTTCCTTTAAATAGCCCTAATTCATAATCATGATTTGTAACCATAATTCAGACCCTCACCCAGAATGGAGGTGTCCCCATTGGCCTGGGTCCCTCAAACACCCAACATCCTTTTCCAGACATGCTCAAGCTCCCAGTGAGGAGGCTCCTGGCTTCTTTAGAAAGCCTGCTCCACTCAATGGGCACGAAATATATGTGACTTTGAAATTGTGTGTTCTCACTTCTGCTTAATAAATATGAAAATTTATACTTAATGAAAATCTACTTTTACCCCTCTCTGCTTTCCTTAATGAGAGCTAATTGAATAGAACAATCTTCATTTGGCAGGACACATCACGAGGGCTTGTCTATACTTAGAAATTTACTGAGATAACTAATCTAAAATGGTTGAGAAATATCCCTACAGCTTTTCTGCCCAAATAGCTGTTCCAGAGCAATTATTTCAAATGAACTATTTTTGTAAATTTTCAAATGTATACAAATCTCCAGTCTAACATCTCCCTGGCATTATATGCCCAACTAGTTTTTATGGATCAACCTATTTGATCTGGTGAGTAAGTCACACTGTAGGGGGGGAAAAGGTAACTTTGGCTCTGATTTGCTTTTATGCTAATGCACTGCAAGGTAAAACAAAACAAAAAAACAGAGCATTAATGCCACGGTTAATTTGGCTATATTGATGCCACAGTACCAGTGGCCAATTCCTAGCCCCGAATACCATATAGGCTACTTTGTAATAAAATCCTTCACCTTTTCTCTTCTGATTAGAACTGAATAATTTATTTCTCAAGCGCTTCCCCTGCAATTTACAGACAGCTAGGCTGCTGTAACTTTCAGAGGAACATTAGTGTGTGATAAGCCTTATTTTAGATCCTTGCTGTGCTCAGCCTAAGAATGGCTACCAAGTTTCAAAGCTCACCAGTATTTCTTTGGTGTCTGGCAGAACACCAAGACAACAGACTTTGCTGAAACAGCCTGGATTCGGCAGTCGTGGCTTGATCCTTTCTTTTTCTGTGTGAGAACCATTTCCCCCAGCATGACCACTGCTTTAATCTTGTATTTTAAACATAAACAGAATGGGAGATTTTACAGTATAATCTGGTAGGCACAGCAGCCTTTTAGAAGAATGAATCATTAACCTGGAAGCTATGTTTAAGTAAAAAGGACAGACAACAAAAAAGGGGGGGAGAGGGAGAGGGAGACAGATTGGTTTTGTTCATGATTTAACACACAACTCTGATCCACCCGCCTCTAAACTGCATTGATGGAGCAGAAATAAACCTCTCCATAAGCAGGGCAGGAAAAAGTGGCAATGTAAAAGAGCTTGAGGAGCATAGGGAGAGAGAGTGACGAAAAATGAATTTGAAAATTTTCTCTCCTGCTGCATTTTTCAAAAGTAGCACATACTTTTATGGTAGTAATGTTCCTGTTGCCATGCTGGTCTAAAGAGACAGAAGAGAAGGCATGTTGAGAAAGGCAATGCCACTCATTAAATCAACTGATATAAGCAGGGAAAAAACAAAGAAGAGGAAATAAAAATGTTCTAGTTTTCCTTGTACTGAAGTCAAGCAGTTTTGTGGGTTTATTTTTTTGTTTGTCTGTTTGTCTTTGTTGTTGTTGTTTTGTTTTTGTTTGGTTTTGGTTTTAGTTTGTTTTGTTTTGTTGGTTTTGTTTTTTGTTTGTTTTTACATTTGATTCCATTATGACATTATGTTATTTTTGTTTAGAGGATAATTGGACTGCAGCTATATGTTAATATGTTAATCAATCTACAGAGGAAGAGTTTCTGAGCCAGTTTCTCATTGAACCATTCTCTCTTTTGTATCAGGCTGGGCAGATTAAATGTAATTTACACCCTTGTTTAAGTTCATTTTACATTGTTATTAGAGTAAGCAGACCCTCTGCTCTTAAACTGCTCTTGAAGGTGGCTTAGACACCCAAATGTGAAGCTGGTGCTACCCATTTGCTGAGTTGTTCAATAAATTTTCCTCTCATTTATGAGTATAAATCTGTGTGTAAATGTATTGACATCAAAGTGTATAAGTGAAGCAAGAGAGTTTGTTAGCATTGCTATAACAAATGTATTTATATTTGTTCATCATGTGTACATGTGTAGTTGTCCTTGTCCTTGATTGCAACAAGAAGGATGTTAGATTGACCCATAATTTTCTTCAACATTTTGACTGTGTGTTTCATTTTCAAGTTTGACCCCTTAAGAAGACAACAGTGTGGAAAAAAAAGGAGGCCTTTCCACTTGTGGTTAGGCTTGGTATTTTCCAATGAATTACTTAAATCCTTTGTGTAACTTGAACTTGTGCTGCTCAATTGTTCACTGCAGTTGGTATTCCCAAATGCACTTGCAACCCATGTGAACAGCAGGTTTTTTTCAGCCATTTCCTGGGAATTGTTTTATATACCTGAGTCACCAGAAGTGACTGAACTAGATCAAAGTAGGGCAAGAGTGAGGTCATCCAGTTGGGTGGCTGTTCCCCTGTGTGCCGGTATAATTTGGTGACGCGGTAAAAGAACATGTTACTGTGACAGGAAGCATCAAAGAGACACATTTCAAGGGAGATGATGCCACAATGAAGCTTGGCCATGACCAAGTGCATGCATATACATGGAGCTACCTGAAGAAACATCCATAGCCACCTATAAACGACATCCTGCTGACCTGCCCAGGGTGGAGGACCATCATCAGCTGAGCTTCCTATTTGCTTGAGAGAATGAGCAATAACACTTTCTTTTCTATTCTTCTTTCAAACTAAGGCATTTGTAAACAAGAAGCAAACTCATACCAGATGGGATCTTACTTTTCATAATGCAAAGACCAAATTGCTATTTAATCCTTCCAAATTGATTTACTACGTCAGGCATCTCTTCTGATGTTAATGGTAGGAACTGAATAATTTGGGGGTTTTTCCCCATCCCAGAACACAGACTGGCTTATCTCCCAGTTTTTACAACTTCTCTCACAGCCACAAAGATGAAGCCACAGATGAATCAATCACAACCCAGGCTTTAGAAGTCTTTTAGACATACATGCTTTTACATTCCTCTCCTTCAAGGCATCTCTACATATTAGAAAAAAGGTGGCATTATGACCCCTTCCTTTTTTTCTTCACAAATCTTCTTTTTTTTTAGTGCTCTAACACCTGCATTTCTGAGATGCCTTGCTAACCTTTTCCTTTATACCCTTAATTTCTCAGGTAGCTCCATTGCAAACAGACAGCTGTTATTTTTTCAGGCAATATTTACTTAAATTGTGCCATGTAGCACACATTCAAATTTCTCTTTCATAAAAAAACATTGCCTCAGATTGCATCTACATGTAGGTAAGGTATCTTTCACAGAATCACATACAGAATATGCTGAGTTGGAAGGGACCCACAAGGATCTTTGTTGTATTTAAGGAGTTTTGTTTGTTTGTTTGTTTAGCTAGAATTTACATGTTTCCACACTGGGTTTTATACTGCAGTTTCTTTTTATTAAGTTTTTTAACATATTTGTCATGCATGACTGTGGCTTCCTCTCTAAGCCTTTAATATATAAGGGAAGCTTGTTGCACAACAAATAAGAATTATCCAATTTCACAAAACAAAAAAGGAAAACCCCCAAAAGATTAAGGTGGACTTAAAGTCTAAAATCTGCCTGTAAATTCAGTCTAGCACTTAAACAGGTATGTAGTTTTGACTGTATGCATAATCCCATTGAAATCTAGCACAGGGAACTGTATTTAGAACAATTTTTGAGCACTGTTCTGACCAGCTGGGGTTGTAACAACTTATGTGTTCAAGCATAACACAACCAACAACCACAGATAATGGAAATTAAAAAAAATAAAAAAAAAATTAAAAATGAGGCCAGAGTTATCCTGGGTTGTCTGTAGAGAATTGCCTTTTCTGGGCTGGACAAGCTGCACACTAACACAGAAGAAACATGATATGAGACAGCTTGCTGGGCACCCAAGATTTGTGGGGCAACCATTTCCAAATCATCATCTGAAAGGCTGAAGAATAATAGTCACAGAGGCCATTGCAGTTTGCTAAAGCAGCTGAAACCTGCTTGATGCCCTAAACACATTTGGAGGAGGTTTTATGATAATTATCTAAATGAGTTATGGAAAAGTTCGCAGGTTGTTCATACATAAACAGTGAGGAGAGCTGGGTAGAGAGATTAATCCAAAAGTGTGGTCTGGTAGCAAAATGAAAGGCAAGAGTTTTCTATGGATTGCAGACCCCAAAGTTGTCCTTTATCTTTCTTTTAGAAGAATTTGATCTCATGGAAAACTAATAAAAAATGAACAGATGTCTTTCTTTCCCTCGGTATCCTATAAGCTACCTGTCATCTCAATGCTGCACAGATCTATTTGATCCTTGTGTGTTCAAAAATACTTACCTATTTTACTGCTGCTAAACTCTTCAAGTTAATTTGTGGAGCTAGCTAGATTATTCACCTTGTGGAAAACTGAGTGGTTAATTTAATTCCAATTCAAACCTTTGCCGTGCTGCTAATTCACTACGTGTGAGAGCACCTTTTAGTTTTTAGATTTCAACCCAAATGTAATAATTGGCCTATTTTACTGAGAGGGAAAAGTTGAATCCATGTATTTCCTATCTTATTCCTGTTGTGTCACTTCTTTGATTTAAAGAAAGATTGTAGCAACAGAAACTAATGCAAATTCTTTTGCCTTTTGATAAACACAGTAATCCTCTATTTTCTAACTACAACTTTCATATTTGCAGACTTCAGGTTTGAGTAAGAAACTTATGTTTTATATTCACCTTCCCTGTTTTTATCTCAGCAATGCTATAATGGTTGTAAGCAGTGTTAGTCTCACTCTGAGGCTTTAAAAAGTTAGAACACTGTTCTCATGAAATTACTCATGAAATCAGCAAAGAAACAAAAAATAAAGTCAGCATTTATTTACCTCAGTTTAGAATTTCTGACTGCAAAAATTCTGTTTTCAGGAATTATAATTTTTTTTTTTCCTAATTTCAAAGTATTTAATTAGTTCTTCTCAATTCTACTTCAATCAACATTAGAAACCAATTGGAAGCCTAAAAAAAACATTGGTTTTCCCTTTAGGGTGTTATGCATACAGTAGATATGAAAGGTTAAGCTCTTTCATTTTGAAGGCCTCAATGGATATTATGAACAGAAACAATTGGTTTAACTATACCATTACACTATTTCTGTTATTTAATGTGCTTGTTTGAAGTGAAAAAAGTCTGTTTAAGTAAATATATTTTTTCTTTCTACACATTCATTGAGTTTAGGATGGATTCATCTACTTAGAACTATTTTAAAGTTGTAAAGATGCTGTGAGGTGTATACAAATATTTTCTAAGACAAGTACCTTAGTAAAAATGTCATTCACCTAATGAAAAAGAGTCATAGCACTCACTGTATTCCAACATTATGTAGAGGTAAAAAATAGAGAAGTTAAATTATATTAAACTAAAAACATGGCTTAAGATATAAAATATCTTCTGATCAGCAACAAATACACAAAGCGAGCAGCTTACTTAGTAGGATGTATTTAGTGACATATTTTACAGCTTGTAAACCAATCAAAAAAAGGTGAAGCTTTTTAAAGGGTACAAAAAAGTACAAATGCAAACAAAAGTAACAAATAACTGTAACCAAGTTAACCACCTTGATGATTTAAATCATGATGAAAACTAACAATTTAAATCCTTGGGAATTAAATCAGGTCAGTGAAAGCTTTGGGTTTGGACACACTTTTCATGCCCTGCAGTGAGCCCCTGACAGAGCCCTGCAATAGCAGCAATGGTTAATCACAACTCTTCCTGCTTTGGAGCTCCCTCCTGGTAATCAAGCTTTGGAACTTTCAAGCTCCTTGCAATGAGGAGGTCCCTGCCCATCCCTGTCCAGGATCTCCTCATAACTGGAGGACAGCAAGTATCACACGAAACCAGGAGACTTTTGGTTGGACAAAAACTGTACCCAATATTTACCCTTTCTCAAATCCCTCTTTTCTCACAGGGAGCTGCTGCAATGGCTGTATCAGGGGAATTTGGATAGAAGGGCCTCCCCATATTTTGTACCTTCTGTTTCAAGCCAGCCAGGAATGGAATTTTTTTGAGCAAAGCATGAGACCTACCTGCAGTAAAGTTTACCATGTCCTGGTTCTGGGGGAGATAAAGAGGCAATTTCTGTGATGCTCCTAATGTGTAACCTGCAATGTGGTGGTGATGAGCCATCTGGAATTTCCTTTTTACTAGAAGCCCACTTATTGCAGCTTTTAACCCATTGCCTGTCTTGCTGGGCTTGAAGCCTGAGTGAGAACACAGTTCCAATCTCACAAAAGCCTCCAGTCAAGGTGCAGGTTTGATAACTGGCCATACAATAGAAGAAGTGTCTGGCTTTATTTCTGGTAGATGAAGTCACTTTATGAGAAATTGGATCTATAAAACTGCAGGGCATGATACAATGATAATAAATGCATAGAAGCTTTCATATTTATTAATTGCACATATTATAAGATAGAAACTAGCCAGAGTAGTTTTCTAAATTGGGATCTAGATTTTTTTTAAAGCAGCAGCTCTTTTAGCTGCATACAAAATCCACCATGAAGTTTCTGAGCATTAAGAGACTGAAAACTGTATTAGTATTTATTATTAGTAAATCAGATCATCATTTGAAGCCCATAGCTAATATATATTACCTCATTCATATATCCAAAAATGGACATTAAAAAACCAAACCAAAACAAAACAAAAAACCCCCAAACAAACAAAACCAAAAACAAAATCAAAAACAAACAAACAAACAAACAAAACCAAAACAAAAAAACAAACTCTAAAGGAAAAAAAGTGACACTTTCTAAAGTCTTGCCCCAATCAGTCAATAAAAAATGACTTCTAGAGATCACTTCCTCAGAAATTACTTGCCGGCTTCCATTTACTGTTCTGAAGCATGAATGATAAATAGCATGAATCTGATGTTATTCCTAGCTTAGAAAGGGGAAACTGAGGCACTGAAAGTTTATGTAATTTCTTCAGAACTGACAAAGGGCATGGAAATACAAGTCCTGTTCTTGGTCTCAAGATCTTCCACTTATTTTTCAAAAATAGGAGATGTTACTGTGATGATTGCATTGTTTCCTTTAGGGTGGAGGGTAAGTGAGTCTCCTTCCACCAATTTCCTTGATATTGTTTGCTAAATTCCTCCTTATGGCTGTCAACAGTGCATTTAAAAACCAAAATATATAAAGGAAAAGCTCTGCCACATGGCAGGTATAAAAAGCAACAGCTCTAAGGATTCATGCAAATATTTAAATATACCTCCTACATTTAACCTAGTGCTGTTCATGTTTTATGTTACACTGCCCAGAGGTGTTTCATTCTTTCCTACAAAAAAACTATATTTGAATTTTTATTTATTTTTTTTTTTTGCTTTTATTCCAATAATTAGTCATTTAGAGATCTGCAGGGAGAGGTACCCCAATGCATTTCCTTTTGAGGTTCCTTGAATTAGGGTCAATGCTAAAAGAAAACATTTTCCTGCACACCTCTCCCCTTATATCTTTAAACGAATGTCACCCGAATGGCATTGCCACTCAAAACCATCGCAGAGAAATTCCTCTCGTGCTGATAGTGCAGTGTGGGAATCTCTAAAATTGTCCCCCTAGGCTCGAATTCAGCCCCTGAAGGTTCACTTGAGTTTAATTTCACTAATCACACGGGGACAGTTATTTTTTTGCTCTCGCTCAGCTTCTCTTTCACATGCAAGCACACACACACACACACACACACACACTCTCACACTGCATCCCTCCCGCTCTGTTGCACTCAGGTCCAGATTTGCTCTGACCACTCCCGCACACAAGCAGAGAGCGACACAGCACCACCGTGCCTTAAGACCATAGGTGGGTCGTTTGCTCCAAGCCAATTGACTCACATTTGAGATGGTAAGATTGATTTTGATCCTGCATTTCTGAGTTTATTTAACTGATTTCAGAAGCTGCCACGGAGGTGGGGGGGGGATTACTACAGGCCACCAGCAGTCTGTNCGAGGGGGGGGGGGGGGGGGCAGAGATCGTCTTCAAGGTTGCTGTCATCTGGAATTTTATGTCCTTCATTTTCTTTCGCTCTGTATGCCTGTCACATCGGCTTAACTGTGAGTAGCGTACTAGCCAGTACCTCTGGCACACTGTATATTAATAGAATATTGATATAGCCCAAATACTGTTGTGGGATTCATCATTTGGTAAATCCTCTGCCGTCTGCAGTTTTACAGAGCCGTTTAATTAGCAATTTTACAACCTCCTATTCTCTCATTAAATTAATTAATAATTAAGTTCAAATATAGGCATCTTTAATGTCATAATTATATTTCAGTTTTATGGTCACCAGAGTTTAGCTCATTAGGCAAGGTAGTCATAAACCACAGCTCTATTTAGGGGGCTGAGGCACTAATGCACAGGTAGTTTGCTTCTGCTTGGTATTTTTTATCCTTCTCACTTTCTCCTCTTCTTCCCTCCTGCACCCACCTCACCCCAAATTCCCAAATTCTCCAGCTTCCCTTCCCCTCGTTGCTCTCTGCTAACACGGGCATTTTTATCCTGTGACAGCTCCTTCTCATTTGTATGTCATGTTAAAAAAATAAAAAAAAGGCAAAAAACCCCTGTCACACACCCTCACAGCCTCCCCCTCCCTGTTATTCCCTGTGGAGCAGTGCAGAGACACTGGTCTGCTATGGGTTCTGCTTCCTTGCAAGCCTCAGGGACCACCTCCTCCAGTGCTGGGCACCCAGAGGTGGCACATTTTGTGCGGCATCCTGTTGGTGACATTGTATTCCTTTTCCACTGTGTGATTTACCAAGGCATGGGACGCAGTAATGACATTTCACACAGTATGATGTGTTGTGCATTGTTTTATATGTAGTGGATTTATTTCAGTCATTATCACTGATTAAACCAGCTTAGTTGAAAAGGCAAAGCAAAACTTGGCTTTGAAATTGTTCTTATTTAATTTTGTTTGTGCTCACATAACCCAGGACAGCACTAATTATCTCTTTAGTGTAGCTCATATTTCTAATGTAATTCATATGTAAATTGTAATTTAAATCATATGGGAATGTTTGTGTTCCTTGCATATTCTCAGTAAAGAGCACAAACAGTGAATTAAAACTGTTTGGAAATGAAAACTTTATGTTGCCTTTTTTGAACTGTCTTTGATTTCTTTTGGCTTGTTTCTCTAATGAATCATGATTCAATTGGGTGGCTAAGACCAATGCATTTAGTCTCCTCTCTCCGTATTTACACAGCTTGCTCACTGGCCTGATTTTCCTTCTGAATTTGGAAGGCTGGGGGGAGTTTTCTGAATGATCACTACCTTTGGAAAAAAATAATCATGAGATGACTAATTGCTATTGCTAATAATAACTAATAATTACTATTACTAATAATGAAGTTTATTTGTCTGACTTCAGAGCCTATGAGCACAGCATGGCACTATTTGTACCACTTTGCTATTCAAAAAGAGCCTTGCAAGGGGTTATTTCTGTTAATATTAAGTTAGAATTTTAATCCTCACCCAAGTTTTCCATCTAATAACCTTAATTTTTATTTTTTTTTCCTTTTCCTAGATGCAATATTATTGTCTTCTCTAAAAACTGCTGTTGCCCACAGAAAAGTGGTCTTTTGGCAGGGCAAGTCAAAACTTTTTTGCATGAGTAGAGCACAGGAAAGTAAAAGTTGTTTCCCAAACGTCTGAAGTTTCAAGACAGGTTTGTCTGCTGGATGTGGGAATGCTGCTACTCTACACTCCAAGACCAAAAACAGAACTAAGGTTAACAGCAAAATCTGTGTATCTCCAGGAGGATGAATATGAAAGCCTGCAGAGTCATGGGCAGCAGGTGCAGGTGCGCTACCAGCTCCTGCAGCAGAAAAGAGGAAACAAAAGGCCTGAAGGAAACAGGAAGAGCAACAAGTTCAAATGGAAGAATAATTAACCTAGAGAGCTATCAAGTTAGTGGATGATGATGTCAGTTACACCTCTCTTTGATGGAACTGCCCTCTACACTTCCTAGGCAAAACTCTGCTCTCAAATTGGTGAGAGAACAAATGTCTGTTTCTCATCCTGCCAAAAAAGGTCTTTGCCCAGCCCATGCCAAATGAAGTCCCCTGTGCTGCACACAGGCCAGGCCACAGTGTCACTCCCCTGCCCATGCGAATTGTGACCTGACCTGCCTGTGGCCACACAGGAGTGTGTTTGCAGTGCTCCCTCAGGTTTGGTGCAGGGGACTTGTGACAGGATGGTCCCAAAAGCCTCTTCCCGTGGGCAACTTCTGCTCAGGCTGGTAGGCAAAGCCCTCAGGAGAAAAATCCTTAACTCCCTGCCCCTATCTCTGTTGTTCCTGGGTATTGCTGTGGCCAGAAGAGAGGGCAGGCTTTGATGACTAATTCTGGTGTATTAATTCCCATTGCTGTAATGCTGAGCTCTGGGCCAGGTGACCCTGCTCGTCAGGGGACAGATTGCAAGAAGGAGGCAGAGGGGTCACATCAGTGCTTCACAGCATCCTTCTGCCGGCTCCCCATGAGGAAAACCACTCCCTATTTTATGGCAATCTCATCTTCCTCAGGCTTTGGGGAACCCCTGCAGATAAACTCAGCTCAGCAAGGTGCAGCATTGGGGCACCACATAGCGCGGCTGGACAGGGGATGGACAAGGCAACAAGAAGGACCACTGGTGTGGTGTGGGTGTGACCACAGAGCCCTCCTGCAGCCAGGTGCCCTCCAGGGAGGGACGCTGCTCCACGTGGGGCATGCATTTCAAGCACACGTGGACACATGCACCCCCCACACACACACACACAAGCAGGCGCAGCTCCCCGTGACGACACGAGAGCTGTCCGAAACTATTCTCAATAATTGATTTGCTGTTTAATTGAACATCATGACTGACTAGCATAGCTCATTACTTTACTCATTAGTTAATTATCGAAGAAAGTAGGACAAGTCAATAAAATGGAAGGCTGTAAATTCCAATACTAATTAGCGCCGTTTCCTCAGAGACATATTTAAGGGCAGATTGGCTACCCAAGTGTCCCTGGACCTTGTAGATGAAGGGAAAGGGTAGACTTACCATAAATCTAGATTACCGGCGAGCAAGGCTCCTCAGCAGTAAGTATGCAAGTGCACAGGTGCTGAGCTACTGCCAGGCACCCTCTTGGAACTGGAGTATTAGAGCACAAGCAGCACAGAAATTCCTATTTTTAAAAGAAAAGAGAGGGAGGTGGGGGCGGTGAGGAAGGGAGCGCTCACACACCAGAGAGGCTCCATATTTAAAATAAATTATGCAAACTGAACTACTTCTGCAGAGCACATTTCCTTTCTGAAACTGTCCCTTTTCCAGTCTCTCACACATGTGTTCACTTCGTCCTCTTTTTTTGGCAGTCCAAATCCTAGCCAAAACACTAGCATGTCCCTTCAGGAGTGGGCACATTTTTATTGTGTGGGTCCTAATTTATATCTCTTATTTGTGTTTTGTTTGTTTGTTTGTTAATAAAATATTCCAGTGATGCAGAATTTAATGTGTCCAGCAGAGCTTTAATTGAGGTAAAAAGTAAATTAAAGCAAATAAAGACAGTCTCAAAGAAGGCTGGAAGACAAGGAGGCAAAGAAGTGGACATAAATGTAGCATGTCTGCATGCATGGTATATATTTTATATATACATGAGGTGTTTTATATATATGTGTGTATATACACTTAATAAGTGTATGCATGTATATAAAAAATACGTGAAGACACACACATACATCTCCATACGTACATGCACATGGAAATATGCCTACATAGGGTTCTTGTTACTCAGCAGGATGACATTAGCAAATTCCTTGAGATCTGCAGTTTAAAAGCCCCCAGGAATTACAGGCTGCTTTTTAAAAATCAGCATAAGAGGACTCAAGACTATGAAAAGGTTCTGTTGACATACTGGTACACTGTTCAACCATTTGTCTAAATTATTATAAACAACTAAGGGATCAGGATAAATATATTTTCTTAATTCCTTTTCTTTGGAAGCATATCTTCTGGGTCTTCCTCTTAATATATATTCACTTTTGAAAAATTAATTTCCAGTTAGGTGAATGGAAATGGAGATCAAAAGCATTACTTGAGCTCAACTTAAGGGAAGAAATCACCCTAAGAATAGCTCTCAGTCTGGAGCTTTAAATATTTAGTAATTCTAAAAATATATTAATGGATTAACGTAAAAAATGCTAACAAATGTCTGTTACTTGACTTACTACATTTTGTGCCTGCAGTTCTGATTCTTAAGTCCCAAGTTATGTTTTATTTTCAAGTGTTTTAAAAAGTCCCTTGCCACAGTGTTCTAAAGATTGCATGGATTTTTAAAACAGCAGTTTTGTGAATCTGGCCTCTGGTGCAAGTTAAGCAAGACTGAAATTCAGGGAAGAAGGGGTAAATGTGGTTGTCTTGCTTAATAGAAAGCTCCTGATAGAAATAAGGCAGGGAAAAATTCTCTATTTTCATAAAATAATGATTTTTAAAAAGTGGTATTTCATTATCCATGTTTAGGGGGGGGGAATATTTGTTTGGGATATACGCTTGCATTTGTGAAGGATTGGGGGAAAAAACCTCAAAACGACGCTATATAAAATTGAACTGGGAAAGAGTAGGGAGGAAAAGATTTCCCCAATCAGCAAAGGCTAAGGAACAGCATATACAAGCACTGCACACTTACCAGAATTTGGAAATTATAAAGGACAACATTCAGAAAAGTTGTGCTCCCTCTTTTGTTTCCAGACAATGCCAAGCCCTCTTTGATACTGAGATTTGTTTTTATTTTTTTTTTAATGATTCTGTTGAGGTCATGTTGGATCCCTAGAAATACTTGAACACCTCAGTTACAGGGCCTCAGGGACAGCTCCCAAACTGAGCAGCCAGAGTGCCCAGCCCACAAGAGCTCAACATACATGATGGGGAGAAGGCTGTGAGAGGACCCACCTTCAACGTTTGAGTCAAGCTTTAGAGCCACAAATGGCTCCAAATGTACACAAATGTGCAGTGCTTAGATTCTACACTGTTGTTTGTCATACATATTATAATGTGTGTACATAATGTAAGGTAATTCTCATTTGCATCTTTAACTTGTCTGTATCTGTTATTAATCACTCCAAAACTGGACGCAGAAGTGGATTAGCGAGTGCAATACCCCCAGCGCTCTGAGCCTGCCAATGCCAAACGTGCAGACTGGAAGTGCTCTGGCGGATTTACAGAGGTCCCCTTCGAGATGGAGCCCCCCAGGCCCCTTGCAGCCTTTAATCAGCTGTAGCTGGAGTGAAGCTGTCAGCTCCTGCTTGTGTTCTGTCGACTTCAGCACCACTTAAAGCATCCCTGACAAAGGCATGCTGAACATTGAACAGTTGATCTGTGGGCAAGCTTTTGATTTTGCAGGAAACTTTTCAAGCTTCCGCTTTTTTTAGAAGGGAAAACTTGTGAAGTTATTAGGGAGGGAAATGGAGGAAAAACATCCTTCAGTCAAACTCTTTTGTTTTATGAGAAACCCAGATGTTATCTTTTCTTTAGCAGGATGATGGATTGGCTCAGTTCAAGGTGATATCCCAGCTGGTGCAAGAGAGAGCAAGGGCTATCATATGACGGTGACACCTCTCTTCTTCTGTCAGTCAAATCGTTCTGTAGAACTAGAGCAGCATGCTATTATTAGAAGTATTTTCATATAGATTATTCACACTGAAATATTTGTTCAGCTCTAGTGTATTTATAAGTTTCCCATTAAGAATTTAAATTTAAAAGATCTTTTCCAGCTGCACAAACCTCCCCAAATACTCTTCCTCCATATCCCTACCTCTGGTGTTGTTTGAAAAACATACAGGTGTAAGTGAGACAGTCTGGATAGATGACTTCAAGAAAAGCTGTTTCAAATTTGTTTTAAATACTAAAATGCAAAACACCCCCAGCCACACCCAAAAATTCTTGAATATGTGTAAATTATTTGGAGATTTTTTTTGTTTCCATTTCCATTCCTTTCTGATGCCTGGGACCTTTTTTTTTTTGGGAGGGGGGGGCGGAATTTATGGGCTAAGCCTATTTTTTGCTAATTAAAGGTCTTACCTCCTCCTCTTGGGAGTTTAAAAACTCTACTATTATTTCTTCACAGAGCTCACGCCCGCAGTATCCCTACTGTAAATGCAGCTGAATCTTACCTAAGGATGACAAAATAAGGCCATGGCACATCTGAGCAGTCTGGAAAGGGACAAAGGGAAGTAGAACAGACAGTTTTTTCACAAGTGAAATTCAGTTTCCCCACAGGCCCCATGCTAATGTCATTGTAAGTGGAAATTATTGTAACATTAGAACACTTAGTTACAATAACCACCCTAATCCCTGGGGACTCTGTCATTTGCCACCCCACAGCATGGAAAAGGTCCTGAATAGCCTCCTTCCCTTGAGGGAAAGGGAGAAACTTCCTTGAGGACACCCTAAGAGTTAAGAGTCCTCAAAAGACAGATTTGGATGCCTTCTATGTCATTCTTGTAAAACGGAAATGAAAACACCTCTGGTCTCCTAAATGCACCATATGAAGATTATAGCAACCTCATCCAGACAGAAATTAGGAAATTAATTCTAAATGAATTACAAATTAAATTAAGCATTGGAGTAATTAATATTTATGTGGCACCAATATGTAGCTATTTATTACTACCAGTATGAGTGTTGTTGGTATCACTTTTACTATTTTAATTTTTATTTTTTTATTTCTGTAGCACTTAGAAACCCTCACTACAGATGAGACCACTATTGCACCAGACAGACAGAACAAATCAAATCACTCTTCCTTCTCCAAAGGGTTAAGGAGCAATGACTGTACTTACGGAAGCAGCTCTGGTCCTACCAACGCAGAGAGTTGTCTAGTGAAGTCTGGAAGAATTTTTAAAGGAAAAAAAATATTAATTCTATTTTAATACTTAATAGGCATTAAAACCCACACCTGGATTAGGCACAGTTAGTGGCAAAGAACATGCATGGGCAGACTTAATAAACTGAAAAAGAAAGAACAGCTTTATGAAAAAACAGCAGCAACAAACTATTATAGACTTCAATGAAGGAACATTTCCAGTCATATTTAAAAGGAGAAAAAGTTTCACACAAAGTCAGGCCTACCCATATTGCAAAAGCCTGAGGAATGAGCAGAGTGCCAAGAAGAGTCAAGTAAAGGCACCCATCTCCATTATACATTAAGAAATAAACAAATGAGGGAATAAATAAATGTATGTGCATATATTTGAAGAACCCATTTTTTCTGCAATTGACATTCATCAAATTCTCACTGCCTCTCCCTGTCAATTCTCTTCTTCAATTAACCAATAAATCAATTTGTTCTTTCTCCATCAGAAAAATCCCCCTCTCAGCAAAAAATGCATAATTTCACTATCAGATCAATTCACCCATCCTTCTCACTGCTCAGTCGATAATCTCTGCATCTCCTAAACAACAAAGAGGTCAGTGTTAAAAAACCTGCCTCGGAAGTTTCTCTCCCTTATTTAGCATTCTACCTACATACAGGTGGCTCTCCAGGCAATTCCTGAGCACACAAGCATGGCAAACACTGAAAAAAATACTGCAGGGAACTGGAGTTTAAGGCAAGAGAAAGACCTGAACTGAGCTTTTCTTTCCAATAGCATTGGAGCTTATTGATAACTGGTGGAATTATATGTCAAACCAGAAATGCAGGCAAAATTTCACAATATATTTAAAAAATAAAAAAGGAAAAATGAGGATGCAATGACAGGCAGCATCATTTTTAGATAATATATAGAGCTTTTACAAACCATTCTATCCTACTGAACTATTCTTACTGAGTCGGATAAAAGTAACAAGAAGTGTCCATACCCAAAGTTCTAGGGATCCATAAATTGCAAATTCTTACAGCTATGTAGAAAGAAAAAATATTGTATTCAAATAAAGAATGACTGTAAGCCAGGCACTTTTTGTTTGACCAGAAAACCATCAATAGACTTCAGTACATTCAGGATGTCTTTTCAAATCCAAAATGAAAGGAAATGTGGTATTAGAAAGACACAACTTATCTGAAAGGTTGCACTTTCTGTGCAAAGCACAGGTTCAAACCCAGAGACCTCTTCAGTGTGAACAGACACCCAGCTCTTGGTGAAACACGACCGTGTAACTAGACAACGTTGCAATGCTCAGCAGATTATGGCATGAAGTGAAAGAGAAGCAAGAAATTTAGATTATATATAATAAAGCAATTAGCCAAGTAGGATAGAACACTGATATCCGTATTTGCAGCACAGAAAGAACAAGGAGCTCACTTTCCCTGGAATTTTAGGCAAAAAAAAAACAAGCACTCCATTTGATGACGAGGGAAAAAGTTTGGTGAGATTATATTTTGGGGGACTTCTCTATCATTCAAATATGTAAAGATTTAAAATACAAACTGCTGAAAGCAATGTATCTTCACTTAATTCTATGTTTGTTTCGGTTTTGTTTATTAGGGGGGTTTTTGTTTAAAGTTCTGCTGAATGTTCTTTTACCTCAGGTTTGGGGTTTTTCTTCGCACTTCAATTGCTTGCTCTCTGTAGCAATGAGGCAGGATATGAAGCATGTTTTTTACTTCCAGTTGTGTGTCAGAGCAAAAGTGAATGTTACACCTTTTTCTCTCTCATCTATTAAGATTTGTGAATATTTTCATACTAGGGCACTATTTGAAATATTTCTGAATAAAAATCCATTAAATCCTAATGAGTTACCATTCTCAGTCACTCGCCTGTTTCTTAATCTGTTTTGCCATTAACTCATAAATTCAACATAGTAGGCCAAGTCAGTCTTGGGCAAAAATTTCCAGCTGAATATCTTATTTAGGGAAGAATGCAAATATGGGACAAGCCAAACTATTCATAAACTTGTGCTGAATTTTGTTAGTAGGTCACTTGAAAGTAAAAAGAAAGAAAATCACTAAAGTCAAACCCCTCCCTTTCCCTTCATTTTAAACATTTCCATTTATTGCCTCAAACTGATTCTTTTCCATTCTAGGGAAAACAAGGTGTTATTTTAACCCACTTAGATACTTTCTACACAACTGCAACTTACAGACACCAAAATCTCCCTAAAAACACCGGGGAAGCTGTAGTCTTCTTTGGGAGCCCCAATGGTTTTGAGTGCCTTGCAGCTGGGAACATCATTTGCATCAAAGAGCTCCTAGTGTAAAGACTCCTCCCTGCAAAGATGCTCTGTCTTCATTTGTGCACTCACATCACCTCTGCAGTGAGATAGGACATCACACAGCACATTCAGTTAAACTCTCTGCAGGACAGTGTTGGGTACCTTATTGGTCTATACTCTCATGGGGAACCTTTCTGTGGTCTACAGTTAACCAAAAAGGAAGTTGTTGCAAGGTGGGGTTCTCTTCTCACAGGTAAACAGTGACAGAATGAGAGGGAGTGGCCTCAGGTTGCACCAGGGGAGGTTTAGTTTGGATATTAGGGAAAAAAAATTTCACTGATAGGGTGGCCAAGCACTGAAACAGGCTGCCCAGGGAAGTGGTGGTGTCACCACCCTTGGAAGTGTTCAAAAGACATGTGGATGTGGCCCTTGGAGATATGGTTTAGTAGTGAACACAGCGGTGTTAGGTTGACAGTTGGACTTAATAATCTCTTCCAACATTAGCCGTTCCATGATTTTAGGAAAGTGCTGAAGATCACGGCTGTAAAAGGTGCTACAAAACACACAAATATTAGAAGCCTTTTCAACTGAAAAGCTATAATAAGATACAGTTTTTTGAGACAAAAATTGTCTTCACTTTTGAGACAGCTTAGGTCTACATGTATAACATATACACACATTTCACATTATACAGTTCATATTGGGAGCACATGCATTGCTGAGCATTTCTGATATGACTTCGTTTAAGATTGACCTTCCATAATATAGACATGAGTTTGTTTTGAACCATAGTCTGATTGTATGTGCCTTACAACATAGGGAAATAATCTCTCCTTGAGCTGCCTTGGGGTGGATAAACACAGTTTTCACAGCGTTACCCCAAGGCCATAAAAGCTGCATGGTGGGGAGGGAGGGGAGAACTAATCAGTGCACAAGATTATGGAAGGCAGAGAAGATCGCAGGACACAGATTGTGCCTACCACACTCTTTGTGATCATCACCCTATGGCTGTCCCTTAACCTGGGAGGACAGAGACACAAAGAACAGGATACAAGAGCTCTTTTTGACCAAGCAATTTACTCTCACATTATGTGGCAGCAGAGAACAATGCCCATACATCTCTTGAGCAGAAAGGCGTTTTCATGTCATTGTCCCTGAAATCCTCATTTTTGTTAACCACAGGGCTTACGGCTACACTGCCCTTCCCCTCCACCCCTTTCCCTTCCAGCTTCCAGTAGCAGGGAAGAGGTTAGGCCAGCCTACTGCTGGCCCCGGGGAGGAGGTGGCAGAAGGCTGCCCTTATTTACCTTGGCCATCTCCCCGTGTAATCTGGGTAATCGTGTGGCTAATCGGCGACGTAGAGGAGCCCCCTACGCCACAGCTCACAATGCCAACCCATTCATTTTTCATACAATGGGGCATTTAAGTCATCCCATGCCTTGCCAAGGCGATTGCACTCCCTTTGTTCTGATGTTTTCGGCAGTGTTCTCCTGTCCTGCTCCCCCTTTCACACCAGCATATGTCCTAACTCTTGTCTGCTGCAGCTGGGCAAGGGCTGTTGTTTTTGTTTCCTTCTTCAAAACCAACGAATCGATTATGATGGTGTGAAATGTGGGTTAAAACTGTCCCTGCATGTATGCATACATTAGCCATTTGCTACATTACAACTTCACAGCAAGGTGACCGACGAGGCAACAGTGCTCATGCTCTTCCATTTAGGATGGGCAATCTGTTCAGGATAAAAGAAAATAATAAATAAAAGGCTGACTGGACATATTGTTTCAAAAATGGCTCACCGGGCTATATCAAAGTGAAATAAAAGTACCTCTAACCCCCATGTACTGCAACTGTAAAGAAAGATCAAATCTGGTCTATAATGGAAAATTACAGGGTTCACATATATGGATATAGACTATTAAATTCAGGTAACACTCCTGCAATAAGGATTGCTATTGCATATTTGCCTTTACTCACTGCCTATCTCACATTTGGCATGTAGGGAACTCAACAGCCCTATAAATTATAGGATCTGATCTCATCTTTGTACAAACCAAAGGCAAAGAAGCTCACAGAAAACAGCTGCACTTCAGGATCTACCTCTCCTCGGGTGTGTTGATACTTGGAGCAGAATTGGCAAGGACGTATTGCCTTCATAGGTTAAACTATCAGCTCTCTTCTGTCCCTGACTGGCCACCACAAAAAGTCAGTTCTCTCCAAAAACTCTTGTGTAGCATGTACAAAACAGGTCTTGTGGCTCCTTTGCTCTTCCAAGGTGAAAAGAAAGGAAATATCACAGCAACTCCCTCAAAATTAATACTGCAAGATCAAGTTAAGGTCTGGAACGGAAGTGCCTTTTTATTTCTAAGAATAACCCTTAATGCATGTTAATACAATTCAAGTAATTAAAAAGAAGCATTTAATGACATGCTAGAAGATGTCATTCCTTCCTGGTTCTAGTTCATACTATTCCATGGATGGACAACAGGTGCTGAAACATGAAACTCATGAATTTTCTCATAAATGCCTGAGCCATGTTTCTTGGCTTGAATTCAGCACATGGAAGTTCACATTTGTGTTCTGTATTACAATCAATTTTCATTTTTTACTCCTAAAATTGGAAAAAAAAAAAACAACACATTTTGAGCCTTGGTCTTGAGAGCCAATTTTCCACAGTTTTCTAAGAGTTAATTAATTAACATATGTGCATTATTTTGCAGACTTATAAATAGTACTGTATTGTACAAAAGGAAAAAAATTGTTTAGCATGCTCACCTAGTTTTTTGAGTGCTTAATCAAAAACAAACCAGGAAATTCAAAATCTTGAGGGGAACAGAGGGCACAACACAGGTGTATTTAAAACTTCATTATGATTATCAAAGAAATTACAATATCTTGTTTCAAACTAACTTTCTAATGTCAGAATTTTGAAACCTTTCCCTCCCCCAAAAAAAAAAAAATCACAAAATAACTATAGCAAATAAAACTTCTCAAGACTAATCTTTCAGGGCAGACTCTGGTACTAGAATGTGTAGTGGGAAATTATCTATTTGTACATCTCCCACTGAAGTAAAGCAGATTTTGTTCAAATTGCCATCAGTAGAATTTATAGCACTTGAAAATTATGTTAATACAACTAAATTTGGAAATGGTTACCACCTCCAGCACCCAAACAGCAGGGACGGAGCTACAGCAATATAACTGTGCTAATCCCAGCATGATGTATTCCCAAATCTCCCTGTATCAAATCATTCTGAAGGGTTTTCAATATACAAGTTAATTAGCTACAATGAAGCAGCAGAGCAACATCTAATGAAGATCGGGGCTTAAAATACCAGAAGTGGCCTGTTGTACCCTTTCCTCAGTCTTTAATATTAACATATTATTTTGAAACAGGTTACAGATATAGTTCAAGTGTAATTTAACAAGAGACAGATGGCCTTTAATGAACAGGATTGTTTTGACTGTATGGTAAACATAGTGGACATTTTAAAATATGCATTTTCAACAACAACTACAAGAACACCATTTCTGTTTTAGCACCTCAAAATGCTACTGCCATGCACTATCTATCTATCTATCTATCTATCTATCTATCTATCTATCTATCTATCTATCTATCTATCTATCTATCATCTATCTATCTATCTATCTACTTGTAATGCTTAGCAAAAAGATGACACTATTATGTTACTAAGAAATTACGTACTCAGTTTCTCATTTCTTAAAAAAATCACTGCATGGAAAAGCAGTTGTGTACGTTCTATTCGAAATAAAGCTCTCTAAAACTAATTGCATAGAATTAAAAAGATACAAGTAACTAATGTCTGCAATATACAACTTGCAGAGATAAGATAAAAAACATAAGAGTAAACCTAATTTTCTAAGAAATATCTGCTCCTTTTAGGAAACACAGAACTGTCAGTCGAATATTTCAGATTTAACTAAGAAATGAAAAGCCCTAATTAATTAAATTAAGGTCCTGATCTTCACTGGATGTGGAAGTCAGTGGGAGTTTATCCACATGAACCTCTTAGCTGGAGTGGGACTGAACACTCCCTTTTGCTCTCTATCAAGGATGAAACTCATTTTGTAATCCCACCACTTCATTATCACCTTTCCAGCACATTATCTTTGCTCTAATCCTTCTGTCACTTTAGGGACTCAGGGTCATTAGAGCACTTGAAGAGTCGATGTTATTGTCATGGAGGTGTGAATTGATCACTAAGATGACAACTGGTGACAAATATACTTTATTAGTCTGCTACTTTGCCTCTTAATTGCTACTGATTATCCTGTCTGTTAGGAAATTTGGACTCCTTCTGCCACGGCTTTCTAATAGGACCACATAATCATTTCCCCCTCACCCCCGGCCCCTAAAGGAGCCCATTTAGACATAATATATTTGCCCAACTCAATGGAACTACTTATGTGAGTAACATCAACAAGGTAAGGCCCTTTAACCCTCCTACTACATTGTGTTTAGATTTTGACTGTGTTTAGAATTTCTCTGTTAAGAAATTTCTGATTGCTTCTTTTCCCTTCCAAAAGCATGAATAGGAGCATCTTTTTTTTATTTATTTTTTTTCCCAAAGGTCTCAGTTTAGATATGGCTATGCTTACTATATGAATGGATTTCCCAGAGGAAGAGCTGGCTTTCCAAACATCAACATATTACATTTAAACTACACATTAAAACAAACAAAGAAATTAAACTTTTGCATCTTTCTAGATTTCACACACTGCAAGTCTCAATTTCTGTTGAACACAAGAATTACACTTAGTATTTAGTTTTAGAGAACTCACTGCTTAAAGAAAGGTTAAAAAAAAAAAGGAAAGGAGAAAGAAAATACTTCTCAAACTACAGAGCTAAGAGAGTAGAAAAATCTTAGAGCAGCATAAAATTCCTATTGCACTTGATTGACAGTGACAGTATTTGTACTGCTGGTGGTTTTCTTTTATATTAGGGTAAACATATTTATAGGGAATCACACAGTAGCAAGAGAATATTAAAGCAGAACTCTTAAGCTCTCTGTTCTTTCCTATGAACATTGATTAAAATATAACACTGACAAAAAGAAAACAAGTCCCACATCTCCTATTCCTACTCCAAAACCTACAGCCAGTCTCTGTATAATACTCCTTTCCAAAATCAAGTGTTAAATCTAAATCAGGAAAAAAGTAAGAACTTTAACAAATGTCTAATCTTGAATTTTGTACTAGAGACATTACAATATGAATCTAGCTGCTCAGGATGAGTATTTGACCTTCCGAAGTCATCTGAAGTGTTCAAGGTTATTTTATAGGATCATCCTAATTTCTAAGGATGACACATTTCCAATGAAAAAAAAAAGTTGCTACATAAAATTCGGATTGGCTCTTTGAAATTTACTGTGGTCAAAAGAAAACTCGAAACAGTTTGTGCAATAATCTGATCCCTCCCTTTTTCTTTTAACCTACATAAATATTTTGCAAAGGCACTTTGTTTGCTTATTTAAAAAAAAAAAAAACAAAAACAAAAAAAAACCTTGCCGATTATGGGGCTGCTTTATTAATTTTTAGTTGATTTCACTGGAGAAAAATAGCAAATACCTATTGTATTAGTCTTCCAGAAGTATGACAGCTTTTTACAGATAGTTTTACATGCACAATCCTGTTCAAGAAAAACAAAACTTCTTTCATTTTTCCTCCACAGGTTGCTACAAAGCACAACTGCTCCTGACAAGAGTGTAGTTTGGCCTGCTAGTGCCACTGTCTTCTTCAAAAGGAGGTCCTGATCCATATTTGGATTAAAGTCTCTGTAGACTCCATTTTAAACTGTAACTACTTTAACTTCGCTAGTTTAGGGTTTAAAATATTTTAATTTAATTAAAGCACAGCCCATAAGTGGTCTATGTAATTTCAGTCTGAGTGACTCACCTCAGTTTTCATTAAACCTGTACCTTAACAGCTTGGCTGACCTGAAACAAATTGGCCTGTGTGAAATAACACCCACACCAAGTGCAAGAGGGATGGGGTTGATGAGCAAGATGTTTGGGAGACAGAACGTATCTGTGAAGTAAATGGGACAAGGTCAGTACTGTCGTGGTCACTTCTGAAACCAGTGTCAGTGCCTGCTTTACACAGCCTGCTCTAAGAAATGTAGCCTTAGGAAATAGCAGATACCTGGCAGCATTTCTGGACGCAATCACACCTGGATATTCATGCTAGAGGATGGGTACTAAGAAACAGAAGACAATGTAAAGGCATTGAGACAAACTGGTGCAGTGAGATGTGGTGGAGATGTTTCCTTACCATTGCCACACTGATGAGTCAAATTGGGTTCCCACAGAATGTAATTACTGCAACAGAAAAGCAGTAAGCAGTCCTTCCTGGAAGGAGACTGAATAACCATAACCTACTCATTATGATTTAGGTAAGTCATAAGGTCAAGAAGAAATAAAGTAGGTAGGTGATCCTTGTTTGTCCGAACAGCTTTTCCAACAATTTGAGATCTTTCTATTTAACATTGGAAAACATGGACTCTCCTGTGGGACAGTCTTTAAGCTGTGGTAGAATTAAGTGTCAGACAGCAATTTCTGTGGTTGACCCACTTAATGGAGCTCTTTGCTCCACAACTACTTACAGATCAGAAAGTTATTGTCCTTTTGTGGAAATTTCCACTTCATTGAAATCTAAGAAGTACAAGATTATCTATCTTGAAAACAGAAAAATAAAATAAAATCTGAGTAGGTAATGAATTTCACATAAACAGCTTTGAGGTAATTTCTATCAAAGAAGGTAGACCTTTTGTGAGATGGGGCAAGAGTAGCCCAGAAGAAAAGATGCTGAACACCTTGGGGAGGGGACACAGTGTACTGCAGTGGCCAACAGTGCTAACTCGATGGTCCAGGCAGGATGTCATCATGGAGAAGCAAACAGGTGATATTACCTCTACATCTGGTAATGAGAAAACTGTCTCTGAAATATACTTTGATGTCCATACATAAAGAATGGGAAAATAATTGGAAAATTTTAGGAGATTAATTACATAGTTAAGGGACTGAAAAATATGATTTAAAAAATGGGAGAAGACTATAGATTTTTCCTGGGAGAAAAGATCTAGTATCCAAAGGGGAACTAGGAGCTCCTGGCTAAAAGCAAGGAATAGTTATCCTTTGAGCTGAAGGAGGGTATATATATTTCAAGAGGGTACATATTTCTTTGCAATGACTGAACAGAGACTGTTCAATAACAGTTGATCCACTCTCACAGGCAGAGCTGAATGGTCTTCTGAGGGACTTATTCTTTCCAAGCAGAGCATCAGCAGATGACAGTGCACCAGAGCCAGCTCCAGGGCCCTGTGGCAGAGGCCATATCTGATGACAGCAGTGATCAGATCTAGTTTTAGCATCTCTAGGAAATATCCCTGGCACTACCAACTTTTTCCCACTGAATAACTCCAGGATTTCTTCCCTCACATAGTCCTGGCCTTCCAGCCTCTTGTTCTGGTGTATAACAACCAGGTACAATAGCGCTACTACATATCCAAGGTCCTGTCACAAACAGTCCTACTAAACAATCCTAAGGATGCTACGGCACACATTTATAAGAAATTAAGGTTGTTTTTTCCTTAAAAATATGCTGATATTATGTGTTGGTTATAGCAAGGCTTCCAGCTCAAAGGATAGCTGTTTGGATAGGTAAAGTCTTGGTCAGATTGATAGATAGCTCAGAACTCTGGCATTTGGATTAAGGAAGTATAGAAATGAATCTTATATTTGACATTTAAAACACTTCCAAAGGGAACTTTTTCCTCTGCCCACTCTTTCTTAAATCATAGCAGAAAGAACTGCCATGGAAGAACAGTGTGAGAAATTACTATCTGACTGCTTCTCTGTTTTCCCATGTTATGACTGAAGACATCAGGCCCTGAATCATTTGATACATGCAGTGTCACTGTGTGTAAAAACCAGGAAATAAAACAGAAAGAAAATTTGAAAATTCATTTATCTAGAATGTAAATGGGGTTTGTGACAGCTCAAGTTGATAGAGGGGAAAAAAAAAAAAGGCTGCTTTTGGAGGGCTATCATGACTAAATCTTTAGATTTATACAGTCTGACTCCCAGTTCCTGCACGACCTTGGCAAAGTCACTTATTGCAACATTTTCAGAAACGGATGCTCTTTCCTCAGGCTTTCATTCTACTTTTCCTCTCCAGAGTATATGAGTGTTTTGCATTTACAATCAATAGCAAAAGTAAAAGTCTCAAGGGACTTTAGGGAATCTCTGGATCTCGATCCTTTCAGGGCTTCAGAGCTGTTTGATGTAACATACATATACCTCATGATTGTTACTACTCCAGGACTTCCCCTGCAAACTTTGGGTTTTACAGCAAGTCTTTATGGATGACCAGAATCTGTGAAGACCAGTTTGAGACAGCTAAGCCATCCAGACAAAGTCAGTCAGAGACTTTGAAATATCAGATCTTTTTCCAGCTAATTTATTTCCATCACATGACAAAGTATTTAACATTTGTTTCATCTCTCCTGTATTTCTCAGCTCACAAGTCGGGGGTTTAGATCTTTTGGAGTGGTTGAGACAGAAGAAATAACGAAACAATTACTGAACAAGTTGAAAACATTCTTACTTGGAGGAAGTGACGTATTATGTCTTATACATATGCTTTATATGTGAAGTGCTTTGCATATCCTCTCAAAAGCAGATATTAAGGTTAAATTGGTAACTGCAATCTCATTCTGCTGCAGTATTAAATAGATAGTACATATTTTAGGACTGAAAGAATCAATCCAGAAAGGAAGGACTATTCAGACTATAAATGCAAACAGAACAAAGTTCTGCTAAAATAGCTATTGTAGGATATTTAAATGCAATGCATAATTTGTAGTCACCAATCTCTTTCCTGCTGTAGCTGAGGTGGGCTCTCAATCTCCACAAGCATCAGAAATCACACTTTGGTGAATATTCAAGCAAGTCTGGCAAAGCATGGAAGCTGAAATGCTCTGATGGGGCTTGAAAAAACATCAGACTCCCCATTTGTGTTCATCCCACCAGCTTTAGATATTATCTGATTTTTATTTCAGGATGATTTCAGTGATGTCAGTTCGGGTCCTCACTGAACTTCTCCATGTATGAGCTCTACATTTCTCATTTCTATGCCTTGAACTTTTATTTCCACTTTCTTACTTTCAATTGTGTGCACATCCAACATTCACTATCTAGCATTTCTTCACTATTTGGTGTTGTTTTGTTTTGGTGTTTTTTTTTTGTTTGTTTTTTGTTTTGTTTTTTTTTCAGAAGGTATGTAAGTATATCATCACCACTTAAGTGCCCTACATAGTTCTTATTAGATGTTCTATTAAGTCAAAAATATACCAGGTTGAAAATATCCCTTGCTTTATAATCCAGATCATAAAAACAGCTTAGCTTTTCTTAACATTTTGAACATCAGGTTTTCCCATAAAAGTTGAAAATGGCATCAAATTTCTGATGGACATATTCTTTGGTTCCTTTGAACAGCTCTTACCACCAGCAGCAGAACAGGAGAGTGCCTGGTGCTCTTACCACCAAAACTCCACAGGGACAATAATCAGTAAAGAAGGTGAAGTCCAGGCATTTGCTCCTGTAGTTAAACCAAAATGAACTGGAATGATATAAACTGTAATATTTCACACCTGTTAGTGAAACACTGACAAGTGACTTTGTTGGTCACTGACTGCCTTTCACACCAACAAAATCAGGTTGCACCAAAATCAGCCAATAAAAGTAATAAAAGCAAATGAGTAAACTATGATACAGGTATGGAATGCATACAGTTGAGCTAAAATATTGGGGGGGGAAATAAAGCAACACCTGGAAAAAAAACCAGAAACCTACAAAACCAAGATCTGAACAGGATCAGAATTACCTGTGGTATTCACTTCAGATTCCCTCAGAATATGATGAAAGAAACCATTGTTTACAAAAATAATTAAAAAAAATGCTTTCTTAACTGCAACTTTCTGATATGTTGGAGACAAAGAAAGTGCAGACTGCAGTACGCTTACTGTTTGGGCTGAATGTGAGCCTAAACTTTCTAACACCTCAGTAAATACTTGAAAGAGAGCATTGCTCTAATATCTGTAAATCAGGGTACTTCAAATTAACCCCATGTTCATTAAAAAGCTTGCTGATTTTATGTTTTTGTTATCATTCTGATACCAGCCTGAGAACAGAAGTGCTTAACAATTCCAGTCAAATAGGATCAGGGCATTAATTCTTGTTTGGATGCAAGAGCAACATAAATCATCTGTTCCAAGCTAACAATTTAAAGAGTGCACAGCGCATTATGTTAAATAAAGTATTAAGACTGAGTTAAGAACACCTATTAAGGGACTTTGAGAGTTCTGGCTCACATTACCTTACACCATTTTTTTAAATAACCTTATTCCAGCTTTTTAATCCCATAATTATTTCACAACGGTATTGTCAGAAAACTCCACTGTTTCTAACAATCTATAGTTGTAACACATTATGTGAATCCCTTAAGTTAAATTCTTGTACTTATTCATAGTATCAGCCTGACCCACATTAGTAACTTATCTTTAAATTTTAATGTATATAATGTTGTAATTTCAAGATGATTAAATAAACTGTACTTGATAATTTAAATTTCTGTGCTTTTTTTTTTTTAAACAAGCTGCTGAAATAGGGAAGAAAAAAATCAGATTTTACTTGTGCATGCACAGATATGCATCTACAAGTACACACACTATTTAATACCCACTTGAGCAGAATGACTTCTTCCCAGTCACTTTCAGAGTCTGTAGGTCAACTGGCTGAGGCTCTTCTTTCGTGACCTTGGTTTTCTTTCCATGGTGTTTTCTCTTGGTCTATTCCCAATTTCAGTGGATGTACCAGATCCACTGTTATACAGACACTTGGATATTGACACAGAATTCATTTAAAGCTTGGGATGCTGAGAGTGTAAGGATTCCTCAGCAGAAAGGCTGATGTGATAGCAAAAGGGAATGGTGGGTCGTACGTTCAGCAACCTCTGCACTGGCTTGTGTACCGGGTCAGGCAGGCCATATCCACCACTCGTCCTGAGCAGAAGAGAAACTATTTCTCCACTCCTGTTATTCCAAGAGGATTTTCACCGCCCCCTTTAACATTGTTGTGTCTCTCAGTGACACCTGCGATGTCTTTGACTCAAAGAGGTAGGACTCTGTGTGTATGACATACCTAGAGGTGATATGGCAACCGTATTTGCATATACAGACACTTATCTACAGAGAAAGAGCTCTGTTAAGAATGTTAAGAATTCCTGATGTTTTGCTAGAAATCAGGGGGAATTTTGGAAATTTTCCCAATGGCAAAAAGTTTAGATGATCTAAATCCAGGACTGTGGAACAAAACTAAGTGAAATAACTGTTTATCACTGTCGTTGTCAGAGATGGCAACTTTGAAAAAGCAGGTCTCTTGCTGTCTCTGCTTTTTTGGTCCTTCAGTACAAGAAAGACAGGGACAAACTGGAGAGGGTCTTGCTGAAGACCAGTTGAGTGGGCCAAAGACTGGAGCTGTATGTGGGAGTTGAACTGGATGACCTCAAGTACCTTCCATCCTGAATTATTCTATTACTCTGATAGTCTTCTTAGACTTCTCCTCTCTAGAAATTATTTTGAATATAACCAGAGTTATATAAAGTGAGAAAAGGTCACAAGGATTATTCTGGTCTGTTCCATTTCTGCCTTTTCCTTGGCCAGATTTTCCATCTGACATAACTCCATAAAGCTTTAAGCTCGCTAAGAATCCAGCACCCAACCTTATTGCATTTAAGTACATTTGTCACAGAAATTGATTGGAACAATTAGCTGAATAAATAGATATAGCATATCTTTAAGAGCCATAAAAGTGACGTGACTGCAGGTAAATCATAAGAATAATTACAACCAGGAGTCCAGGTTTTCCAATCACTTCCCATACATACTTTGAATTGCAGGGCCTTCTGGTGACTAATTTGCCTCTTTTTGTAGACAAATTGAAGAACAGATTTGCAGTGATTGTCAAGCTGCAAGGTACTGGTGAATGAACAGTGAAAATACCCAAATGTGACACTTTTAAGAAGCATTGAATTTTGCTTCATCTTTGTTACTTCTCACAAGTATTAATGTGAACACGGTGCCAAGAGGATGAATTTCTGTGTCTGTAGCTGAGATTAATTCATTCATGAAATAAAAATAATTTTGAGAAACAAATAAGCCTTACTTCAGGCAGGAGTGAAAGCAGTTTATAAAGCCTTAGCCAATCAGAGGAAATAAGAAAACTGCATGATTGAGATAACTGCTCTGATTGTAAGAACTGTTTAATTTTCAAAGGAATTTTCCAAGCAGAGAATCTGTGGGAAAATCAAATATGAACACTGTTTACATGGCATGTCATTGAAATTTTTTCATTTAATATTTTAGTCATAATATTCCATTTCAGAAAAAAACACAAGCAAACCAAAACAAAAGAATTTGAAACAAAAAAACCTCTGTTCTATTGAAACAGTTCATTGTCAATATAAAATAAAAGCTAAACTGGTCATGAAAAACAAATGAAAAAAAGTAAAATTTTCTCCATTTTAGTACATAGCTCAGTCAGCTTTTGACTGGGAAGATTCTGAATATGTCTGGATATACTTTTAAATATATATCAAGAAATTTTTTGCATGGAAATTTGACTTCCCAACCAGTTTTACTTTTCACAGAAATGCTTAAGTGTCTAAAAAGTAATAAAAGTTGCACTGAAAAGACTACTTACACTGAGAAAAAGAGAACTAAGTTTTCTTAAAACACTAAGACTTCTGGATGGGTTATCCAGACTATGAATTTACCAGAGAGATTCTGTCTCTTACATCCTGCAATAATTTGATTTTAGGTTTTAGATTTTTGATCTCCACATTTTCTTCTTTATATACATAAATGTGTGTATGTATATCTCTCTCACTCACTCTGTTTTCGCATATCATCATCAACTGGATGAGCAAACCTGTGTCAAACTCCAGCAGATAAGAAAATTTTGAGTGACAGTTTTGGCTGACCCTTTCTTTCTCCTGCTTTAGCTTGTTTCATTTCTGATCAACACAACTATTTCCCATTTCACTGCAATTATTTTTGACTTTGTGTTTTCTAACAATTTTAGTAAGGCCTCAACTCTACAACAAGCCATGACTCTATTAGCATGGGTCAGCATGTTCTCTTGTAAAGGGCATTGTAAAACAGAAGGACTGGGGAACAAGAGGGTAGTTTTTTCTCTCCTTCCCTGTTTCAGATGAAAATTACTGTTGTGAAATGTAGCTGAACCTCTGTTTTGAAGAGTCCAAGGGAGAGCATGCATATTTATATTTAAAAACCCGGTCCCAGCTTGGCCAAGAAATCCAAAAGTGTGCCCCACCTCTGTTGGTTTTTGGGATCTTTCTCTTGCTGTGCTGGTAGTCCCATGTGTGAGCAAATCCATTTGGAAGGGCTAGTGGAAGAAAAAGGTTTTTGCATTTGCCTGGTCATTATAAATACATTACTAATGTAACTGCTTCAAAATGCTTTCAGAGACTCAGTTAATATAAATATTGCAAACTCTGGAGGGGTACTCAAGGATCGCCCCCTTGGAAAAATGGTGAGGATTCACTTGTTGGGTCACTAGCTTCAGCTTCCACCCACGTTCATGTCAGGCCCTCAGCTTCTGGATGAAACCAGAGTAAGTTGTCAACAACAGCAGATAAGAGATAGATGTTTTCCAGCCTCAGGAAAAATCTAGGTCAGATGAGTACAACCTGAAATGTAGACCAAAGTTCAGACCTGTTCTTGTTTGGTCTGCTCTCTACCAGCGTGAGACACCTGGAGAATTCAGATTCTTATTTATATTTGCCAAAACAGTGTTAGCATCAAGTCAAACATGAACAGTTTAGAATAAAAATCACTGAATCTTGGCCTAAATTGGGGGGGGAGGGCGGGGAGGGCTCAGAAGAAAAGAAAAACAACAAAAACATGAATAAAAAGCAGTAAGGTTATCCATAAAAGCAGATGGCCACAGTTACTTGGGCAGTATCACTGATACTTACTATTCTAAGCACAAAGGTTATGGACTCTCTTTATCTTCCAGAATTTATATATTAGACCCACCTAGTCTCTTTATTTTCATATACTAAAGAAGTCCTTGGAGACTTTTCTTTATATGCACTTATACAGAGAGTGAAGTCCTACCCCTTAGCTGAATCCTATGTGTTATTTTGAGGGATCAAAATATTCATATGCCACAGAGATGCAAAGAGGCGAGTGAAGATGGGTTTTCCAGACTCTTCTAGTCTGGATTCCTGTTGGGTAGGAACAGATCACCAACAGATTTGACTACACCACAGAGATAACACCTCAATTAAGTTCCTTTTAGTTATATGGGGTCAAGAATACCCTTAAAAAAACCAAACAAACCAAACAAAAACATAGGGGGAAGTGGAGAAAAAAGTAAAAGCCTTTGTTGCCAAGTTAGGATTTTTCCCAACATTTGCAGTTCCGTGCATCAACAGACAGATCCCTGCTAGTCCCTTCCTGTGTCACATAACATCATGTAATGTGCTGTGTTTGGGTCAGTTGCTAACACAGGAAGAGGAGGGGCTGGGACCTCTCTAAGAGGGTTTTCATTTGAAAGAGTGTTTATTCTGTATATTGCATCACTTTTCCACGGGGGATGGTTTTGTTCTCAGCATTCCACTCCTTTAACCAATTTGGAATCAATGCCTGATCTTCCGCCTCTCTTGCAGTTTGCCTTCAGAGTCTTCTCCTTAAGGAAATTATGCATGGAAATTCCTTTTTACGAGCTTTTGCTGAAACCACAATTCTGTATCTGAAATATATACTACTGAAAAATTTTGCCCAAAGCTTTGTCTTGGCTATATAAAGAAATTATAGGTGTGGACCAATTTTTGAATTAGCATGAAAACTGCTTTTATGTGCATATGAGAAAGGCCTTTGAAACATCTTGCCAAAGGCTTTTTTGTCTTCTGGTTGTTATAAGAAAACATGGTTGCCCAAAAGAAAAAACCTGATCATGGTTCCACCTTAATCAGATTCACAATCGTGTCCTAATGCAATTTGTCCTAATCCATTTCTAAGGAAGACAACCATTTATGATTTGGAAAGACATGTGAGAATAAATGTGGCTATATGGAAATCCCCTGAGTCCTTTATTTACTATATTTTACCAGTTCATAAAAAAGCCCTAATTACATTATAGAGAAGAAGGCATTATAAAGGCGATGTATATTCTAATACAAAACTACTCTACCCGGGTGTCCTCCTAACAAACTGTGCTCAGTTTGCAATCTCACAGTGCATTTTATATCTCTGTGGCTGGTTTTAGAATGATGATGCCATGCTTAACACATTTTAATACTGATCACACATTTCAGCACATAGCTGAAAATGAGGCTATGTTTGGTTTGTTTGGGTAAAGAATGCCTTCTGCTAAGTAAGGCAGCAAATTGCCCTAGCAGGAAAAGAAAAAATTACTTGGTGCCCATGAAATAAATTAATTAATACTTGTGAGTGTATCTGTACATTCATTCATACACAACCCCCTATATATTCATGAAAATTATGTGCTTCAGAGAATGAAGAGATAGTTCAGCATGTTCAGGAATCTACTTACACCCATCTACTCCACCCCCTGTCAGGAAGTGAAGGGTGGGATGGGAAAGGGTAGAAGAAAATGCTTAAGAAAAGATTTAGCTTTATACATATGAGTTGTCCCATTGGAATTGCGTGAATAAAGTTAACCATAACTGTTTTGAGGACTGGGGTCCTAAAACAACACGGAGGAGTTCCAAATGCAAAACGTTTTAGGTTTATTTGCTCTGAAATTCTTTCATGTACTATTTCTCTCCATACACACATATTAAAATATTATAAATGTTATTGTTAAGAAAAATGCTGCTATAAACATTACTGACTTTAATAAATGGCATAAACCTGAGGCAGGTCAGCAGTGTAAATAATCAGAGTCTTTCCATTTACCCTTTTGTAATAAATAGGAGATCATGTAACTCATGAAATCATAATTACCCAACATTTCATCATTTGTTTTTCACTTGAAAAGTTTGGGAAGGAATATTTTTCTTTTGCATGCTCACATCTGTGGGTGATAAATTGTTCTTTAGCTGGTGAAAACTGAGTTCCTAATTCAAAGCTTGTCTTCTGCCTTAACCTTTTTATCAGGTGACTGGATTCATGTAAAAGCTGGAAAAATTGTACTGATGAAGAAATTATAGTTTTGCATTGACCCAGTAAACATTTTTTGTTTGTTTGCCTGATGAAAAATAGCCCTCCACTTAAGTCAAAGGTTCATTTTATATAGGACTGGAAGATAGAAAAAAAATGCCCTTGTTCCAAACTGGAACAAAACCTAAAATGGTGAAGTTGCCTCTGAAGGAAAATTTCATTCCTTATTCAAAACACAATGATCTTCTTTTGTGCAGCCATAATAAGACAAATGGGAAGAAAATAAACTGAAAAGGTGACAAAAATTAAATATCTGTTTGAATCCCACAATACCAAAGCAATATTTCACTATGAAATTATTTTTAAGATTTTCTGAATAAAAGCCATATCTGAGTGTTTCGATTCTTATAAATCAACATATCCAAAAGCAAAGTTTCCTCAAACCATTTTAAAAAGCCCACAATAGACAATTAAGTCCTTCTTCATAAGAAAGTTAGAATATTAGGTTTTCCCTTTCTTTTCTAATTATTTACTTTTAAACATACAGAAGTTGCAATATTCCCTCTTGATGTTCTAATTATTCCCTATGTAGTGCACTGTAAGGCTGAAAAAAAATTGGTGTAACCCTTGAAACCTTCTAGTTACTGTCAGCATGAACTTTGGCATTCAGAAAACTCCATGCCTTGGCAACAACGCTGACAATCAAAGACCCAGGACAAACTTCAGGTGTGAAAAAGGAGCATTATGAGAACTTCAAAGGTTAAACACAAAGGACTGATGTGATGCTTCCAGAAGTATAAGCAGAGTCTGAAGTAATTCATAACAACTCAATGAAGTTTAGTTTCCAAGAAAATACAGCACCTCTGACACATTTACAGTTGAATAGAAAGTGAGACACAAGACAGTTTTGTTTTGGTGCACTGTACCAATAAGTCTCCAAACTAAAGTCCTAATTAATGGACCTAACCAAACATTGCAGCAACTAAAAACATCTTTCAAGTTACCATGTACACAAAATGGAGTGCTTACTTCTGACTTTTGTTGTTATCACTTTGGTTCGTTGTAGGCTTGCTTTCTTTTCTTTTTCCCCTACATTGGATCTTGCTTTTATTTGAAAAATCATTTCTCCTCATGTATTTGGTTTCCATGTTTGACATTTGTTTCTTCTGCACATATCACACCATGCGTAGGCCTGGACACCATCACTGCTCTAGACAATACCACTGGGCAAACTTAGTAGTCATATGACAAAAAGAAAGTTTTTAAAGTTTAAGAATATTAGAACTAGTAGAGAAATTATGTGGTCTGAGTTGACAGGCAGTGACCATTCAAGAGTAACAAATCTAATCAGATGTGAAAATAAACATGCACTTAACTTGAGACATTTTGGAAAGAAAGGCTTTCAAAGAATGGAAAATTCAATGCTTTCTGAAATAGTACCTTCTTTACACTGGAAGTCAAAAAAAAATACTCTCCAAACCCCTTTTTTNGATTTATTAAACCTGAAAGTTGCAGACATAGTTTTTGCAAGCTCAGCATGCTCAATAAGTAACTCTGAGTACCTTTAACAAGACAAGACTGATTTTCCTATTTGGAAGATTAATTTCTCATTGCTGTTGTTGTATAAGTACAGGCCTGTTTTCCTTTGTAATAAATAAAGCTGAAGTCAACACATGTAACCACCGGTATAATACGTGCATGTTATGAAACTTGCCCTGACTCAAATCTGTTTAATGGTTTTCCACTGAAAATTCAACATCTGCCAACACCACACAAATCTTGATAACTGATGTCATCATGAACCCATTAAGCCTTGGTTTTTAACATGTTAGGAAAACAAAGGGTTTATGGAAGACTGCTAACAGAGGGGTAAATCCTGGAGCCCTTATTCAACAGTAGGAATTGTTCCGTAAGTAAGGTGTAAGAACATCTTAAGCCTGGCAGAATGTAAGCAAGCTCTTGTTCCACATTAAATTTAATTAACCAAGCCATTCATGAAAATGACACCGTAAGATATGAAACCTGTCACCGCAAATCACCTTTCGTCACTGAGGCTGATTTGGGAGTGCACGTCCTGCCACACCAGCTACTTGCTTTGATGTGTCACAGCTGTGGTACTGCAGCAAGGAAAAGCCATTTAAATAGAGAGGGAGCTTTGGAGGAGTTAGGCATTTTCCCCTAAGGATCTGAAACTTCTCAGCAGAGGCCATCCAGAGATACATATTGAATAAAAAGGTTTCCATACTAAAATCTCATAGTATGCCTGCAGGATCCCTGTAGCAGTAGCTAAGGGAAAAGCTGTGCAGTGTTGAAAAAGTAAGGAGCATCCATCCAGATAAAGGAGGAATCCCATGTTATCTTGAACATCCATACACCTGCAAAACTGATAATGCTTATCCAGCAGCTTGTTTCCTGGGCACAGAGGTGGTTAATCAAAGTTACAGCATAAGACCTGTGGGGGAGGGAAAGTCATTTAATTAATGTGCCAGATATCCTTGCCAAAGCTTTCGCCAAGATTAGGTTCAGATTGTAAAGAAATCTCCAAGAGAAGGATAATTCTCAACACCTGCGGGCACTTTTATTAGCTGCTTGCACAGAATAGAAAACCTTATGTTAAAGTATTTGTCTCTGCTCTGCCAAACTGACCTCACATGCTTTTATCTGGCCATAACCATAAGCAGATTTTAAAGCAGGCTGCAGAAGAGATTGCTAATGGGCAAGTGCTCTGTGGCAAATCCACTTGAATAAAGTAACCTGTGGATGGAAGCAATCACACGAAGCCGTTCAAAGGGGGACACTGTCAAAACAAGAGTAGATTTGGGTACACAGAGAAGCAAGAAAGTGAGAGAGATCACTAGGATCTTTAACACATTCAGAAGGGGCATCCACTTAATGCAGCTTTATGCTAGATTGATCCAGGTCCAGGCCACCAGGGCAGAACCTTGGCTTTGTTAAGGGGAATAGAAAAATTCCCTGCAAACCCTTAAATACTTTTTTTTCTCCTGGAAAACCATCAGTGGTGTTTTTTTTGTTTGCTTGGTTTGGAGTTTCTGTTTGTGTTTCTTTGTTTTTTTGTTGCTTTGGGGGGTTTGTTTGTTTGTTTTCTTTCAGAGGCAATTGATTCTACAACACTCTAAACAAGGTTCAAAAGTTGAATGCATAGCCACAGTGCTTTTAAGGAAACTAAACCACAGTAAACACCTGAAGAGTTTAGAAACCTACTACAATAAGTCTAGGAAATTATTATGTTTTGGTACTGCATAATATAACTTCTCACTAAAAGAAATTCAAGTGAACTTAAAGGTTTGTTTATCTGTATTTTGTTATGAAGTAATTTATTTGTATCTGAAAGGAACAGTTACAACTGTCTGGTGGAGGCTTGTGGAACTGTTACTCACTCTTGATCCAATGATATGTATTTTCTGCACATGTAAACAGACAGACATATGCAGAGACATGTGCAACCCAATTTCTGCAATGATTGGCAGCAAAACACAAATTCTCAAATGTTTGTCATTCCACACACTTTAAACAGTCTCTCTTTAATCTGTTTTATCCATTTAAATTGTATTTTTTCTGAGGTTCAAAATACTCCTACTTTTTTTTCTAGATAGAAAAAGAGCAAAATGGCTCTGATTTCCATGCCTTTAGTGCTAATGAAATAAAAACACTAGCAAATATAAAAAAACCTGTGACTTTGGCAAATATAGTAAAAATCTGTAGATTTTTCAAGAAATGGCCTTAAAACATTGCCCTGAGCTTTGGTAGTGTTACCTCTCTGGTTGCATTTTCTTGTTCCTGTCTCAGCTGCACCAGAATCCTTATAAATAAAACATTAATAACAACTCTCAGGTCAGTAATTTCAGGTCAGATTCTCCCCTCTCCACTCATGCTAACTAGTACCTTATCCTGCAAGAGCCTAAATCACCTAAACGGATGATGATAACGAATAAATGACCAGGATCATCTGGAAAACTTCACTGAATCTAAACTTTTACTCATCTCTCCTTACATCTTTACCTAGCAAACATCACAAAAACAGCAAATCACCCAAAACAGTGAATGCCCTTTACATGAGGTGGGATAATTTCTGACACTTACTGTGAGGCACTGCTTCATGCTGTAGAGTGTATAGTATATACACTATAGAGTGCAGTAAGAGGCAGGAGGAGCAGAGCTGGGACAGAGCACAGCCACTTGCAGGCCTTTGCAGAGGAATTGCAGAATCAGATGCTGATGTCATGACCCTAAAATTGGGGAGGCACTCCCCTCCCATAGCCTCTGAGGGGATTTGTAACTCATCTAAGAGCTCACACACCAAAGCAGCTCCCGGGCAGATATATCAGTTCAGAGCTGACATAGCTTTTAATGTTCAGAAAGGTGAATATAGTTTTAATTACAACTAACCTTGCCTACTTTATACACTATAAATCCGTAACTATGATTAGCTTTTGCAAAGAAGGTAATGAAAAAAAATCCAAAGCAACGGGATATTCCTAAAGGTATTGATGCTTGTCCAGGAAGATAAAACCTCTGCTAAGGGTTTTTTCTTCCTAATTTCCTGAGTCACAAGGAAAAGAGTGTTCCAGCACTCTCCACACTCCAAACTCAAGCTGGTGGCCTTCTGCCATTGTGTTACAACTTACAATTATTTTAAACCTATTCTAGGATTTAACTTTGAAAATAATTCTGCATGTATATATATATTGAACAGTGTATATATTGATCATCTTTTTAAAGACTAACTTAATATTTAATGCATCATTTTCAGTACAATAAATACAAAAGACTGCTGTGCAGATGTCACATTGCTGGTCCAGGTTCCTCTGGGTAAGACTTAACTCTTCATCCTGTTATGAAAAATGGAATGTGAACTGATGGAGTTCTGTGAAATGCACCACACTTTTTGTGCTGTGTGGAATTTGCTCAGGCTCCAGCCCTAAAGAGTACACACATCAGAGCTTTATACCTGACCAGTTCCACCAGTCGAGGGAGAGTTACTCATGCGTATCAAGTTAAATGTGAAAACAAATGCCTGAAGGATCTTAAGGAGCAACACAGGCACTGAAAAGACATCATAATCTTGATGGGCAAATAACAAACATGTTCCTTCATGGGGAGGAAAAAAAAAAAAAAAAAGGGAGCCTACTATAACAACTTCATCAGTGTAAATTTGGCAAACACAGAACCATGGAGGCTGACTGCAATTTTTCCACTGTAAGCCTGACCTGTAACTCATTTACTTACCGCTAAAACAGTGCTCACCTCATGCTCAGTTATTCAAAGAACTCAAAGAAAAAAAAATGGAATAAATTTTTATTCCATTCCCCTGGAAAAAGGGCAAGGCATGCTGTATTTGTGGACTTTTCATAAACACTAGAAAAAAACTATAAAAGAATCTATGACCAACTTATTGAATGTATTCATATAACACTCAAAAGGCTTTCATACTTTTTCTTTTTGTCCACATTAATGCCATTGGACTGTAACTCTTCCTTGATATTGCATGGTTCTCACATGAAAATAAACCAACCTTCCTGAACCCCAAAACTGCAAAGGTTCAAGACCAATGATAAAAGTGCTTCTTCTTTATTTCCCTGGGTACTCGCCACCTGCCCCATTGCTAACACTGCACTTCCTAACACTTCAGGGTATTTCTGCAAACCCCACAATTACACCAAAATCACTTTGTATGACCTGAGTTCATGAGTGGCTGTTATTTTAGGAAGTATTCCTAGGAGCCATTTCACCAAATACTAGCATTACTTTCTATTTCATGGGATTGTGCAGAATTTAGAGCAACCTAAAACTAAACCACGGTAGTTGTTTTTGCATGGGTCTATCAGAGTCTGTGTAACTGAAGACAGGTCTATAAATAAAACATCAGGCCTTTTTTCTTTTCCTATTTTTACCTTCATTAGGATAGATCACACAAAGGTCATAGTATGTGAAAAATTATGAAACATTAGATTAGACCCCTTTAACAGGAATAGAACCAGTACTTCTCAAATTCCTTCTGGAAACTCTGATGGGTGGCTCACTGGGAAAGTTCCAAGCAACTGGATTAAGAACTTCATCTTCCCTGAACTTCCCCTAAGCTATCATTTGTGGAAGAGTTTTAGGGTGATTTCTTTCCTTTTGTTTTTGTACAACTTCTAGGTAAGGGAGCAGAGGTACTTGCAACCTTGGAAACAAAAGATTACTTTTACTTTCTTTGATAAAATGCAGGATTTTTTTTTATCTCAAATCCCATCTCATTATTTACTTTTATTTTAAGGTCACTGAGTTTTCAGGATGCCCTTTGACAGTAGCAAAAGGCACTTTTAAGTTACTGACATACACAGACTAACCATCTGTTACTCTTCCTCTGCTCTGAAAACTGTCCAGGTAATATATCACCACTAACCTCAGAGATTCCTAACCTCTACTTTCATATTTTCTGTTTAATTTCAGACTAGAGAAGACTCTGCTTGTCTTAAAGCCTGACTGGTTTCTTCCAGCCTTTTTAGCTGATTTAAAGAGCTCTGCAAGTCATCTTGGAGATCGGAAGGACTGCGGAGCTTTCTGGGAAGAACCTTGCTTTTGCTCTTATCTCTGCACTCCCAGCAGATGCAACACAAGCTGCACAAGCACAGAGGAGAATAACTGTTACAAATGACTATTTTTTCAGAGGTGGTGCCAAAATTGCAACCTATTGTCGGTCTGTGTTTTTCAGCTGCATAGCAGAGGCTGATCAGCACCCTGTTTGCAGTCTAGAGGCAAACTCCTGCACTTACACAGGCAAACTCCAGGACTGGATTTTCTTCACTACCAGGTCCAGTTCTATAAAATCTGACCTTCCAACGAAGGGGGAGCCTAATCCTATTCCAAGTTACATGTGCCTAATTTCGAAGCTTTATGCTTGAGGTGTATCCACATTGAGAGAGGTCTTGCATGTTGCTCATACTTCTTCCTGTTCACACACTTTTAATGCTGTGATTCAGTTACACAAAGTAGGTTATTAAAAAGGCAGTTTGAGATGCTGTATTCCTGCTTCTGGCAGTAAAGCATAGCCAGATAGACACTACAAGCCATATAGTTTCCTTTTGTCTTTCTTCTTCTTAGAAATACTGGTTTACAATGGGTTAAAAATCTGCTGCTAAGCACTGGCCATTTTAAGGTGTATTCTTCTCCCCTGCTGATTTGCCCTCTGACCTTCTGGGGGCCATGGTGGCTGCAGACTTCATTTTTACTCTATTTCCTGGTTTCTCTCCTGGCTGTGCTCTCAATGTTTCCACAGCAGATTAATGACAGCTAATAATATCTGATATATCTGGACATTGCCACATAATGAGTTGCAGTCCCACTGGGTGCCCAAAGTGTCACTACTAACAAATTCACCAGAGCTGCACATAATTAGCATGTAAAGGGAGTGATCATGCAGTAAATCTGGAGGGGAAGATGGATAGCCCACGAGGAAAAAAATATAAGGAAAAACTACTGTTCTTAACACTCATTGGTAAATGTATGTTTCTTGCCATGAATATTTTCTTGATAACAAACTGTGGACAGGTTACCTTTACAGTAACATTATTCCTTCCACGGCTGATAGGCAGAATTTCATTATGCCACTGCTAATGTTTCAATATTTCTGCAAAATGTCACCATATGTAAATTAGAAGAGGTTAGGGTTTCCATCCTAGTTTTCTTTCAAGATGCACTGTCCCTTTCTGCTATGGCCTAATTCACCTCTCTACTAGCTAACAGACATGCTAACATTGACCCAACCTTGCAAAAGCAAATCGGTGCTGGAGCACCTTCCTTCTCCAATAGCTAAACAGGAATGAAGAAACTCAACACACAATGGAGCAAAGATATGAGAGTAAAACGAACTGACTTGATAAGGTTTTATCCAAAGCATAATCTTTCCTGACACATCAGAACACACCCAATAAAATAAAACAGGATGCGTGAACAGTGGGAGTTACCTGATGTGATCTGAACACGGGTCTCTGTCTTGTGACCATCTGGCTGCTCATCATACCCAAAGTGCAGCCTGAAATCCGGGCGTGGGCAAAGAGGCTTTCCCAGGAGGAGGTCGACAAGGAGCAGATGAATTGTCCTGATGGGCTGCATTCAGCCTGAAGAGCCCTAAAAGGGACAACTCTGCTCTAGTTTAGCCAGTCAATTGTCCTCGTTAGGAACCATTGCTCAGCTGTGCTAAAGACTTCATTTTAGTTTGATGTTGTGTCATTTACAGGCCTTTTGGTTCTTTGACATCTCGGTGGGAACTGCATTTACGTGACTCCAGCTCCGAAGTTTATTTGAGTAGTTACCCAAAACGTGGTTTATTCCAACTGCAAGGTTTTTGTTTTTGTTTTTTAGTTATTATTTGGCTGAACAGAGAGGCCTTTGGCCCTGAAGGCTTCATACTTTAAATTATTCTTGTTCATAAGGCACTTCTGTCATTTGAAGGGGGGAAAAAAAATTAACGAAGCTTCACTTAAAAAAAACAAATCCAAATCCCAACAAATAAACAAAAGATACTGCCTATAACACAATTTTTTCCCACAATAAATAATTATTAAAAGATGCAAACCCTGTATGTTAGTTTAATTATATAGCTTTATATAAAATTATATAAATTTATATAGCTAGATACATTTATCAAACCAATATTAATAAATAATAATTTATAAGTTATAGAAATGTTATAATTATTAAAACTTATGTAATTATATAAAGCCACAGTTAGTTCAACTTAGTTTAATCTCTGTAACCACCATCTGCAGAGACAGAGCTTGGCCAGGAGAGCCTTGTGATCCTCAGGCTAAGCAAGCACGAGCTGACAGAGCCAATGTTTTGTCAAAGGCACAAGTTGCACAGAGCTGAGGTACCAGCCCCTATCTGTGGTGCTGCTGAGCACTGTCCATAAACCTCGACACTTCCAAGAGCGTGAACTGCTGCTCAGCAGTGCAGGGATGCATCCTGGAAAGAAGAGTAGCTGCCCTTGCCCACTGATGCACCCCTGTTTCCGCTCATGAGACCTACAGATCAACTCAGAAACTCCAGGAATTTCTGTACTCTCAGCTCATAGTGAGTTTGATGCTGGTTTCTGCTCTGTTTGAGGATCACCTTTTGGAGTCAGCTGACTTCAGCTTTCAGACACCTTTTTTGTAAAAAAGAAGGTTTCCAAACTGGTTGTATAAACCCTAGGGACTTAAAAACAGCACAGCTAATTAATTTCTTTTTTAAATCCTGCAAATTTTGCACCTTAGAATAGAAAGTCTTATTGGATTTTAGGAGGAAAATAAAAAAAGAAATAAATTAAAAATCTTTAAACTTTTCCTGGCAAAAAGTAACTTTACTTTTAATCCCTTGTCCTACTGTCTTGTCGCTGCAATCCATATGGTAACTCTCACCACAATTAATCAAGATTCACCTTTTGACATAATTTCTTTGAATACAAAAAGACCCAAATGCAAAAAAGAGTAAACAAAAACAAACAAAGCAAAAAATTAAAGCAAGGCTTATATTGTTTATCCTGTTTTTAATGAAAAAATGAAGCTCAGAGCCTACCCAGCTCCCACAGGGGCCTTTTTTTATGCAATCTTAATGATAATTAACTGACAGTGATGGATGGACAATACTGAGGTCACAGTAGATACAACTGCACCATTCTATTCCATTCACTTCTCATTGTTTTATAAGTCTTTGTTCTTATCCAAATAATATCAAATACGTTATTTGTCCAATTTTAATGTCACATTTAGTTATTCAGAAGTGCTTTTGCCCAATTGTTCTGTCATCTTGCTGACTGGGATTTCCTATAGCCAGGTTTCATTCTGTGCCAAGTTTGAGGAAGGCAACTACTTTTTTATTAGAAATACATGAAAACATTCATGTACATTCCCTTATGCTTTGTCAATAAGAGTATTTCTACTGGAAAATGGACTCCAGCACACTGAGGCCGTGCAGAATTTTTGAATGTGTCCTCTTGGAATTATGCTGAAGGAAACATGAGTCTTTTTTAGCTTCATTTCAAAATATTGTTGTTAGCACTGTAGTACTCTCTAGGGGTGTTTTTTACATGCACTGAACTGTTTTTCCACAAAATCACCTTTGCTGAAAAACTCCCAGAGTGTCACATCCAACTTTGGTCTTGTTGAATATCACAGCCTCTCACACATTGTCTAAAACGACTACATGAAATTACATTTTTCTTCTTTATTGTTCAAATCTACTATTTTAAATAATTGTTGCCATAGTGCTGGTTGTGTCAGTCTTAAAATTTTGTGTGTGTATATATATATATCAACTGTTTTAAAAGCTTTTTGCAGAGTTCTATTGCTTTACCAGGAAAATGGGCCAATCTGAAATGTGTATGTTACACAGAAGACCTCATGTTTTGAATTTCTTCATCTGACAGGTGAATTCTCTCTAGTATTTTATCACTTCTTACATTTAAATCATATTATTCTAACTGCTCTTCTGAAAGAGTCTTTCTTTCTTTTATTGGTTGAAAGAAAAATAAGTCCTTTTTAGACATGCAGTGTTCCCTTAACAGCTTCACTGCCCTTTCAGTGTGTCATTACATATAACAAAATGTACACACAATGCATCCCTTGGGAGCTGAAGCTTATCACGGTGCAGTACTTTCAAAGTGAGTGTTTTATACCATTTGGCACCCTGAGGACATGTGAGGTGACACCACTGATCTCTCAGGAGAGACCTCGCTGATTTCTTACAGCTCTTGCTGATGAAGAAATTAGTCAATAACTGTATTTTGTAAATTCTAGCAGCTTTTTCTTTTTTCCTCTCCCATGAGAGAGAGGCTGTGGTAAAACTGCATCTGCCTGGGCCTCAAGGCATGTTCAGTTTTTGCCTACCTTTATACCCTCCTTGATGAGAGTAACAAATCAAGTTCAAGCAACCTGTACTGAGGGATCCTTCACTAAGTCAGACACTACTAAGCCCTGACTACTAGGTAAGACTTCCATGGAGGTCTATCAACAAGTCTCAATCATCCATACAGGTTATTGCTCAGGGACAAGGGACACCTCTTTCTGCCCAGGGGCTGCCTGCTGTCACTGAAGCATCCTTTTCCAATACAATCAGTGACCATTTGACACACAGGGGACTTCCAGACTTCCAGGATTATGGCCAATAAACCTTCCCCACTATGAGAAGAAGCACTAGTGGCCATGAATCATGCATTTTTCAAGCACTAGAGAAGATGGGCAATACATAAATACCTCCTTACTTAAATTATTTTTGAAGAATGGTTTCCTTGAGAATAAGCTGGGAATTGTTGGTCTGTGCACAAGAGAACATCCCCACTGCATCGTGCAGAAATCACACGGTCCCACTGCTACACAGACACCTACCCATGGAAAAAAAACAACTGCAAGAAAACTGAAGGTGGGGTTTTGTTCTCCTTCTGCTGAAGGAAAAAAAGCAGCAACAAATGATTTTGTGTCAAAAGAAGCCTTCCTTCCAAGTGACCTGAAATTAAACATACCCTTGTCACATACTGTGAGCAAAGCAGAAGACATAGAATCATAGTTTGGGTTGGAAGGGATCTTAATGATCATTCAGCTTTTTTACATAATGAGAAGCAGCAGAAATAGGAAAGGCTGAAGGACTTCACTTCCCTTGGTGTAAAACATTCTGACAGTTTCTGAGCAAATAGGTGACTCAGAACCAGAACTTATCAGGTAAAGGTAGAATTGGAACTGAGCTCTTCCAAGTCCAAACCTCTGCAGTGCTGGGATGGTTGAGAGGCCAGGGCAGCTACATCCTCTGTATTATAAAGGTTTAGTCTCAATTTCTTTCATCAGAGATAATTACTCATGAATATGGCACGAATCAGTGCTTTTCAACAGGCTTGTTTCTAATTTTATGTACACCCACCTATCATATCTGTATAAGTAACATCAGGAACTTACAATAATGAAGACAATCATCTCATTGTAAATAATCTGGTATTTGAAATAACCTCAGGTTTCTTCATGACAAGCAGGAATTATAAATTTCATCCAGGATTTAGGGAGACAATGATATGTTTACATGCTAGGTACTTTGCCTGTGACAAATAACACTTGAGGTCATTTAAGATCCAATGCCACAGGATAAAAGACATTCTTAATTTTATGCTGGTGGTCCCTTATAAAAGAAAATAACAGTCTCACCTTCCAGATTCTCCTTGGTGAACTGTCACTTCCTCTCAGCAAGCATGGGTAGAGATTTCTGAACTTCAGCCAATGGCACCACCTTCACATTTTGATACTTTTACAGCTTCTAGTGGAGTCAGTTGTCAAGGTGTTTCTTAGTGAGATATGGAGTTTACAACAAACTTGGATCAAATGGGTTTCAGGACAGAGTCTAATTTGCCTACACAAGTAGTCATTCTGCTGCAAAACCTAGAGAGACCACCTGATACTAGAGAGTCATGACTGCCTAAATCAGGCTTCCACTTTTCTGCTTAACTCTTAGGTCTGCAGAGCAAGGGTTGATGAAAGAGAAGGGACTTAATCCCATTGTGTCTTGTCTGTTGTTAATTTAGAGGAATATATTTGAAAGCAGAAACCAGGCATTGAACTACACTGGAAGCATCAGCACCAACATGCACTGAAGAAATATATGAAAAGAGAGCAGAAAGTTATATATTCCAGCCCCTAGTTTTAAGCTTCCACATCTGAAGATTTACACCAGGTCTGTTTGACTAGTTCCTGTTGCATGTTCCTGTCATGCAGGCAATGGAAAGCCAGCCTGTCAACTACAGATACACCAAGAACTCTGCTGTGACCCCAGTTCAATCTGCAGAGCTGAGATTTTACAGATAAAAGGTGAATGTACCTCCAACTACACATGCCAGAAAAATGAACAATACCCAAAGCCTGTGTCACTTTCTCTGGAAAATTTCTTTTCAAAACAGAAGTATGTAGCTGAAGACATTTCCTCCTCTTTGAAGTTTTGATACACCTGCAAGAGAGCTCTCCTATTTGAAGCAGAATGCTCACAGGATCATATGACTGTCTATTCCAATTAATGGGAACAGAGTTTATTTCTGCCTCCCTTTGTCTCACCAGGTCTCAGGCAAGGTTTTCTAATGCAGTTTGAACGTTGTTATCAGGCAAGAAACTAGACTCTTTCCAGAGTGGACAAATCAACTGATTAAAATCCCTACCAGTGTTATGACTGTATACACAATACTATTCTTTCTTTGCTTGCCAAAAAGATGTCTAGGAAGGCACAGATGTTCCAGCTTCCATGTTGTTATACCCATTCGTACAGGCGCCCATGAATTTTGAGCCACTGTTACTTTACCATCATGTTATGTAGGGGATTTGGAAGAATGGAAAACAGCCTCTACTAAACTTGGTGATTCATTTAAAAAAGATTTTTTTTCTGTAAAGCAAAATTTGTACCAGTCCACATCCCAATTACCTCAGACAAATCTGCCATGATTTGTAATTACATTATTATTTTAAATTAATCCATCCATGAATTACAGTTGTCCTTTGTTTGTGCACTTGTTTAGACTGGTCTAAAAAATGAGCAAAGCTTTCAGGCATTTATAATAAAGGCAAAATGACCAAAAAGACCTACTTTTTTTTAGTTTGCATTAATGAGTTCATCCCAAAATATATATGCAATAATATAGGAAATTAAGTTATAAATGTAGGGATGTGCTCCGAGACACCATGAAAATCTGCATGCAAATGCATAATAATCACAAATCTACATTATTACAATATTAAAAAATACCTACAATTAAATTATCATGTGGAAATAATCATAATGTTATTGGAAACTCAATTATTGTGGCAACCCTTGTCGGGGAATTAGCAGGCTATGGCAAAGGCAAGTCAGACCTGTATTCATCAAATATATATTATCACAATATTACATGTTCACTTCGATTCCATGCAAAGACAAACATCCTCACTCACTAGTATCTGCTCAATGCATTTGTATTATTCATGAACAACTCTGTGATCTATTATACATACAAAACTGATTGTACGCTGCTTGCCCGAGGCTACAATGCAGAGACACAGAATTAATTTTATTATATACACATGCATGATAATTGTGTAGAATTCGGTCAAATATCAAACTCTGCTCCTGTGCTCCATTATTTTACTTTCCAAAAAGAGGTCTAAGGTCAGCAGCAATTTCTCTTTGGTGACAGTGAAACTCTTTGTCATTTAGAGTAGAAAGTTCCTGGGTACTAACGAGCCTGGAGCTGTGATGAATGGTCACACATTCCCTTTCCTTTCCAACCCCCACCCATCAAAGGGAAAATGTAACTTTTATTGAGATTCTCAAGAATTCCTTGCTGCTCATGCACACAGAAGTCACTTTGGGCTGCGGACTTGATTTGTCAGAGATGGAGGCAACATTTTTGCTTTTCTTATAGTTTTGACTAAAACAGTGTGAGAAGATGAACAATACAATTAAGGAAACTTATTTACAGCACTGGGAACCATTGTTGTTTTCAAGACATTTAAATAAAACCTTCACATGTGTTTTCACAAGATGCTCTCCCCTCCCTCAAGTTTTCACTAAACTAAAAAAAAAAAAAAACACACCTACCTCCACTTTCTTCAGTAGCACAAGAGACTGGTAGGAAAGTTTTCTTAACTCTTCTTCCAAACATTTTGCTAGAAATAAAAAGATTAGTACCATACAAGACATTTGTAATTGTTTGGAGACACCAGGAGATAGAAACTGGGAAGGGACTCCAACACAATGTACAACCCTAAAGTCCTGGCCTGGATACAAATGTCACTGAAAGTCAGCAGGACACACTACTTCAATATGTGACAATTTAGGTAGAAACCAGGTCTAGGGGAATAAGTTGTATGTGTAAATTTTGACAACAATAACTAGTGTCACTCAGCTTCAGAGATAGGTGACTCCCATATGCTGCAGTTACACAAACAACCTTTAGCATGCATCTAACCTAATGATCCAAAAGAACTTTTTCAGGAGTGAGAAAAAGAAAAGGTCATCTTTAACTACACAAAAAAGCTGCCCAGTGTACCATTCTCCAAGCTGCATTGAAAATCAAACCCTGAAACCTCTTTCCTTGTAGTACCAGTCACTCTCATTATCCATCCAGCATCCAGGCTTTTGGCTCATCAGAGGTTTAAGAGTAAGGGACATTTACTCCATGCTCATTGCATTTGGAGCAGGGTCCCATTCAAGCATATGCCGAAACCACCTTTGCATTACTGTACTTTTTTCAACAGTCATAAATCAAAGATGCTCTCCAATGAATTTATATTCTAGATTCATAACATTTATAGAAATACACCGTAACAAGGACTCAAAAGAGCTTCTCCAAGTCCACTTGATCCAGGGGGAATTTAAACAGCCTCATCTTTAAATCTATCCTTTGTATGCCTATGTGCAGCCCAGAGTCCACAGTTTTCATTATTCCAAGAACAATGCAAGGTGATCTGCATTTAATATTGCATGGCTCATATATCATAAAGTTACTATAAACTGGTAAAATATTCACTATTCTAATTAAGGAATGTGGTAGACACACAAGAAAGTCTCAGGAAGGAGGAAGTGAACTAATCCCTCACACATCTCCATCACAAGAGGTAACAAGTGAACATATTAAGGTGACTGACTCATAGCTATCAACAACCATAACAGCAAAAACACAGTTCTAAATAGTCTCCAGGGCAGGAGTTTAACTAACTGCAGTGCTGGAGATGCAGAAGAAAAGCACTTGTGTCAAAGAACATCGTGGTAATGCATTTTATCACTTAATTGTCTGTAACTCCATTCTGTTCTTGAAGATTTCTGGTTTTAAGTAGGCACAAGCTACAACTATTTTAGTGGCAGCGAGTATTCCAAGAGAGCTGACACCTTTTAAATATCCCACTTTTTCACAAGAAACCCATGACTATTTTTGCCATTTCAGGCATTCCATTTGCCATTTCTGCCATTCCTGAGTATTAGGAGAGACACCAGCAGGCAGCATCGCTTAACTTCAAGCTTTGCTGTAAAAGTAGGTAACATAAGTTGTCAGATTGCAGAGGGGATTTCTCACAGACTGTAGAAGATGGTAGAGATAATGGAGAGAAAGGCCCTACCAAAACTATTTGTTTTGTCATCAATACCCAAAACCTCTGAGACCTATGTGAGTTGAGTTCAAATAAAAATACAAATTTTAAGACATTTAGGTGAACCTCATCCAAACTACCAAAGCTCTTAAGCACACAAGAAGGTCAAACAATTTGAGAGAACAGACTTGTATTAAATCTAAGACTGTTCCTCTGCCGGGTATGCCTGAAAACACCTTCATGAGTTACCCGTGACATTCTGGCGCTTTCACACTGGCCTTCAACTCCCAGAACACAGAAAAACATTGCTGTTAAGCCACATGTCCCAAACTTCTAAAATTAACTCATTTTTAAAATCAGATTGCTTTTAATTGATTTGTCCAACTCCACTTATTAGTAGACAGGCTAGAAGCACCAGCTGAACAGCACATTGTTGCAAAGACTGATGTTAGTTCCTCAGTTAACATTTATTTTGCATGTATCCGTAAAAGTACTACATGGAAAGAATGCACACACACAGAGAAGTCTTGGCTTCATTTTCCTGCCAGCTATCAGACAGCATTGCTCAGGCACAAATCTTTCAGTATTTAATATTCATAATGCAGAAGAACCTTCTGATCTCGGCAAGGATCAAGAAATTTTATGAGATGTACAAAACAAAGATTGTCACAGTTCTGCCACAAAGAATTTACAATTGGACAGGTTGACAGACTAACTATTGCTGCACTGGGTGTTATGTGAGAAGTATATTTTAATGTTATTCTAGTCACTCTTAAATTGCAAATATGAGACTAGGTAGCTCTATGCAGTAACGTGGGGCTTTCATGCAACAAATGCAGGACAGTACTGTCCTTCAGCAGCTACTGAGGCAAAGCTGTTACTTTGTCTTACCAGGGGTTTTTTTGTAATTTTGTTGGAGGTTTTTGTTTGTGATTTTTGGTTGGTTGGTTTTTTAATATTTTTGTTCATCTATTTTATTTTCAGTGGAAAGTTACATGGGAGCATTAGTCAATCAGAATGTAATTTAGAGAAGTTTTCAGTCCCCCCCAAAAAAAAAGCTGACTAACATTAACAACAATATTCATTTTGACTATCTTCTTAGTGGAAACGATTTGGCATTTGGTTTCAAAATGCAGTAATATTTTTGAGAGGTGACCCTTCTCCAACACTTCTTTCCCCAGGAGACATAACATAATAGTGGGTTTGCTTGCATTTGTACTCTTAACCAATGACAGAAAGGCTTTTCTAGTTCATGAAGTAGGGGAGGGGGAAATAAAAGAATTTTTACATAGCCCTGTTGGCCATGATCAACATTCTTTCTTGAGAGGTACATTAAGAAAGAACAGGTTACCTTTTAGGTGTGTTTGGAATTCAAGCATTCTTTGGGAAACCTGCAGTGCTGAGAGAGCAGCTTTCCCAAGGCTGAGCAGAGAGCTAGATGGGATCAGAGCTCAGGAGTAATGGTTCCCAGTCACATCTGACCCCCAGGTCTCTTCTGTAGCCCACTAAAGGCCTCTGGCAACCTGAATTCCCCAAATGAGACAGAGAGGATGCTCCTTCAAACATCTCCTTGATGCCAAGGATGTTTCTATGGTAATTCTGCATTCAAAGTTACTAGTGGTGCTGTGTGAGAGGCTACACAAGGGCCCGAGGAGATAAATGAACCTGTCTAAGGTTGTGCATACCCAGGGGGCTTCCATAATTTTGGGTGCACAGAAATACAATGATGGAATAATGACAATGTTGTGCTGCACTTCATTTGTTGAATTACTTCAATACCTTGCTCACAGATGTGTATGTGTGAATAAAATCAACCAAACTCCTCGTAGACAGCAGAGATTATTTTGAGAGATTATTCCTGTTTCTGCTACAGAAAAAAAAAAAAAAAGAGACACCAGCCTTTCATAACCTCTTGAATACATGGAGGGGGGTGTGTGTGTGTGTGTGCATGCATAGACCAACAGCCTCTTCCAACCTCTTCTAAAAAAAGATGAGAATAAAATCTTTCTTTTATATAGTACATTATTCAAGAAATAATATACTTGCCTTTTTATGCAGGAAAAAAAACCTACACCAAAACCCTGTTTGATTGTTCATCTAATTAAACGATTAAAAAAAGAAAAGGAAAAACAAACAAACAAATAAAAAACTGCCAGGGAAAAGGAAAGGTGGCATGATCAGAAATAAATATCTGAAGAAAATGAAATTTTTCCATATAACTTTAAATCCTAGAAAATTAAGCTTTTTTAACCTTTTCTTCTTGAATAATATTTTCCTTCAGATCCTAAAACAGCACATTCAACTATTCGGTTTGCTGTTCAATAACAGGGACTCACAGCGCCTTTTAAAGGGATACAAAAAAAGTTTCATCTTTTTGCTTTCATTTTCCCTGTGTGTTTGTTGCATACTGACATCAAATTCCCTGCAGGCATCCTAACCTTGCAATTGGAGAAACAGTGCTCCAGGGTTTTCCACATGTCTAATACACCTGGATGAAAAGTGCTAATTGCCACCAACTTCCATAAAATGACAGCAGTAAGGCACAAAATATGCTTGATTTGCAGATGCTAGTGCTGCTGGGAGTTAGCAGCAGATTAATAATTGTGCAGACCTCAAACATTCCCCTGGCACTGCCAACCTGGGTTTCCAATGCAACATCAGACTACAAGGCCTTTGTTTTTAGCTTGCTTTCCTGAGGAAATCTGGCTTAGGCAGTTGCACTCTTTCCCTCTGTATGTGTGTTTGACTGTCCTACCTCCCCACAATAATTTCTGGTCAATCTGAATAAAATTGAAAGGAAGGTAGAGGTTACAAATGTATAATGGCCTTAACAGTTTTGTGAAAAACGGGCAGCTAGGGAGATATAATCAAGCCTGAGTTTAAGTATTTCGAATATCCTGGCTTTCTAGATTCAGATATTCTTGCAAGGAAACAAACCCTAATTCTGTTCAGATTTTGTTAGCGCTGAAAGTAGAAAGGAGATGTGCCACATCACATATGCAGCAGGCAGCAACCTTGCATCTGATCACCTTCATGGATCAGGTGTCAGACCAGGTTCCCAGTTAGCGGTGACTTTTTAATTTTTACAAACCTATGTGCCAAAAACATTCCTATTTCATCTTGAGGCTTTGAGTGCGCATCAGTAATCATCTTCTCGCGCAGGTTCCATCTTGCTCTGGTTTACCTCCAGATAAATTGGGAAGCCCACACTTGGCTTTCTCTTCTCTCTTCTTGCTCTGCTGCTGCTGTTTCCTCTCCACTCTCAGCACAGGTGGGCACGTACCCTTGGCTATGAGGACACCACCCCTGCAGCGTGCAAGCTTGCTGGCGGCTCAGCTGGCATTACCAAGCTCATTATCACAGGCAGCAACATGATTACGGCGAAGGTGAGGGTGAGGTTGAGCAAATATGTTTCAGCACTTCTTTCTTGGTATTTATCACGGTGCCGTAGCATTCCTGCAACCTGGCCTGCTGCTGCTCCAGCTGCCTGTGCAAACTCCTGATGGAGCGCAACAGCAGGAGTCGACGGTGCATAGCTAGCTGGAGCCGGTACTTCTCCTTTTCCTCCTGTTTCTTGTTTTCTAAGGCCTCCATTGCTTTTGTGGTCTTCCTGCAGGTCACACGGCCCAAACCACAAGAGGCCATGTCACCCTCGATGCTGCTCCCTGCGGGCTCCGTGTGGCAGCCCCCTCGGTCAGTTCCAGCCTGAGGGGGCTCACTGGTCTTGCCAAGCACCTCGGGAACATGCAGCATGTCCAGACTCAGCTCACCATTACAGCAGGGGCTTCTGGAGCACAGGGAGGCAATGTCCACAGGCTGCAGGTTACCAGTTGGGATGAGGTATGATGAGCCACCTAATGATGCATCTGCAGCTGTCAGATGATGTTCAACCAAGCCAGAGGCCATCCTCTGTGTTTGGCCACCACTAACCATCCCTATACCAGTCAAGGCTTCAACCTTGGCCACAGCCTTGCTGGAAAGGATAGACAGTCTTTCTGGCACCGTTGAGTTTTCCCTGTCTTCATTAAGGCTGGCTAACAAAGGGCTGGCAGGGCAGCCAGGGGAAGCTGTTATGGTATCATGATTCAGAAGTTGATCTTCATCATCGCTATAATTTTGGATCTCCTCTTCATCTCCAGCTACTGTCTCAGCCATTTAATGCAAGAGCTACAGAAACTTTCTGTGGACAAAGGCGGAGTAAAAAGATTTCAGTTCTACATACACACACACAAAAGCCCAGTGCAGTGGCATTTGAAGAAAGAGCCTCTCTTTATACTTAAGCAATGGACCTATTACTTTTCTAATAAAGCACAACCCTTCGGTCACTTCAGGCCATTTCTTGTGATTTGCATTAGATGTTCTTTGAGACACAACATTAATCCAACAATAATTAAAATGATATACTGTACTATTAACATTCTCAAATCTTTAAAGGCAAGTGATCTGTCCCTGCAGCACTGGCTGTGCTGACTAATTAAACAGAATACAGTTGGAAATGGGCATTGTAAGCACTTCTCCCATTTAAGAACACAGCTCTAACAAGTGCAGTTTGTAGAGAAGGGCGAGTTATCAGGATTGATCAGCTTTAAAGAGAGGTGGATGTACCACAAACAGCAGGTTGCATTTAAATGACCTCTCCAAGATTAATCTGCCTGCCACCACTTTGTTTACAAGGTTGCCTTTCCCCCTCCTATTAATTCTATCTGTAAAACTGTATTAGCACCACACTAGCCAAAGAGAGGAAAAAGAAACCAAACACTTACCGAGGTTACTGGGGGAAAGGAAAAGAGTTACAGTGCATTGTGGCTGTGTATCATGTTTTCTTGAATGTGAGTCAGCACAACCTGGAACAGAAACATCACGGTGCTGGAGCAGGAACAGCAACAGCATTACTCTGTTCCACCCAGCAACAACACAGTCAGTCCCAATCACAGAGGAGTGCAGGGCTGCTTCCTTCCCCCTCAATGGGTATTCCTCTCTGGCACACAGCTTTTACGTCATCTTTGAGCATCAAAATCAATGCCAGGATTGGATGACACTTCTTTCCCCACCTCAAAAACAGACATACCTGGTTCACCCATTCTACAGAGGCCATTATCTATGTCCCTACCCCTGACAGTCAGCAAGGAGGTAGCACAGCACCAAAAAGAGAGTGAGGCATTTTGGACTCCCGTATACACGTTTTCCTTTAGAGAAATTAAGCTTAGATAAACCTCAGCTGCAGGAACAAGTTAAACCCAAACATTAAACAAGCATTCAGCACCAACCAAATGCCTAGCATAAAGACAGGTAGAAGCTGTAGATTGAAGTGTTTAATGTACATACATGTTTAATTAGGCTGGCCTAATCTTTAAGGAGCAGTTCTATATCCAGCTAAGCCATCCCACAGAACAATAAGCTTTATCTGCACTTTTGATTTTCAGAAAAGCTACCTTCAGCATCCTCTCTCACTTGTAGTGCCAAGAACAAAAGTCACAAATAATCTATCTGCATCTACTTCAATCATTTCACCATGGGGCATCAGTTGCCCCAAGACTTTCTCTATTCCATTCTGCTAATATAAATAGAAGAAAGAAGCAAACCAAAATACTATCTAGAATCTTCGAGCAGCTGGAAAAGAATGAAAGTAGATCCTATCTCCACTCCTATGCATGCTGCAATATAGATAATAATTTCTTATTTTTCATTTCTGTTCTGACTATCCTTCTTTCTGATGAATCTGTTAGGATATACTTACAAACTCTAACATAAGAAGCCTGGTTAACATAAATTCAGATTTATACCCCGAGGTCTAACTTGAATGCATTTTTTGGTGCAAGAGATGATTTACACTGAATTTGTAAAATAAACTAAACTAAACCTGCTGTGCTTATGTGCCAGATCATGCTGCAGATTATATAAATAATACTAGGAAGAGATTAATATCCAGTGAGTTAATAAACCCTACAAGTTTATATCTTGGTGATTCCCATTTATCTGAATCACAAGTTACGGTAATTGACGAATATGGAATTCAGATAACAGGGAATTTACTGTATTAGCATGCTGAAAAGGTTCATTGTAATACAGCATTATATAGAGAGTCTTTTAGTTTCACCTGCTCTCCTCTCCAAAGCACTGCAGGCATATCTTGCTACTACAAAGAGGACAGTGGATGGGTGCTAGGCACTACCTGATCTCCAGCCGTGCCAATACTTTCCTATTAGCAATAGTATTCTGTTCTTTACTTCTACATTAGCAGCAATCTTCCGCAAAATAAGGATTTTCCAATAGTCTAGCAGAGTTTTGAGTGGTTTTTCTGTGGGTTGTTTTGTTTGTTTGTTTTGGGTTTCTGTTTTTTGGGGGGTTGCATTTGTTTTGTTGGTTTTGTTTTTGGATTTTTTTCCAAGCTCTCTACAGCTTCAATTTTTCAGCAATATTTTACAGACAGTACTGCTTGAAGACATGGGGAGGGGGACAAAAATGTAATTTTGCCCACCAAATTAGAGTCACCAAAAATAATATTAAATGTTTTATAGGTTTGTATCTGGATGGAATAAACAGCATCTGATATGATTAACTGAATAATAAAACTCCAATCAAAAATCATTGAACTAGATGACTTTTCATAGAATATTATATCTTCAGCTGTAATCTACAAATCTTAAGAGGAAAAAATATTTAGTCCATTGGACTTAGAGAATCAACACAATAGGAATACTGTAAAAGATACATATGTATTATTGTTAAAATGCAAATGTCGTTTATGGCCAGGGCTGCATGCATGCTATTATCCTCCCCTCCACTGTTTACAAGTTCATAAAATCTCAGCTAGAATATCAGATGGAAAGGTTCTAGATTCAGTTTTTGCCTGAAGGTGAATACGTACAGAACACTTCAGTCAGAAAGACAGAGATGCTCAAGTACCAAAGCAGGAACAAAACCAGCCTTATGGCTGGGAAGACTTAGGGAAAACTTTCAGGAGAAAGGGCTTTTGTGTGACTGACAGGCTGGGGAGCAAGGAACAAGACCACAGTTCACTTCAAAGGGAAACATGTAAAGTCTAGTTCTGAGATGACACAAGATTCTGCTACTCTCCCAAGACTGTTTCCTTGACTACAGTTCATCTCCCCTTTATTTATAATTTGACAGACCAAGAGAGACCTGAAAAGACCTTATGTTAACTTCTTCTTCAAAAGGAACACTGTGCCATTTCCCTGATTAAGAAAGACTTTGGTAAGAGTTTGCTGTTCCACCTAAGAACCTGTCACAGGCAAATTCTGTTCAATGCCACTTGCTGACTCCTGAACTTGTTTTTCTCTTTGTGGGAAGATTTCCAGGCAGAAGTTGCTTCAGATTTCCCAGTGAATACATCTGTCAGTCCAACACACTTAGAGTTTCAGGCAGGTGAAAAGAAAGCAAAGAGCCCTCAGTTGAGGTTCACTGCATTTCATTACCAGCCACTCACGGGTAGATGCAGCTGCAGCAGTTTCAAGGTGTAGCTAGACCCTGGGGAGCCACCTTTAAGCTGTCAGACTTGTGTGCTCCTGCAAGGTCTATGTCAGCAGAGGTTTTTAATCCTGTGCACTCCTTCAGGTATTAGCTACAAGGGGTCTCCAGCAACCCACAGGCTCATAAGTGGAAGCACGAGTTGAAACGCTCTGTGCTTTCAGGAGTATGAAATGAGTGTTTAGGCATCACTGTTTTGTCTTGTGTGGTAGCAGAAAAAGATATGGTCATGGGGAAGTCCCTGCAGACAGGACAACTATTTCTCCTTTTTCTTGCAATTATAATTCCATTCTCAAGCATGGAGAGATGTGAGGACAGGAAGGTGCTTGGTCTTGTTATTTTATTAAGTGTAAATGTTGTACTGAAGTTCAAAGGATAACAGTCAAACACATTTACAAAGAGCATCAAAGATGACAAGCATTAGTGAAGATATGCCATTAACAAACTTTGGCCTGGGATGCTATGTTGTTATGTATTTGAGTTTGGGGAGTACTTAAAGCAGTAAAAAATATCCTATTACATGTTAGTGTAATTCCATGTTTTATATTAATTGCTCTTCAAGATCAAAAGCCATATTTTGTCTGTTAATGCACACACTTGCATGGCCTCCTATGAAATCAATGAGATCCACATGTGTGCATCTGAGGCCAGAATTTTTCCCCAAAGATTCTTTAAAATCTTTTTAAAGGGCAGTAATTCATAGATGAAAGTTGTATGTTCCCTTTCTCCTGCCTTCCTACCCAAAACCAGATAGGAGTTCTTACAGGCTACCCTGCATCATGCTGAATTGCAATAATAATAAATAAACAATAAATACCCTGAGGGGTCACTGGCCAGCCAGGGATTGCCATCATTCTGCTACATGCTTGTCCACACCTAGGCATTGCTGCAAGCCTTTTACACCAACAGAGAAAGAAGAAACGGAGACCAGCTCTATGCTCAGCTCACTGATGACATCAAGAAGTGCTGTAGATATTTCAGGGGCAGGGAAAACCACAGAGGGACATCTCAAGGGCTTTCAGACAGAAGGAAATTAGGAATCTAAACAGAGTTGCAGTGCAACTGTGTGTTCAGATAACCTGGAAGCATTTAAGCAAAAGTAGAGTGGATACATGATTTTACCAGTGAGGAAAGGTTTGATGGCTTTGAACATGAAAATCCAGCCATTTGAGCAGGCCAATTTTATATTGAGGATAAAAAACATTGAAACAATCTGCCACAACTGGTAAAAATTAGCAGGCTTGCTGCCAGTCTCAACAGAAGAGAGAGTTTGCCTGTCAGAGGTGCAAATCTCTGAAGGAGTAGCTCAGCCTGCATCCAGACTGAGGTTGAGCTCAGTTTGCAAGCTTCAAAATCTCAAGACTGCAGGTGCCAAAGTGACCCAAACACTAGGAAGGGCTTGATGACAGCTCTCACTGCAATATTTCAGCAACTCTACTCCTACCTCTGCTTGGCCTTAACTATTCCCAGGGATGCAAAAAGAAAAATACATTTATTGTGGCTTTATAAAGATACTTTAGAAGTGAAATGTTCTGATATTTTTCCTCAAGGCAGCAGCAGCTGTTCTCCCTACCATCTGTGTGGAAAGCATTCATTGAGTGAAAGAGTAACAGCATCATTGCCCAAACCACACCAAGTCTGCATTCCTGCCATGAGATCCACAGAGCCATGTTTTTATGTTGAAACAGCCACAAGGAACTTTCCAAAGTCTTGTTGTGAACTCAGGGATCTACTTAGCAGTTCAGATTGTCACAGAGGCAGAGGTGCAAACGGGCAACCCATGGGTAGATGTAGATGGGCGTGTGTTTGATTTTTCTCTTGTCTGGGCAGATCAATCTATATTGGGTAGACCCCAAGGGCATCAAATGGGCCAGCACATTTCAACATGAAGAAAACTTTGGATTTCTATAGAGGGTCAAGAATGCTTCAGAATAAAGACATCTGCAGCCTATGTCCTACAAATTAGTGGGGCAGACAAATAGAAATTTGTAGTGACTTGAAAAACCTTAAGAGCTGCCTGTTTACCACACTTACTATTTCTTGTACTAATGGAGAGAATAAGCTTGTCTATAACTCATTACCATTGTACTGAAAAGTAAAGTCTGATTATACACTAAAAAAATACTGAATTAAAAAAAAAAAAAAGTAAAATTCCTGTAACTGTTAAGTGAAAAGGAAATTCTAAAATGTCAAAGATTTGATTATTTTTTTCCCCATAAAGATTTTGTTTCATGGTAGTAAAATTAAAAATGATCTTCTTCAGTATGATGCTCTTGCCTTTATTTTATTTAATCTTCATTTTTGAAGAATGTCTATAATTTTATTCAGGAAAAAAGAAAGGGAGGAGAAGAGAAAAAAAATGCAAAGGAATTTATACGAGAAGATAATGCAGCAGTCTTCCCATGGAGGAAACTAAATAATTGTTTCTACAGAAAAGATGGTATATGAAATCCATTTGAATAACCTCCAGTATTAAATGCCTTGTAAGTACTGCTCATATACTGCAAGAACTCCATGCTTGGCAGGTGAATACTGGCTTATCCAACATATTAGATAGATTTCAAATGTGAGAATAATTACGTAGACAGCTCACATGCCTAGTTACAGTTCACATCCGGAATGCATTGAGAGAAAAATCCCTTCTGCTGATGAATATGTAAACAGACTATGCAATTTTTTATAATCTGTGCTTATGTTTGCTATCATGTTGACACTTGATCATAACTCACAAGCCAATGGAAAGGAAAGCAGAAAGCTTTAAGCTGCAAGAATAAGAAACAGCACTGTGAGACATGGAAAGAGACCCCAACATACATGGGAGGAAAACTTCAGGAAATGGGGCTAAGCCATAAATGGATAGGCAAATGATTGTTGGGAGTTTCTACAGCTTAAAATGAACTTACAGACTTTTCAGAAGCCAAGTACATTTTTTTTTTCTAAAGTAACAACACCAAATACTTTTAAAAGGGTGTGAATTTTCTGGCTTAGCTATTAAACCATAATGATGAGAGAAGAGAATAAAGAGAATAATAAGAAAATTGCATTTAATATAAAAATTTTCATTAACAGTTTCAGACTAGGCAGCTAAAAAGAAAATAAATAGTCGATGCATCCATGTTGTTTGAGCCTAACCATTTCCACAAATCATAAATTGACTCATGAGAAGCCTAACTCTATTGATCAATATCAAGGACTGAAAAGTCTGCATCTGTAAACACCTTCCCAAAAATTCTACTTTCTCATTCAGAATGTTTTGTTGCGGAGCCAACTGTGGTGCCAACTACATATCAACCCTTGTACAGCACCCAAAACAACCCAGCTTTGTTAATAGTGCCTAAATAGACTCCCCTGCCATCTGTGTTGTTCACACACAAACAGAGTAAAAAAAAAAAAAAAAATTCAGATTTCCCCAAGGTCATTAGAGGCTGAGAAGAAGGTCAGGCTTGCTCACTCCTTAATATCTTTGAAGCTGCTAATGTGGCTGAGAGGGATGAGAGTGAGTAGGATACAAGCCCGTCTGTCACCAAAACACACAATCTCAGCAATATGTAGAGTAGCTGAACTAAGCCTCAGACTCCAGCAGGGACAGGAGGCACATGGGCCAGGGTTTGTTGTACGTGATTTTGTTCTTACTTTGTAACATAGACTTTTCTCAGCAACTTGGATTTTTGCAGCCTGCTTCCAGTGGTTAGAGCAGATAATTTGTTCACACCAGTGGTTTTCATTTTTACATCTCTTTGCTGAGTGTCTGTCAAAGTCCAGTTCATCACCAGAAGAATTATCAGCCCTATCGCTGTCAGAAATTTTTTTATGAGCTTAGAAAGTAACAAAGAAAAGACAGTCATATGTACAATTAAAAAAAAGATACAGGTTCGAATATTTGGAGGTTTATTTTGAAGATCTGTATCTACAGATATTCATTTCTTAAAGGAAGAAGAGATATGGAGTCCAATTTCCACTAAGTTGACTAGAAAACAAGACTAAGAAAGGAGAATTTGAGATAGCAATCCCATGAAGTCTCAGATTGAACAGAAAGTGTAATGCACCCATCCCAGAAACAGCAAGTGTAGTGAGGTTCTGTGTGTCAAAAGCAGGCAATTCTTCCTTGTACCACCTGCATTCTCTACAGTCCTGCCTGGTTGAACTGCAGCTGAACCTCTCTGAGCCCCAAGCTAAGGTCCTGCTAGAACCCCAGTGGCATGTGTGGCCCCAAATCCTCCTTGAACCCATAAGGCACTATCAAGCTGTTATTAACTCCAGTAACACCAGGCCACAATTTTATTCTTAGTCTTGCTTACTGAGCCTCCTGGAAATCTACTTGAACAGCATTAAAAGGACACAGAGCATGGCAATTGCCAACTGTTAGTGTATTATTTATCACTTTGTAATATTTGCCTCTTCTCTCTAAAACTCCTGCCAAGGCACCACCAGCATGGCTTTTTGGACTCCTGAAGAGACCCCAACACTTAGTGGAACTATTGTACTAATTAAAATTTTGAGACCAGTAAGCAAAAACATCATGTTTGGCCTCACACTTAGCAAATTACTCACAGTTCCTTGCTTCCCTTCACAAAATTGTCTCGATAACAACCATTGCCAGTAGGGATCTGAGACAATGAGTGCAAAAAACCAAACAAATACTTGCCTACATATGTGAGCTCCAGTTCCTTAGGCAAAAATAGGGAGCCAAATGAGTAAAGGATCTGCTGGTCTCTTATGTATGGTAGTTGTGCACACACCAGTGTGCAAGAAGTCTTCCAGAGATTTCTCTCATAGCTTGTCAAATTACCATTCTACTGATTTCAGAAATTCGCACTACTCTTAAACAAAGATTGCTGTTTTGCCACTGCAGAAAGATGGCACAACTTTGCAGCTTCTTTCAGTGTAGGCTGAGGGAATGAGTGCATGTTATGTATGCCAGGAGGAGGTGGAACTGGCCAAGTCGAGCAAGTTAAGGCAATCCAAAGCTTTGGCACAGGGGAAAAATAAATCTCTGTGGAAGGACACAGTTCAGATTTAAATAACACCCACACAGACTATCTGAGGTCTTGCTTTCTCACTTGGAAAAACAAACTCCTTTCTGAACTCTGCTCATTTTTACAGACAAAGCCATCAAGATCGGTGGGAAAAAAAGTACAAGTCATAAATACAGAACACCTAATCTAGGTAATTTATCTCATCCTAAAGTGTTTTTAATAGAGACAGGAGTAACTGCCACTTGGAATAGGCTTGCTTTAACTTCAGTTTTAGATGACGTTAACTTTCAGATGACTAAGTCTGCAGTAGTTCACCTTAACCATAAGGCATGGATTATAGAGAGAAAGAATTACAGATTACTGAAAGTTCAGCCTTAACACAGTTAGAACAGGAACCCTTGGTCCAAGGAGAGGGTGATCCTAGCACAGCTACAACCAAATAGCTTCCAGCAATCAATGTTTTAGGGTTTTTCTGAGCATGATGTTGCATCTAGATAACTGCACTTGACAGTCATTGATGGAACAATTTGCCAAATTCCCTTTTGAAGCTGATCCAGCCTTTTGGCTTCTATAGCATCCCATGGCAATGAATTCTGCAATCTAATTTTATGTTGCATGAATAGCATTACCAGCAGAGCAAGCCACACCTTTCCAGGGATTCAGTGCCATGCTGACACCATCTTACTTTTGTCTCATTTAATCTCATGAGTCATAAGAAATACAACAAAGTTTTCTACATCTATCTGGATTTTCCCCCAATATGAAAAAGTTCTTTTAAAACAATGTCTATCAACAAGCAAGTGCTGCTATACTTTATCACAGGACTGTATTAGTCACAGAGCTCATGCTACCATAAACTCAAGGACAGCTGAGGCTATTCAGCAAAACTGCAAATAATGAGTAATAAAAAGCTATTTGCAGAAAGAAATGAGGGGCTGTGAGGAAATAGGGAATCCTCTCACAACCCTGGAAGAGCTGAAGTAGGAAGCAGTGGAATCTCCCTGGAGGAGAAAAGCTAGAGGAAACCAGCAGGAGTTTTAGAGGGAGTTTGAACAAGAAAAAGAGGCAGGGAAGAGGCAAAAAGATGTCTTTAGATTTCCATAAGAATTAAACTGGAAAGGGGAGTGGGAGGGACAGTGAAGAGGCAGGTTAAAGGATTGTATTCCTGTCATTGCCAGCAGAGTAGGAAACAAGACCTGGACTGCCTCTCTCCCAAGTCTGCTGCCCTAGGCGACTGTTTACTTTGCCTTTGCCCAAGCCAGCATGAGATGTTATGAGTTTCCAAAATGCTCTGAATCACCAGAACATGGAGGAGATCTGTGGATTCAAGCCACCTTTCAAGATTATGAATCTCTTCTGAATATCCATTATGCCGATGATGTATAACAAAATCACTGCTGTAATGTGATGCACATGTCAACTTTAAGGACACAGTCCCTGCTCAGATGGCATCAGCAGAGGGACACGTCAGCATGGTGGATTACCAGAGCAAATGCTTTAGCATGCAAAGTGATGCGATGTGTTTTGACAACAATTGTTCCCTTATGTTTGTTTCTGTGTCAGGTTTGGCTTAACTATCTGCCAGGGCAATGCTCAGGATCCTTTGCATTGCTATGCAGAAGCTGATTATGTGATCAAATGCTTAAAGCACATAAAATCACTCCCAAGATTCAATGAGATAGATGTGCCAGAACAGTCAGTAGGTGTTTGAAATAATTGACGCTAACAGCTAGACCTGGATTTTTCAAAAGAATATGTGTTTTATTCTGGATTTGAGCTTTTTTTTTGTTGGTGGTGGGTTGGGATTTTTTTTCTTTCTTCTAATGCACTATCATAGAATATGCCTAGAAATTCAGCCTTAGCATAATGTTCACATCAAATGAAATTCACCCGTTAAGGATGAACATACACAGGGTCCTCCCTGAAGTGGAAAAAATGCAGGCTTTGTGTAAAGCAGATCCCCTGTGAGTCTTCTTACCCTGTACACATGACTACAACAATACAGCAGACTCAATGGCAGAGTATAGCTGATGCTTGTAAGGCTGGGAGACTCACCACTGAGCTACAGCTCTTATGAGGCCTTTGCCTCCTATCTGGGACACTGAAGTTCTCCTAGTAGAGGCCAAGACCCTTATAGAAATATTGAAAATATAGATGTCTCTAGGAGAAACAGGTTATCTGCTCTTATTACTTTTTTACTGCATTTCCAGCCTGCCCTGTATCATCACACAGACCCCACAGTGAGTAAGTGTGATCCCCGTTCAAGAGACAAGGGCAGAAGGCAAAAGGACTGTGGCACTTGCCCAAAAGTGTGAGGCTTCACTCTGTGCTCCCAGATTTGGGTCTGGCCTGGCACCAATGCCTCACTGTGCACCTTTGTGAGAACTTCAGGCCCTCAGAGGTACTTAGGCACTGTAACAATAAGAAATGGTACCTCTACACTTTCAGAAATCTGTCTTTAATTTCACCATCCCATAAATCTCTTTAATGGAGGCATCCTTCATCTTTTCTGCTTCACAAGCCAGTTGTGAAGCTTAATTACACAATGATTATGAATTCCAGTAAATACAACATATATTAAGAGCAGCTCATGAGATTTCTGTCACTACCAGACTATCTGTTGTGAAATATTACTTACAAGTTGCAAAAAAACAAAAAAAATGTTTTTAAAGGAAAAAACATGCACATTCAATATAAAGTGAAACCAGCTTAATTACTTCCATAATTAATATGTTATACAACTTGATGATATCTATTAACATGAAATGGAAAACATCACAGACTTTTCTGACAGCATGAAACACTGTCCACTCATCCATGTGTCAATTGTTACCTGTAGTGCCTGAGTGGGACTGCCTGTAGTGTTACTTGAGTGGGACCCCAGACCCACAAAGTACCTACTTCCCAAGAGATCTGCTGGCTTAAATACCTCCCAAGACCTAATGTGAGGTCACAGTCCACCAAGTGCCACATAAATCCACTGCAAAGAAGTGGACTCAGTTTCAAATTATGTCTACTTGGGAACACAGCCTTACTGTACCACTGGGCCCTGTGTACAAATAAGTGCACGTGGCACCATCACAGCTGCAACATGTTCAGCCAGTTCAGGCTCCTCACACTGCTTTAACCATTTGTCTGCAGTCTCTGTGTGACCAAAGCACCCTGTGTTGTCAGAAAAGAGTGAAGAAAGGAAGAAAAACCAAAAAGAGAAGGTTTAAATGGTTGTGCAGTATCGACTATGACGTGGCTGAAGAAGGTCTGCTGCAAAGACAAACATTTTCCCAACAGATGCTCACAACACTGGCCATTTAAATAATTTCATGGCAGGGTGGTCCTTGGCTAGATGACTACATGCACATCTAAGACCGTAGAGAAAGTGTTGCTTTCATATTCAGTGCTTCCTCAAGCAGTAGTAAAGCATATAGCCTGACAAGGGTGGAAAGGCTCCACGGGAGAAGGAGTGATTCCTTAGGAAAGCAGAGCTCATTGGCATGCATCCTTCCCTGACAGAACAGACACACATCCTACCCACTCTGTATCTGGGCAAATACATTTCCTGTTAAGAATTATGGTGTGAAATTCATAGATTAATAACACATTTACAGAGCTCAAGCAGGAGTGATTTTCAGCACATGAAGCTTGTTACAGCAAGTTCCATTAATATTCACCAAAGGAAAACCTGTTTGTTGACCTAAAGTGCAACTGCTTCCTATTCTCTTCTTGTAAAATTATTTAGGTCCTGTGGGACAACTGTACTGAGCTTTTGACACAAATATTAAAATTCTATTTAGATGTACAATGTTTTAATGCAAATTTTTACCATAAAACCAAATGCTCCATTCAGTTAAATTAATAGAATTACAAAAAGATGTAATGATAGCAATTAAGTCTTGAAAATGCAAATTTTATAGTCAAGGACAATTACTTCATTTATAGTATACTGGAATGATGCCAGATGAAGGTAATTTAGATCCCCCTAGCTCACAGTTATATCATGAAGGATATCTTAATTTCATTAGTACAACAAAGATGGGTGAGAAGTTAGAGAATACAAAAAAAAAAGAAAAAGGGAGAGAAAATTTGACCTTTCTCATTTCATCGCAGCTAGAATACATAGATCTTACTTAAGTATTAGTAATATTTCTTTCTACTCCCATCTCTGAAAAAATTCTTCTTTTTTTTTTTTTTGTTTTATTAGCAGCAGTGGAACATTAGTATGTAAAAGGTTAGCTTCATTTAGATACTCAGAGACAATGCATCCATGCCACAACAGTTACAGACCTCCCATTATTTCAGTTTTAAGGATGTATACAGTATTAGCTCATGGCTTGAAAGGTCTCAAGGCATGGCCTCAGGGATACATGGCTTTGACTGCAAGAGGACTTAAAACATTCTTGAAAAATTCTGTTCATTCTTATAAAAGTCCTCTTGCCTTCCTCAAACAGGAAAGTCAGAAAGCATTAGTTTTTCATTAACATGGCAAAAAGTGATCAAGTAGATGTAGTGATGTACTACAGATTTTCTAGCCTGCTTTTGTGTATGTGCAAAAATTAATAAATAAGAAAAATACTTTTTCATATGGGTACTTTAACCCATTATCAAGTTCAAATAGTAGTTTGAGACACTCCAGAGGTTCTTTCTTTTCTCCAAAGAAGTGTCAATGGAAAGACATAATAAATACACTTCTGTATGAAGTTTAAATAAAAAGTCTTTACACCTACCACTTTTTTCTTCATGGCTTGCTGTAGCCACTGCAGAGAAACTCAAGTCCAAGAGGGACAAACAGTCCAAAGAGCTGTATCATCCTCAATTACTGAATTTCCTTCCCAAAACCTGGGCTCTGGAGACAGTTCAAACCTCCATGGACAGAACAGAAAACTTTCCCACCTCTTTCCTCACCCTGAGTGTAGGTACCAAGGGCAGCAGCAAACATGCTCACCATGAGGAGATGCTGCTTGACCCCAACCACAATGGCTTTGCTTCAGCTTCCACAGGCTGGACCTTCCCACTGGCCAATGCATTCTGGCAGCAGGCTGCAACAGCAATGTGGCCTTGAAGGACCCCTGCCCACACACCCATCACTCTGCAAAACATCTCCACCTGAGGGCCACAGCATTTTACTGCTTCCTCCCACTGTTGCCCTGATGGCCAGTGTAATAATTCTAAGTGTAATAATGCATACATGCAAACCTTACTGGGAGATGAATGCAAACAAGTGGAACTGCTGTGTTATGCTAACCTACATGTCCACTAAATTTATTCTTCAGACATGTTCATTTTAAAAGGACAGCTACGACTTGCTTTTAGTTCATTAATGATTTTAACATACAGGGCTGTGTCTATTTTGTTTTAAGAAAACAAACCTATTCTGAAGGAAAAACGTACCTTGAGTAAGGTTTGTGCTTTTTCCTCCCTATTTCTAATTTAAAATATAGCTGAGTGCACATGGTGACAGGCTGGCTTTGCTTCCTTCAACATGGTCTTGTCAACAGAGGAACAGGCCCAGTGTTTTTTTCCCTTCTATTTGTCAACATGTATGCTCAGGCACACCTGTTGTGCTGTTCTTATTTTGCACTGATCTCACCAGTGGAAGTCTGACTACGCTGAAAAGAGCTGGGGAGATGCCACTGACTTCAACAGCAGAATTTCACTCCATATTTTCTGCAAGTCAAGGATTCTATTAGTCATCCCTGTTCTTGAAACCAATAGATGATATCCTGGATCCTGGAAAGACATTGACTCCACATGAGGTTCAAATTTCCTTCAGTCAATTCTGTCTTGTGTTATCCAAGAGAAAAATTAGTCTTTGTACCAATATTGACTTTATCCCGTGCTTCTGATTGTTACACTCCTACTACACCTGACAAGTTAATCTGAGCTTGTTATTTTTATGTATTATTTACCTAGATGGACTGATGTAGCATTCTAAACTCTTGGAAAGTCTTTTTGGATGTTGTTTGGAGAATTGGCTAAATGAGGAGCTCTTAAACAAGTTAAGCTTGGGTATGTTTGTACCATATTGAACAATAGAGCTTAAACATCCATGTCATTTTATTGAAAAGCATAGATTTAACAAGCTAACAGTTTGTGAATCTGCCAAGTCTCAGCTGTTGCAGGGAGAAATGTTTTGTCCAAGCTATTGCCATTGTGTCTCAGTTGTAAAAAAAAAAAATAAAAATAAAAATAAAAAAATAAAACCAGGCTCTGGTTGTAATAGGATATTGATTAGTCTGGATCCCATACAGAGCAGAACTTGGACCACTAAAAGGTCATGTTGCTTGATTGCTCCACAGCTTCTAAAATACAAGAAATATTGAACCAAAACTACTTTCGATTATACTCATGTTATCTGAGGCCTGGGAATGCAACCAAGGGCAGCATTTGGCCCATTCTGTTAAAAAATGGGGTGATTCTCAGCATTTCATTTCATCATTAGCAGAATGCAACATCATCTCTGTCTACTCTAATTGATGTCCTGAGCTAAACTTATTCCAAGGTAAGAGGCGCAAATCTATTTGATCCATGGACTCGCTTTGGATGGATGTAACATACAGTGATATTTAATATAAATATATAGAGAGTGATATAAATATTTCTATATTCCAGTATTTGCAACTGCTTGTGTGCCCCAGATCTCCCAATTCCTCACTTGACTTGACTGCCACGATGATCTTAGGTTGGCAATATGATCATGACTTGCTATTAAATAAGATACAATCAAAGCATGATGCTGTGGTCAGTGAAATTAATTTTGTGGAAAATATACTATATATATAACTATTTGTTTTATTATACTGTCATCACTGAGTCTGTAAACACGCAAACAGGTTTCTAGGAAATGTTAAAATACAAATGAAGGGGGGAAAAAAATGTCCTTTTCTATCTTCTTCCAAGAAATTCAGTTTTCTGGTCAGCATTCCAATAGAGCGAATTCCATTTGTGGTCACCCATACAATTCAAGACAACTGTAGAGAAAAATTCTAGCAACAAGTCAATTATTTCCTGAATCCTATCAGAAATATGTGTTGGATTTAGCTTGATAATGAATTCCACTAAATTCTAATATGCAGTAAAAAAATAGAGGAGTCATACATGAATTTTAGTCAGTACTGTTCCTAGTTGTTCTGTCACTTGGAAAGTTAGAAAACAACTTCTGTAGTGCATATTTATTCCAAATTAATAGATCTATTCTGAGAAAAAATTACTTTTAATGTATTTATGGTAGCATTTATTTATTCCTACTTGCAATGTTTCATAAAGAATGCAATTCCCTTTTTACTCCTGACCTGCTTTGAAAGATATATGGATGGGATAATTTCTTTTCTGTTTTCTAATATTTTTCTTCTCATTTTGTGTGTGCTTAAAAGTGAGATGATTTCTTTTCTGATCTTCTTCCATTTTCCCAACTTTCTGAATACTGGTATGGATTTCTTCTGAGATGTGATTTGGAAATGGTTTTAGGACCTGCATTGAAAAGCCCATATTCTCAGAAGCTACCTGTGATTTTTGGAAACTTGGCAGCTTGGGAGTCAAGTTTAGATTTCCAAATGCTACTCGATTTTTAAATATTCAGATTATTCACAAAGCCTTTTGAAGCACGAACAAGGTTTTTGGTGTTCTTTAGGTCCATTAGGCTCATTCTCTTCATTGATTCCAAACTGATGTGTTTTAGAAAACTCTTGTTTTTTTAAAGCTCTTGCCTTCTATGAATTCCACAATCCTGTGAAGAAAGTTGATGGGAAGGCAGATTAAGCCCAGGTTCTGATTTGTGCAGAACTTCTTGTCTATTCAACAGTTCTCTGAAACAACAGATTATCTATAAAATTCAACCAACAGAGGAAATCATTTGCAATATTACATCCAGATAATGGAAAGCCATTAAAAATGGTTTGTTTGGTTTTTCTCAAAGATGAATAATGGCTTGCTTAGAAGATATATAAATATTTATTATATATATATATANTTCTAAAGAGAAAATTTGCAAGGCAATAAAAAGAGGAATCAAATTCCAGAGAAGAATGAAAAGGACACAGAGAAATATTTGCAAAAGCAGATTGCAATTCCACTGGTACTGTCTTGTTCACAGAAACACATCAAGTAATTTCAACTTGTTAGTTTAAAATGTTCTAATACAACATTTAGTTCACAACATTATTGTACCCAGTAAGGGCTTTCATATGGTTTTCAATATCATTTCTGACTGGCAGTATTAGCTGATAAAGCAGGATAAATAAAGAAATGCCTAGATTGTTATGGTTCCCAAAGGTCATTTTCATGAAAAGATCAGGAAATATGTTTCATTGAAATTAAAAAGAAAACCGTATCAAGTTTAATAACGTTGTTACTGTAATGACATCAAATTCATTGAGTTGGTGTACTGTTTAATATTTGACTGTCAGCTTTCCACAGCAAGGCTGAGATGTGTGGAAGCATTTAAACTTTTTTAACTGCAATTGTTTTCAATCTTATTGCTGTTTCATTACCTGGTTCTCCTTCCCCCACCCTCACTCCTGGCTACAACACACCTTGTGTTTTGGTTCAACCTGATGTTTTCTGTAAAGTACAATAATAATTCACAGAAGGACACATCTCAATTCCCAAGTGGACTTAGTGTGAAAAGATATCTCCAGAAAGCCAAAAGCTTTCTACTCAAGCACATTTCCTCGAGGTAGAACCCCAGCAGTGGTTTAGGGCATGGCAGGGAGGGCACTGCTACCTTCTGGGATTTCTCAGTGATGGCATCATCTGAGATAGTTTAATACCAGAACCTGTATCGACCTTCAGCCATTCTGGAGAGGGTAGAGGGTCCAGCTGGCATAATGCCACTGCCTCTAGGCCTGCATTCACCCAAACAACTATAAAGACAGCCAAAGCCAACACCTGCAAAGTCAAAGCAGTCTGTGGCTACACAAAGCCATTTGTTGGGCATGATGCTGAATGCTAGAACTAGAGAAATTAAAAGTTTATATCTCGGTGCAAATTTGGCTCTGGAAAATTTGCATTTTCAGATAACTAAACAAACAAACCTCTGTTTCTAATGCTGGGATAGAATGAGTTAATACACATAAATAACATGTAACACTTTGAGATCAAATGCGTGGGGTTTTTTGATTTTTTTTTTAATGCAAGCTTGGTTTAGCATATTTCCCCAGGATGGATTTTACAAGATTAGTTTAAGAGTTGTTTGGATTCATGAGTGTAGACAACAGATAGCTGTAAATGTACTTGAAGCATTTATTAATGTCCCTGATAAAGCAAAAGTCTGTGTCCCACAGCTGCAAGAGTTACTCTCAACATTTCACCAACTCTAAAATCCTGCACAGCAAAGTAATTGGTGCATTTATAATAACATTTAGAGGCCTTTTCATAAATTGCTATATAAATTATATAACGACCTCTGTTCTCTCTTTATGTATGAGTATAATTTGTAGAGGTTTTTCCCATTCTCACCCTTAACCATCTTTTGGCAGTAATCACAAGAACAACTAAATACTGGTGTGAAAAAACCATAAAGTGGACACAACAGTCACCAATATCCATTTATATGACCTTGCTTCTTAACTCACAGTGCTGTCTAGAAAGCACTCACAGTGGTCAGCAGAGGTTCTGTGTTGCTTCTATCAAAGGCCACCAGTCAGGCGGGTTTCAACACAGCTCAGGTGTCTGGGGCATCATCCTCTTCTCCTCACCCCTCCACAATGCCTCCTCAGGACTCACTTCACATGGGCCAGGCAACATTCCATAACTTAAACAGACACAGAGATGTTGTTTTTAATTACTGTAGTACTCACCTTTCAGGAGCAGCTAAAGGACTCATGGAGTCCCTGCAAAGAAGGCTTCAGAGATGAGAAAACAGGGGCAGAAAAGTTACCACCTCTCTCAGGATAACTGTGCAGAGCCTCGTTTGTAGATAGCATAGTGTTACCCATGTTAGAGGAAAATATTTGCCAGTCTGTTAAATTCAGCTCTTTATTTTTCATAGGTGTATCTTGTCCTACTAGTCAGGTATGTGTCCACAGCTGGTGTGAGGACAAAATTAACTGATGCGAGGAAAGGATGATGTCTGGGGGCAAAGAGAAGGCATGGTTAGTTGGTGAGGTCAGATGAAAGGGGCTGTAGCAAGGGAGTATGAATTGATGAAAACTTAGGGAATGGTGCAGATTTCAGCAGCTCAAGCCAAACACAAGGATTAGAGGGTCACAAAATTTAATATTTGGTTTTCAGGGAGAAAAATGGACTTACCAAGAAGTTATAAAAATGAAGTATTTGTTAATCACAACAAATTATCAGGTTTTATTATTACACAACAAAGTGAGATTATACAGCAATGTATAATGGTTCCCTCAGTCTTGGTGTCTTGTTTGAATGCAGTATTCTCAGTTATAATATGCTGAAAGCTACTGTGCGGTGGGACACGGGTGGCTCAGGGACACAGAGATAAAAAGAGTGGGAGCAAAAGACTAACAATAGGGTGCCCTGATTAGCTCTCCCCACTCTCCTGTAGAACATCAGGGCTGTGGTGTGCTAAGCTAGAAGGTGAAAAAAAAAAAAAAAGACGAAATCTCACATTAGCAATGAATCCTCTAGCTATTAAAGGTACAAGTCATCCTGGGTGAGGTCAGATTTTCGTGGTGACTCGAAATGACGATGTTGCTTTTGTCAGCAAAAGCTTAGCTAAGGTCACAGCCACAGGTGTAGACACTGCCTCTCTTAGTGAACCACCTGGAGACTAGACAGGTTGCTGCATGTAGAAATCTGGGAAGGTGGATGGAGTTTGGAGGCTCAGCATGAACACTGTGACTGCTCCCAGCCCAAGGTTACAAGGGAAGGGGGAAGCTGCAGTCCTCACTTGGCGAGGCCAGGCATGTTGTGGAATAACCTGGACAGCATCAGGTCCTTTTTTTTCCCTACTTCAAAGGCCTAACCAAGGCATTCTGGGCACCACCAGTGTGAGCAGGGAGAGCCCAACAAGTCACTGCTGGCACTCCGCTGCTCTGAACCACCACTGCGTTTTGCTTGCAGGTGCTCTGTTGTTTCAAGCGTTTCTGACACCAAAGTCCTTGACATGTGCTCCTGGGAACTATTAAAAAGCAAACAAAAATGTTCTGGCTTTCAAAACTTCCATGAAAATTCTTGGGGAAAAGATAGTGGAGTTTTGGGTTTCAGTGGGCTCGCATGAAAGGTCTGAAAATTGAAAATGCTGAGAGAAAGTTAGGTCTTGAGCCTATGAATACAAAGTCATTTCAGATTGGTCCTAGTGATTAAATCAACGACAGCTATTATCTCACAGCAGTGGATGTGCTAGGGGCCCATACCAAAAGCTCATTTATGGAACTGCTCCACCATGAGCAGTTCAGTGTTGCTACCATGGTCCTCAGGACAAAACAATTCCCTAAATAAATAAATAAATATTTGGGGTTATGTAACAGAAAATGTGTCTGGGTCCACTCTAGTGAAGAAACAAATCTGAAAAGAAGAAAAAAAAAAGGCACAAAGTGATGAATGGCACTGTTGAACAGTGGCTCCCATGGATGACATATGAGGTAATGTAGACCCTTGACACTGAATGAACCTCCAAGCTCTGCAGTGGCCCCTGCTTGTTGTGATTGTTTTTCATAATTAAATGAAGGTGTTTGTCCCTGAACCTACCTGAAGATAAATTATCAGGAAAAACTGAGGTCTTAGACAGGGTATTAGCCATAAATGGACTCTCCCGTTACTTACTATGCCACATCTTCAAGGAACAGTGTGTGTGGAACAGCCTTCTTTGCTGCATTGTAGAGGAGATGTCCAACTTCAACATCCAGGACAGGAAAAGGAGTCCTGCTCTTTGACCACTTTAACTTTGTAATATTACAAGTGTTGATGGCATTTGCTGGCAAGGTTTTCTTCTGCTTGTTAGAGAGACTGGTTTTGGATTACACAGGTGGGTGATGCCAGTGCAGATTCTAGAAGTAAAATCAAAGTTGCCTTCACCTGTCTGTGAGGTGGGACTTCTACTGCTGGTGTTGTAGAAGCAGAAAAATAGCAGAATCTGTGTCATTCAGAGGGGCATTACCAAGTGCGTCAGACCATAGTTTTGCAAAAACAGAGTTCTTCCCTTCTTAGCTCACTTTAGTCCTTCTTTCTTTAATGAGGAGTGAGTTACAGTCAATTAAAGGAGACTGATAGAAACTATAGGGAATCCCTTCATAATCAAATATGAAAAATTACCATATACCTTTTGTTCAGAGTATACAAATTACATGATGAACAGAAAGCAGATATGGTTGATTAGAGCAATTAAATGTTTTCTTTAAGGAAAAAAAAAAACCTCCAGTGAGAATATTTTAGAAAATGACTTTTTAATCATCTGTAGAACTACTAGAATTACTCTCTCTTAATAGTTTTAAAGCGTTCCTCAGTTGGAATTAACTGCAATCCTTTTGCAGAGCAGCAGAATACTTCCCCAGGAACCTGTTTAGGGGAAACTTTATTTTTAATCACAAGATCATATCCATATGCTTTTATGTAGTTCACATGAGTCTACAGCAGCTTTGAACATGTTTCCCTCCTGTGCAAACATCCACAAACTTGGAAACCATTGCATGGGAAAGAACATGTTCTAAAACCAGTCAGGAAGACATGGCACATAGCAAGATTCACCACTGCAGCAAGAAAATAAACATTAATATTGATTGAAAAATCAGGTGTTTCCAGTGCTATCTGACATTTACTAACTAGCATCCTACCACACTAATAAACCAGCTAATGCCTTCAGTCCTGTCTGTTTCTTCATCTGCCATTATCCCTGCAGATGCCACTAGTTCTGCATGGGTAAGGACAGATTTGGGGAGGGGAAGGACTGTGGCCACCTTGCAATAGGTGAGGAAGAACAGCACCCTGTGGAGCCACCAAAAACAAAAAACAGCTCCTGGAAATGGCACGTCCCAGTGCTCCACTTCTGATGTGACATCCTGCACCTGATGTAGCATGAAAAAGCACACCATGTGAGAGCCAGGGGATGAGAATCAGACTCTTAGAAGTGGCAGACCTAACCATGTCCTGGCCTGAGCAGAAGGAACACAAGTTGGTAGATAGGCTCTACCAACTGCCCAATTTAACATCGAGAAGGTTGCCAAGGCTGCTGTGAGAGTTCAAACCTTGTCTCAAGGAAACTTGGGAGGCTGGAAAATGTATAGGAAAGGGTAAAAACAAGCTGAACACAGCCTGATTGGTTGAAGAAATCCAGAGCACTTTTCATATAAATGTGATATTTTTTAATCTTAGTAGAAAATTCACAACATTATTCCTTTTTCTGCCAACTTCAACCATAGCTCTCCTTTGTGCCTGCAAAACAAAGATAATTATTTTTTACTCACCTGCATAAAACGCTTGAAGAACTCCAGATGATGGAAGATATAAAAATGGAAAGGAAATGTGTGTATGTGCATGTTTATATATAATTGTTATTATTGTTACAGTCTGGCAAGAAAACAAAGATTATTTCTAACAAAGCTTTGGGATTTTTTTTTATAGCTTTAGAAGCTGTTTAATAACTAGTGATCAGATGAAACCCAACTGCTTTTGAAATCAATGAGAACTAGATTATGTGTTGGAAAGGAGGAAGCTTTAGCAGAAGATGTTTATATTACATAGTACTTGTTATCTTAGATAATCACCATTTCTGCCTACATCTTCCAAGAAACTCATTCTGTGGCTCTGAAAAATATGTAATGATTTGAGGGTAATTTCAGAGGCCAAACTCCCTGAAAATCTGAACCCATGAGCAAAATACTTGCAAACAATGTTGCAGATAAGTAAAATCAAGCTGAAGAGGACAAGAGGAGAAGCCAGTTAATCATCTGACCTCAAAAACTGCAATACAGTTTTTCTGTTTTCTTCTCCCACTTTTAGTCTTCTTTGGATTTAGGATTTCAAGTTACTTTTTTTTTTTTTTCTCTTCATGCATATGATATAGATCAGTCAATGTTAATAGAATGTCTCCTAAACACAGTGTAATTCTCTGCCTGTCAGTTTTCTCCACTATAAAAGATATCAGCAATTACAGCAATTCCCTCCATGGCCTAATCCTGACTACTGCCCATTTCCAAGACAGCTGAAGTAGTGTGTGCATTTCGTAGATGCTGCAAAACAGACATACCATTAAAGTTCATACTGGTATTTTTATGTAGTCATACAGTTTTGCTCTGAGCTCATTCATGACCTGCACCATCCCTGCAGCTAAATTATTCTGTGATAGCTGGACTATGCCCATCAATGCTGCATTGGAGATGTTAAGATTTGAGCTGGTGCTTACCACTCCACAGTTTCATAGACTGCCTCTACTTCACTACAAGTATGTCCACAATGAGATAAAATGCAAATGTTAATTTACACCACGATCTATATTTTCAACTATCCTACTTATCTTCTGAATCAACCAGCATTTCTAAAGAAATATCTGAAGTATGATGCTTTCAATCCACATAGCACAAACCCACCTGCACTGTGTGAGAACTGGGCTTGTGGTTCAGGCTGTTGTTCTTCATTCCTCTTAGGTCTTGGTGATGTAAATGACATTTTGATACAAAGCACATTAGCCCACCAGTTCAAGTGTTAGGCCTTTCCAGACTGTATGGACAGAGTCACTAACACTGTGAGAAAGATCTGATTTCATAAGACTGCTGTAATACCCTCAGAAGGAAAGCATTGGGCTAATACCAAGGAATAAGAGTCTGGAAGAGTGCCTGGGTTCACAGGAAAAAATATAGGTTCCACTACAGCTTGTCAATGAACATTGAAAAAATATGAGTGATGATTAAGAGTTTCAAATAATCTCCTTTCCACCCCTTCACCTGCCTCCAGTCAAACCATAAAGCCAGCCATGCCCCTGGCTTACATTATAATGGAATGATTGTTCATGGAGGTTTGGCCAGTCAGCAGTCAATAGTGAAGAAATGACAAACGTGTGTACAAGGGAGAGCCTTTGGAAAGCAAAGAGAAAGGAAAGAAGAAAATTTATTATTGCCAGTCTACTGATGAATGCAGGCATTAGAATAGCAGATGTAGAGCACATAAGGGGCTGGAGAGTGAAAAGCTAAGTGTTGCCTTAGAGCACCAGGAAATGGAGCCAGGGTTGTGAAAGCCATCAAGCTGCCTGTGCTCTGCATTCCTTACTGTACAACGAAATGCTTTGATAACTGAAACCAAAAACCCTAAAATGGCAAGTGCTTCCTGCAAGAACCCTTGAAATAAGGTTTGCTGCTAATGTGGGGTAGCTGTCAGTGTAAGGCAGAAAGATGGGAGAGCTGGAACTCTGTGTGCTGGAATAGGGGCGTTCACTTCAGCTTTTGTTCGGGATACACTGATCAGCAAGAGAAGTACTAGGAAGGATGCAGTCTTAGCTCCAAGGTAATGGATAATCCAGAAATAGCTGTTTCTCTTCCTCAACCTTACTTAAACTGCCACAGGAGACCTCTTTCCACTCAGAGCTCAGTTATTCTTCAGCATCGACTTCTCAACACACCACTTTGGCTTTCACAAGTAATCTGTTGGACAGGCTAGGAAACCTGTGCTGAATTCCCTCGTCTCCAATGTTTGGCTTCAGTTAGGAGAAGATTTGCCCCAAGACCAAACACATGTAATATTAAGTGTAACCTTTTCTTAGCCTTATTGTTCTTGCTCTTAAATCTAAATTATGTATACCGTGTGTGTGTTTATGTGTATTGGAGTGAGGGGGAGAAACTCAAATGGGCATGGCAAATGTGAACTCCATTCCCTGTGCATGCACTGCAATATGAACATCTCAGAGGTGTGTGGGCATATATAGACTTAACCACAACTACTGTAAAGAGGAAAAAAAGTTGCTGAGAAGCATTTTGTCACGTTTTCCGTTGAAAATGTGCGAGCTGCGGGAATTCAAAGAGATCACAACAATGTTCCTTCTGGTGGTTTCTTCCCCCCACCCCCATGTTATTTGTTTTTCCTGTGCTATTTATTGTTATCAGGTTTTGTTGGGAACTCGACAAGTTGGTGAGGTGGGTTTTTTCCCCTTTCCCCATATCTCGAATATACGGACGCATTTGAATTATGACTTTCCTACAGGAACTAACAGCTGTATGTGCAAATCATGCATATAAATCAATTACTGAGGCCTATGTACTATAAATGCACCCATTAATTAAGCGATGTCAGATGCTATGAACCATGAAGTTCATTACATCTTTAGCATTCAAACCAAGGATTATTTGAAGAAGCAATACTACGTTTACCTAATAGTTAATGAAATTAAGCCGGGTTGTTGCCAACATTCTTATTTTATGCCTAATTCAGTGTTTAAATGTTTATGAATAAAACACTAACTGCTGAAAGCAGAAATGTTGAAATGTAATTACTGGTAAGTTATAACGCACTTGAGGACTCATTATACCAGACTTGGGAGTTTTAAGATCACCAGTGTAACACAGTCTCCAAAAACACAGATTTTTTATGGGCTAAAAGCTGGAAAGACATAAATGCTGTTGAATTTGTCCTGGCTGAGTGGAAATTTTGATGATCGTGGTAGCATGATTTATGAGTATAACATTTTCCAGTCATTACGTGGTTGCATTTCAGCATTGTGACATGATTTGCATATGTGAATATCCCTGCAAATTAACTTCTGATGAGAGCTACATCTGCCTGGATTAAGAAGCTCCTATCTGAAAACCAATCCAGCTGCTACCCTGAAGGACCTATTTGAAAAAAAGGCAGTCTGCAATGTCATCATATATAGTTTTTCCATATGTATGTCCTGATTTAGATTTAAATGTAAATATTACATGACAGTATTGGTTATTTTGTTAGGGTTTATTCTGCCATCTAAGAGGCACCCAGTGATATAAACATTAGGATTATCTCTGCTCTGTAGAACTCTTACTTTCCTCTGTTTCAATAAAATATCTGCAGATAGCTAAGTATCAAGAGAGAGAAGAGCATTCATCGTTGTTCTTCAAAGCCATTCTTAGCCACACAAATAAATAAAATCAAATTTAAAAGAAAACAATACAAAGGAAAGAAACAAAAACCTACAACTCTCCAGAAATAACAGGCAAAAGAACACCAAAAATCTGGGGCCAAACACCAATTTCTGTTGGCTCAGCACTTCCCAGAGTCAGGATTTTCTGCTGGAGGACATGTATCCACAGTAAAATGGTACAAACTGACACAGAAAATTTGTATGTGGGCTCTGAATGTAACTGATAGACACACGATAAAGTCAGACAGGGAAACTCAGTGCAAAAATGAAATGATTTTGTTTTGCAGAATAACAATAAATTAATATCAAACTCATTCCAAGCATTTTTTAAACCTAGTAATTTTTTTTGCAGGACAACAAAATAGGAGCTGGAATGAGGAATTTAAAGGAAAGTCCTGAAGCAGAGCTATAAAGAAATTGTAAAGAAAGCATTAGTGCTTTTGAGAATTAAGAAAAAAAAAAAAAGGGGGGCTGGTGAGAGTTGGCGGTGTGGAAGTCAATATTGAGAGAATTGTGGAAAACAGATATTGAGAGAATTGAAAGAAAGTTGAGAGAGGAACCAGAGAAAGCAAACAGCACTGACCTGAGAGAAAAAAAAGTATTTAACATGGGATTTTGTGTGCTTTTTTTAGGAACAAAAGAAATCAGATCTTTTTATTTTATTGGCAAATTTTTGATTTTTATCAATATGAAGTTTTTAAGATACATAGCAGTTACCGCACTGAATGTGTGAGCTTTTCCCTCCCTCGCTCCCAGAAATTCCTTTTGCTGCTGCTTGAACTGGCTGTTTTTGCTAAAAGCAATTCCAATGAAATTTTAGAACTGTGACAATATAGATACATTTGTAATGAATGTCACTTTTCATATGACATACAGAAGTCAATGGCCAAACCCATAGGAATAACTGGAAACTGTTTCAGCAGTTCATATGTGTAGTCTTAACTGAGGCTCAACTATGCAGAAACCAAAACCACACAGTCATATCCACACCACAGTTTTAAGTACTTTTAATCCCAGTGTTGTTAACTAAAATGTTAGTAGAAATAGAGTTCAAAAATGGTTAAAAACAGTAAAAAAGTGTTCTCCCACCAATTCAATAAAAGGCAGTAAATATCAACCTGCTAAGCAACACTAAGACTAAAAGTTATAATAAATTCAGGCACATACAAGAAAAGTTAACAAAATATCTGTAAGCAAAAGGATAAATAAACCATGCCCCTGGAGCTAAACATGTGCAAGGCTATGATCCCACCCATTACTTTGACTGAGCACGACTCACTTTAAGATCAGTCTTCATGTGAATGCAGCTCTGACCAAGGGAAGGATTGCAGGTCAATGCCACAATTGATTTATATACACCAAGCAGGACACCTCAGCATGGTAACAGCATTGCACTCTGCTGCTTCCAGAGCGGAGCTGCATTGCTCCTGGAGGTCAGGGCAGAGGCAGAGCAAGCACTGTGCCTACAAACCCCTGCATAAATCTAAATTGGCTGCTTGAAGCCTCAGAATCTACAGCTGGTCATTGCCCAATATAACAAGTCATTGACTTGATGGGTCACATCCAAAGACGTTCAGCACTGCTGATTGCAATCACATGTGAAAAGATTAACAAGTGAAAGGCATATATTTAATCTTGCCGGCATTCATGAACAGCAGAAAGATTCATTCCAGTGCTAGTAATTCTTAAATCAAGACCTCTGTTAGATGATATGAATGCAGACTTTGGAAAGGCAGGAGGGATTTTCTCCTCTAAAGCACAGCTGATCTCACAGGTTTGGGAGGTGTAGGAAGCAGCCTGGGGAAGACCATACAATCTTTATCCAGGGCAGGCATTGCTTCCTCATAGAGCAGTTGCTTTCAGATCCTGCAAGTTAGATGCACAGAGTCAGCAGCACTAAGTGAACACATTGTCTAATTCTAAGTTCCTCTTTATCACAAAGTGTTGGGTTTATTACATTTTGAGATCACTAGAGGTAAAGTTCCTCATATTGTGGGTGCGCATTCCCAAGGAAGTTTCATTTACTGATTAAGTGCAATAAGAAATGTAAGAAATTTCTTCCAGTAAACTGAGTTCACAGTGGCCATAATCACATATGCATGCCAGTGTAATTCCCAAGTGGCTTTGTGAAGGTCTAAAGAAACAAAGGAGTAAATAAACTCATTCTCTGTAAGATTTACAGTTGTTTCTTCAAGGGCTGCCTTGATTGCTGTCTGTCATTCCCAAGTGGGATCACGCACAAATCCTTAAATGATGTCAAGAGTGAAGGAAGCTAGAGCAGCGACATATATTGGCTCTCAAATTACTGGGAGATACCTTGATTTTATTTCACCTGGCACCAGCGGTCACTCTTCTGTTCAGCATGGAGTAACACAACATAATAAGCCCTCACAAGGGAAAGGAGCAAAGAAATCCTGTTATCCTAGGTCATCAGGTGCTCGTTATAGCCAGCAATTAGCAAATCTCAGGTGTCAGGATGCTTATTCAAGCCTTCTGATACTACACTATTACACAGAAAATACAGTGAAAATCAGGTGTGAGGATGACAAGATTTGCGTTTCTCAGCTGAGCTCACATTAAAGAAGAAATACCACTGACAAAAATAAACAACTCTTCCCCTATATATTGGCACATCCGAGTTTGGAAAGAACAAAGTACTGACTCAAGCATATATATTTGCTTAGAGAAAGATTAATTCAGAGAGTTTAATTGTAGGAGTTCCTAAGATTTTGCTTGGAATCTTTGTCTAACAAGTTGGCAGGAAGTTTTTCATCGTTTTAAATAGACTTTGAGCATCAGAAGGCGCTTGCTATGTTTGCAGATATGGACTAATGGTTTGTACGCTTTATATTTTAGGTTGGCTTTGAACACAAGAAGGATTCAGTAAGAGTTTTACCACTGAAAAGTCTGTGGAACAGTTAGTTTTTGGTAGTTGCTTTAGAAAGGACACGACTACTGAAGAACAAATATATCTTTTGTAGTTTTCAGTCGATCAAATCCAGCCCAGAAGCACAAAGTACCCAACTGAAACTAAGTGAAAGATCCTCTTTCTCTTCTATGGACAGTGTGTCAAGCTCTAGGTGCTTTTACTATTGGATGATTACCTAGTGGTCAATGATACAGGTCAAAAATACTTTAGTGTCAAAAATATCCTCAAAATCAGGACACACAGCCCTTCACCCATTTAGTATCATGGTCCAGAGTGCTCTAGGAAAAAATAATAAATTATCATTTCACCTTTAGGGATGCATAGATTAGTAGGACAAGACAAAAAACCTGCCTTGGCAACCCTTCAGCTGTACTTGCATGGTGGATGGAGTGCTTTTTTTTCTGGGTATGTTCATGAGAGGCAAGAAAAAAACAAAGAAATCATTGGCCTTATAATGTAAATTTTTCAGCAAATGTTCTAGATATGCCCTAGATAGATAGGAATGTGGATTTATTTTAAAACTAGATACACTGATCTTTTCATGATTCTGTTTAAGGTCAGAATAAATTTATGTTTTGTTCTTTTTATACAACTGAAGAACATTTTCCTTTATCTTTTCACTGTGCTGACTTCCTCTGAGACCATGACTGAATAAATGAAAAAAATTACTTCTTATTCCTTCAGTTCCTGCTCAGTAAGCTTGCGAAGTTTCAACAACACAGGCAGGATCCCATTTTTCATCTAGGAACTCACACAGCCAGAGAATAGTTACCTCTGTCTTCTTGGTTTCTTTTTCCTTTTCCTTTTTCTTTTCCTTTTCTCTTTTTTCTTTTCCTGTTATTAACACAAGCAGTTTTTCTCAGAATATTACACCAGCAGCTCTATCCTGTTTGTCTTAATGACCTAAAAAGTTTATCTCTACCTCAGTAACTTGAGTAATTAATGATTATTTTCCTGAGTGAGGGGAAGGGATCACACCCTACAGTATTGTCATACCCCTTTTCTTTGGTCCCTGTGTAGCATTTGAGCCAGCTCCCCTTTTCTGTCAGGTCCTGTATCTGGGCAGAAAGCTGATGTGGGACTGGTGAAGGAAGGATTTGATTCATCTTTCTGTAAAGATAATTATGTGGTTTTTTCAGTGGAAAATGAAATTCTGTTCAACAGCGTTCTGGGGTAGCAGATAAAACATAGTTTTTCCCTGGGATACCTACAGTATGGAAGAAAAATCTTAAGAATTGTGAGAATTTCAACAACAAAAAGGTATAATATTTTAAAAAGAATTGTTCTTGCACCATGTCATGAACAGCCTCATTACTTTTTCTTTGATAATTAGCTATAACTTTTTAAAAAGTATTGGCTGCATTGAAACAAAGAGACTTTTGAAAGAAAACAAGCATGAATACTTAGTGAATTAATTTGGAAAAACTTTGATTAAGCAATATATACCTAATTTCACATTAAAATGCTGGCTTTTTTTTCCCCTGGAGATTACCTGAAAATTCTATTAATATGAAAAAAATCTGAGTATCAATTAGAGCTTTGAGAAAGTGTGCTCATACGCTGTGTTAGAGAAAGACTGAGTCACACATGCAGAGGATCCATAAAGCATGGAGTTAATGGCTTCAGCTTGTCTCTGTCCAGGTGTGACCTATGTAGAAGCTCAGGAGTGTCTGTGATCCTTGCTTAGCTCTGCACCTCTGCTCTTGGCAGCTCACTCTGTGCTTGACCACTGAAGCACAGAAGGAGCAGCTGGATTCTTCTCAGGTCTTCCCCATTTTTGGGGTTACCTGCACCCCAGATGCTGCAGAATTCCTTCCAAGCCTCAGGGAGTCAGAGAGTGTGGCAGTGGGAGAATGAGGTTTGGCTGGCTCCAAAAGCGGGAAGGCACGTGCCAACTGAGCGCCAAGTTCCCTCTGGATGGGAGAGGCATTGGGGCTTCCCCCACCTCTGTTAGCAGCTCAGCCACTGCCATCACCATCCCTCAGGTTCCCCAGGGACACCCCACATGGCACTGCCCTTGCTGGTTGTCCCTTGCTCTCCTAGCACCCTGGCATGGATTTGGCTGTGCCTCTGAATTCCCTTTCCGAGGTTTTCTTGCAACCAACACGTGCACGAAAAGTGCAGCTTAAGTGAGGATGCTCGGGGGTTAGTTGCTGGGGTTATTGTCTCTCTGGGTTTCTCAGCCAGGTGAAATAACACACAAACCTTGCTTCCAAAGCAGTCCTTGGCTGCCTAATGAATGAGGATGTTCAAAAGACATACATAAGTTCATTTTTATTATAAAAATAGAATAATATAAGACTGCAGAAAGCATACGATGCAAAAGTGTTTGAGGCAGATTTGCAATTAATTCTCCTTTTTCTTCCCTGGCATTCAAAGATACCTCTTAGAACAAATGGGCTGAGGCCTGGAACTGTAATAAGTATTTGATTTTAATATCATTTTGAAAGAATCACATGTCTCTAAAAGATTAGGGAAATATAACTTTTTATTTTAATGCGAGTAGTATTTTACTGGACCCTGGCAGGGTGTTAGAGAAATTATCATTTTCTCATTAGTCTAACTGCCAAGCAGCTCCTCTTCCTTTCCTTTCCTTCACAATGGAGGGTGTCGCAGACAAAACGCTACTTAATCAAATTAATTAAGAGGGAGTAGATTTCTAAAGGATGAGTTTGAAGGAATCAGGCCAGAATCAACACTTCAAATGCTTTCTCAAGTTCCAGGCTTCAGTGGTATTTAATTGTTTTCTTGAGTCAGATCCTAATGGTGTGGCTTTGGGATTAAAGCAGGGAAAAGTTTTGCTAGACAAAAAGGTGCCATCAAATGGATTTATGAAAATATGGATGTGTTGCTGGACTTTCTGTCAAAATAATTTTCTTCAAGAAATTCAGCTCTGGCAGTGTAGTAATTTTGTAATTAAATGTTTTGACAATTCAGGTTGAAGCAACCATTTGTTTCAAAATTCCTTTTTGCTATACAGTTGAGAAGTCTGTAGTCAAACCCACATCTGACTTGATCTTTTTTAATCAATTGTTCAAACTAACTGGGTATTGTGCCAAACTGAAATAATAATTTTTTCAGCTGACACAACTGCTGATGAATGCAGATATGAAGGAACTGGAATAAAAGCAGTTTGTGTACAGAACTCAAAATTTGTGGGCTACAAAAAGAAATTCCTTCAAGGATATTCTATCGTAATTTAGCTTATTCACTTGTCATATGCAGTTATGTTAACTGCTGTGAATACAGAGTAGCTATACAGTTTATTTTAGCATGTATATTGAAAACAATGCTTATTACCTCAACTAGGACATATTATCTGCATCCTGTTCTAGAAAGAAATATCTAGTTGTCAGTCACTTGTGATTAATCCTTTGTTATTGAATAAAGCTTATTTGTAAAAGCTCATATGGAACCACCTGTTGCATCAGGCTCTGTGCAAATCAGGATTGTGAAGTACCTCAGCCTGGTCCAGATCCACTGGCTGCTGGATCTCAGTTCGTTGTAATGGGATGTCACAGCAGTGCCCAGTATGACACCAAAGACTGGAGCAGAAACTAGATCCAGACCCTTCAGGAACCCTCTCAGAGACAATTCCTTCTTTCCCTCCCTTTCCTCAAGGAAAACCTCTCCTATCAGTAGAGTCCTGGGAGTTATGTACCCCAAAGCTTTCAGCCCAAAGCTTTAGAAGGCACTACAGCATTTGCGCCTCAGGATAGACAGTAACTGAACCCAAGCTGAACTCCAGTGTGGAGGAGATGTCTTCTTGCAGGGCACCTCAAATGCCAGACTCTCAGCTTCAGCCTCCACAGACTGGTGACAATCCAGGTTTGGTGACAGCTCACTGTGGAAGGGATACCTCAACACTGCTCAGTAACTGCGTGGCTGCAGAGGAACTTCAGGCCAGACCCAGATGCACAAGTCTCAGACTGTCGATGTCAGAGATGACAGATCTGCATACTAAAATCCTGCCCATCTCCCTGTTTGTTTGAACAGCCATCCCTGTTTGTCCTCCAGATATGATTTTAGCAAACAACATGATAGAAAAGCACAGAGACAAAGGTATAGCACACATCCTCCTGTCTCCTCAAGAAGAACTGTGTGGACCTCTGGTAGGCACCATGAGTCTAAGCACAGTTCCCCTCCACTGATCTTACCTCCAGTGTTCAAGTCCTTCATGGAGACTCAGGACTCCCCTCTAACTTCCAAGTCCTTTAAGAAGATCTAGTTTCACTAAGAGGGATGCTGGCAGAAAAGACAACTTTCTCACATGAAGAAGGCAGATCTCTTTGAAATGGTTTCTAACCTTTTTTGAGGAAAACCAAAGTTCTTTGCCATGTCTGCTCTCTGGTGGGACATTGAGGTGAGGGGATGGAGAATGAGGCATGAAGAGGAGGAGGCATATCCACAGCTAACAGTCCTTTTCTCAAGAACAGTCCCTGAAGAGGAAGACATCAAAACTAGTGAGAACAGATCTTTATTTTCTTTTCTCTTTCACAGATCTGTGATTCAGAGGGTGAAATGTGAAAATGTGTGATTCTTTTCTGAAATTACAGTTATGGCATATGTGATAAACATGAAACCACTGGAATCTTGCAACAACCTTTGGAAGCTCACCTCTGTCCCCATTTACCAATTCCCTCACTTCTTCTCCGCCAGCATAGAATCATCATACTGCAAAGCCTCTAAGGGGAGGTACCAAATAGGTTGAAATAAATATTTTCAAAAAGAAGGAAGATATGTTTTTAAAGCATTACAAGAGATTGATTTATTTTTTCCCCTAAAGTAAAATGAAGTCAATAATGAACATTCAGCGCAATTAGCTGAGATTAAAAGAAAAGAGAATAAAAGAAGAAAAAAAAAAAATTGGACAGAAGTGTTTCTGAAACTAACTATACAGAAATGAAGAAAGTCATGCAACCAAGAGCAACATACTGCAGATTTTTGTTCTAATTGTTAAAAAAATGTTCTCTTCCACTCTTGGAACTTCTAGTCCAAGTTTGAGCCTGAAGCAAATTTTTACAGTAAAGTTATAAACTCGTGAAAACAGAGGTTTATAATGGAAACACTGGCACAATCCTAGCTAATGTGTTGTGCCATGGGGTGTCTCTGTAATAAAAAAAGAGTCTCTGAGCTTGTATGCCAGCCAGAACTGCTAGCAACACGCCCCAAAAACAGGAAAGAAGTAGATCAAGCATCATCTGCACCAGCTTGCTGAGATAAAACAAGCACACAAAGTCCTACACTGTAAAGGATTACAAACAAATAATTTGTCACAACTTTGAATAAATAGAGAATAGGAACCCCGCTTTGAGAAAATGATGAGTTATTAAGGTATGGAATTTAATATTGTCAATCTATAAAACTTTTACAACCTAGTCTTATTTGCACAGAGATTACATCCCCAAAGCTCAGTGCCAAAGACACATGTTAATAAGCTCACAACTTTTAATTAAGCAATATGTATAAGTAGATTCCCATTAAGCTGTGATTTGTGGGCTAGTTCATTACAGTGGGTTCCAGCCACCAGACACATATTCAATACAAATCAAGCAGCCTGCATATTATCCAGCTTAATGTGAGCCTACTTGGGATATTTTATCACCAGTTCAGATTGGTGGTTCAGAGAACTATATTTTTTTTCTAAGATTAGGGGCAGCGACCAGAACCTTATAATGACCCCATGTTGTTTTCTTAATGAAACTATCCATCTGAATTGTTAAGTTGCAACTGGTAATTATTCATATAGTTAATCATAATTCTATTATATACAACATAGATATGACATTCAGCCAGAACACATTTGCTCTAATTTAAATAAAATGTGTAAAGTAAGGCATAAAAGAAGGAAATACTGATATTAACGAATGGAACAATAAAAATAATTCACACGTTTTACTCCAAAGTGATTGATGACAACATTTCCCAGATCTTGGAATAACTCCCTTTTGAGTTCCTGAATTATGCTGAAATTTCTGCCCCCGGTTTGTGGTAGTGTGTCAAGCGGAGTTTTTTCAGCTTTACTCATGACAGTGTGGCATGACATTTCACATCTTTTTTGCTTAGACATATTTCCCATTCATTGCATCAACAGTGAAGACTGTACAGCAATCAAATGCAACAGTCTGAAGAACAATATTCCAGAATGTTTAACACTTTTTTTTTTTTTTGGTCATAATCTGGGAGAAATTTCTACAGTCACATTTATGAAAAATAACACTTGATCATAGCATTTTCTTCTGGTACTCCTTCCATATCAATATAAATTAATGAATTAACTTTGCTACAGATTTACAGGTATCAAGAGTGGCAACTGCTTCTAACAGTAAGGATTCTACTGTATTTAACTGTAAGAAAATACGCATTTTATCTACTGACTGGCCTTTTCTCTGTAACCTCTCTTTTGCCTCCATATAACTACACAAAACACATAGGGTCAATTCATTGTTTGTTTGTTTTTTTAATTTATATTTTCTATTTTGCTACTGAAATATTCTCTGAACAACCAGTCTTAGATAAGATAATGATACTATCAAGAGGTCCCCAGTATGTATTCAGAAAGCTGAATTTGCTGTTGAGCCCCAGGTCCATCTTATTCAGTATCTTGCTAACAGCAGTGGCTTAGACATAAGATTTTATGAAACCAGGGCAGGAATGAGTCCCAGCAGAGGAGACTCCAGGCTGAAAAAGAAAGGAGTGAGCTCTTGAGAAGGAGATGTGAACTACAAATCAAGAAGACAAGGAGAGGAGAAGGATCATAATTAGCTACAGCTCTAAATGTAAGAAGAATAATTTTTCAATCAATATGGTAAGCTGCTTGTAGCCAATTAAAAGACTGTAAAGCAGGGACAATGCCATATGTAGATTAGGCCAGTCTCATAAAAAAGGCCTTAAAGCAGTGTTGCATAGTTCATGAATTGATTTTGCTTGAAGGCCGGAGAAAAAGGAGCTGCAATAAGGCAGTACCTTGGAAAACTCCATTCAGTGGCAAATGAAGCAGTCAGAGGAGTTTTACACATCCCTTTTTTACCAAAGTTTCACCCATCCTAACCAGTTTTCATAGGATCATGCTGGTGCAAATCTATAATGAAGATATTTCTTTTATGATTACACTATTTCTGAATTAACTAGAACAATGCAGAGCTGGGAAAACCTGGACCTCTTCCTTCAGCTTTAATTCACTGCCAAATCCCAGCACTTTGCCTCTGACAGATCCATAGATAAAGAGCATTTGGAAGAGTGAGAAAACTACTACACATACCAGAAGCTAAAGTGTTAAAAGCAAGTCTCCTGCAGCCTGCAGAGGAAGCGTGGAGTCAAAGAAAACACCCAGACATATAGCTGTTGAGACAGGAGCAACATTACAGCCATTAAAATCAAATGTCAAGGAAGGAACAATGCCTATTAGCTTTTAGAAACCAACAATGAACAGTTCAGCTTTATCAAACAAATGGGTTGCACTATCCAATTACTAACTTCTGATAAGCACCATGTCAATTTTGAAATTGTGCTGCTGAGTCTGTGGAGAAGAAAAAATAAATCTGAGTTATCCACATAACAAGGATAAAAGGAAGAGCCAAACTACTACAATCTTGACCTAATTACCCAGACAAATCACTCCGCTTTCTGGAACCTTGTAGAGCCAGTAAGAACACTGTAGCTTTAGCTGACAAAGCTCTGACCTTGTATGAGGTCCATTTTCTCTCCTGTTCAGGTCCCATCTGATCAGTAGCCTTGAGAAATCCTCTCATTGGGTCCTTCACTTGAAGCAACATCTTTCTCAGCACCTTTCTGTTCCCTCTTACCCAGGAATATAACAGCTGGGACTGTGTATGGCCCAGCTGAGTGGACTTCAGAGGTCTGCATCCTGCAGAGTGAATGGGACTCTTCATCCACCACATGGAATTAGACACAGCACACAGAGCAGCTGGCAAGTGTCCTAGAGGAAGCCAAGGGCATGACCAACAGCCTGTTTGCTTCTTGAGAGTAATGTCCATTGTGTTCATTGAAGATACAAAACCTACCATTGCTTCTTCAGTGTTGTTAAGTCTGAACCTGGTTGGCAACTCCCATTTTAGGGCTAACCCTTACCCCAAGGTATATGAGTGGTGGGTTAACGTGGATTGAGTTTCTCCCTCAGAAGAGACAAAGGGAATTATCAAAACAGCAGCAGCAGGGTATATAATAGAAATAATAGTTAAAAAACCTCATAAATTTTATTTCTTAAATGACATTTTTTTAATTTATTAAATACCTTTTTTTTTCTTTTTGAAAACATGTCTGTGGTTAAAAATTAATCTAATTTTTCATGCATTCTTACCTAACATATGGTTTTCCCATACATGAATGAATGAAGTCTTGAACTAAGTAGAGCTAATGCTCCCTTTGCCTTCCCCATATATCCTGACAAAGCTGAAAGAGGGCTCATGTCACCAGGGACTCAGCAATGTTAGAGAGAAAGCTAATATACATTAGTAGGAATATTTATGTATTTTAAAACATACAGCTATTTAATTACTTTCCTGACAACCCTACTACTGCTGGGAGTATAAGCCACTACAGAGCTGAGCTGTCCCTAGTGGACAGCCATAAATTTTGATGCATTTGAAGGCCATTTTATGTCTTTCCTGCTCCCAAACAAGGTGGCAGAGGTAATTTCAGAGGTAAATGTCTTAGATGAGCTCTCAGGCCAAATCTTCCCAATGTTCCCACTTAGCTGCTTCATGCTGCAATTTTGGGGCACATCCAGTGGGTTCCTTAGTTGAAACTAGACTGGAAGATGACTCCAACATATTCCTGAAAGTTTATTCCAGGAATAAATCCATCTTACTTCATTGTCTAATGGGTATTAAGTCCACAGGACCAGATCACAACTAGTGTGAAGTAAACTCCCACCACCTGAGTGGCATGGACACCAAACCTTCCACACCAGATGAAGGTCTGCACATCTGTTTGCACTGTCCTGTGCTGCTGCTAATGTAGCGTAGTCTCTTTGTTTTGATTCCTTGCATATTCTCATGGCACACACTTCTTTCATTCTTTTCTTCATCTCAGTCCAAATTGAGCCTTAAAGCCCATGTGTAATCCCCAGGCTGTCTGTGAGGACTCTTACCTTCAAGGTCTGTCTTATCACTCACAATCCCCCTGGTCACAGAAGAAACACAGGACTTCCAAACAAAGCTTTAAAGCAGACAGACACACACAGAGAGCAGAAAACCACTTCAGTTGCAGTTGTGCTGGATGAAGGAATAGCAGCATCACTCCCACCTGGGCCCACCACTCCGCTCTCAGAGGTGACTGTGCTCAGAACCGCTGGTAGAGCTGCTCGTGTGAATGCTCTCACACCTGTTCTGGGTAAACACAGCCCTGTAAGGCTTGAACAGATGGAACAGAAGGTCTTTGCTGCTCATCCTGAACTGGGTGAGGGAGAGCTCCCACAGGAGCTTCTCCCGCATGAACAAGCAGCTGTGGATGATCTCTTCAGGTGGCACAGCTGCGCTCAGAGGAGAGTGTGTGTCCCCAAAAATGGCAAGGGTGGAAAAAGAAATCTGAAAATTAGCAATCTGAATGCAACAGCTCTTAGGCTGTGCTCGTTATTTTCTTTTTGAGCCAAGTTGTACCAGTGTTGGCCCTTTCAACATTCCTTCTATTATCCCTCAGGCTGTCAGAGGGGCAGAGACAAGCCCTCAGTTACAGATACAGCCCCAGACTCAAAATGTTGCATTCCTAATAAGCAAGGTAGGTGTGCATAAGGATTGATTCATAAGGAAAAACCAGTATTTAAGAGTTGTTAGGAGTTCAATGTAATGTGGTAAGTTTGCCAATGCCTTAAAAAGAGGAGGGTGTGTGGAGATGGGGGGGAGGTAATAGGAGACTGTAAAAAATTCCTGCCCACCATGTGTTAAAGAAAAGCAATCATGTGATGAGACCATCAAGAAATTTAGACTTTTCCATCTTTAATTTGAAAGATATTATGAAAAAGTAATGTGTGTTCTCTGATAGTTCAGAACCCCTCTAACATATTCACAGATAATATCTATGGGAAAAGTCAAAACCCTTCAAACAATTATTTTTAATTCCAAAAGAGGAAATAAGGACTTAAACAGCATCAACAACACACAAAACTCTGGAAAGGTTTGAAATACAGAGCCTTGCCACTGAAGTCTGTCCTGTTATCATTCTACAGACACGGGCACACAGATACACACACATTCCTGCAATGATGGTTGTTTGCTGCTCCAAATTCACTGGCATATGGTGAAGTTCTAAAATTTATCCAGGATAATGTTGTGCAGAGTAATTTCTTTTCTTTTTCTTGGTTATTTTTTTGTTTGTTTGGAGTTTTTTATTATTTTATTATGTGAGGCCTCTGTGCCTTTGGAATAGGAAGCTGTTTTAAGTATATGTCGTAGTGAAGATGCAGAACTTTCCCAATTTCATTAACAAGTAGCAAGATCTGTGCATATACCTCCCATGCAGAAGGTTTTAGAAATATGCCCTATTATGTCTAGTTAAGTCAACCTTGTGTCATTATTTCATATTAGTGTATATGACAGAATTGGCATGCCCAGAAAAGATTCATCAGAACCATTATGTGTCATCTAGGAAAATAAAAAAAGGAATTCTATGCTTTGAAAACTAGGTTAAATATCATGATCTCAAATATTTTGAGAAGAAAAGGTTATATTGGTACCAAAAGACTGTTTGTTATTTTAAGGTTTAAGAAAGTATTTTGAATAAAGATATAGTTAAAAAAAAAGCCATGTTGGAGTGCATATTTACATAGGAGACAGGGAAATGAAAATGAAATTCTGCAGCACAAAGAGAAGGAAACATTGCATAAATGTCTTGTTTTAGAATAGATACTGTAAAAATATGAGGATTTTTTTTTTTTCACAAGGAAACTTTTGGAAATAAGTCAAGATTTTGCAAAGTTCTTATTTCAGGTCCAACATATTATCCTACACTATTAGTAGAAAGACTTTTGCTGTATTAGAACTACACTGATTTCACTGAAGTGTTAAGCCCAAGTGAAACATAAGTAGAAATAGTACTTGTTTTGGGCAGATCATACAATTTTCACAGAACCACAGAAATGTAGGGCCAGAAAAATACTCAACACACCTCCAGCCAACACTGGTACTGAAAATACATCAATTATATCTAGCTTATCCCTTAGGTATGGCATGTTACCAAAAATGAGAAAGAAACATTTGCAAGATATTTAAGCTGATTGTCCTTTTTCCTTCCTCCTCTAGCAGGAAAAAACTATTGATTGTCATTTTTACAAAGAAGAGGTGGTATTTTATTCTATGCATGAGCTCCTGTAATTATGTCCCTATAGGAGACTCATGGTTTTCATCAGTCTGTCCCTCATTTCCTACACAATTCTCTTTATGTGGTGGGTTGACCTTTCTTGGATATCAGTTGCCCACCAAGCCTGTCTATCACTCCCCTCATCTGCAGGATGGCAGATGAGAAAATAAAATGGAAAAAAACCCCTCATGGGTCAAGATAAAGACAGTTAATCAAATGAAAGCAAATTAAACACAAATATTTTATTCTCTACTTTTCTCTTTTTCTATACTACAGAAGCGGCGTCTGGCCACTTCTCAGGAAGCAGAGCTTCAGTACTTACACTGGTTGCTCTGGAAGATAGATGTCATAAATAACAAATGCCACCCTCTTCTCCTCCTTTTTCTTAGCTTTAAATGCTGAGCAGACACCATATGCTTTGCAATGTCCCCTTGGTCTGTTTGGGTCAGCTGTCCTGGTTGTGTCCATTCCCAACTTCTTGCCCATCCCCAGCCTACTGGTGAGCAGGAGGATGTTGGAGAAACAGCCTTGATGGCTTGTCTCATGGCTCAGCAGTAGCTTTAACACTGGGGTCTTACCAACACCTTTCCAGCTACCAGCGAAAAGTGTAACACTATGGGGGCTGCTGAGGGACAATTAACTCCATTTCAGCCAAACACAATACCCTTTACAAAGAAAACAGCTTTCAAACCTAGTGATAAATGAAAACTCAAAACAGGATTTCACACAGAATGAAACTTGGGGGGGAAATGAAGGACTCAAGGTAACTTCATGAGTAGGCCCCCTGAACTTGTAATGTTTATACATGAACTTTAATTTTCTCTCCTTCTAACATTTGATGGTGCTGGTGAAGATGCAGGTGAGGCTCAGACCTTGGACCAAGTCCCGTGTGTGTCATTTCTAGGACTTTTGTTTGGATGTCCTAGCAGGTGACTCCTGTTTAGGAGGAGGCAGTGGCTTAGGAATGGGTTGAGACTCAGGAAGATTTATGACTTCTCACCTCTTCCATGTGTCCAAACAGCATATTTTTCTCTCAGTGATCATTGCTGTGGAGGAAATAATGTTGCTATGGGATATAAAGGCAGCCCTCAACACCAAAACCTCTTGTGCTGTAAATTCTCACATCTCCCTTGTCTTTAACGAAGGAGCCAAAAAGTACCAGTGCTGAGGATCAGGCTCCCCATCTTTAGATTACTGGATAATAATATCCTATCAAGGAGATATAAGAGGGAATCAGAAAAGCTCATCAAAATGTTCAGTGACATGGCAGCAGATTTATGAGAAAAAAAAGATGTCATTATAAAGAAGAAAAAAAATGTAAAGGTCATATTCATTAGGGAGAAAGGAAGACCTAAAGAAAGTACAGGAAATTACAGGTTTTCCAGCACTTTGGAGTTTTGTTGTTAAGACAGAGGGAGGTTTTCTTAGCACATTTAATTAAAATGTACTGCTTCTCTTTATTTTTACATTTTCAATCTTTTTATTATCATAGCAATACATCTTCTACTGCTTCCTTAAGCATTAACAGCTGATTTATTTAATAAAACTGAGGACTGAGCATCACTGGAAATACTGTTTCCAATGGAATGCTCTCATGCTGTGATTGGTGAAGTGCTAAGTAATTTGCTTTTAATGCTAGCACATACCACTTAGCACTATATTTAACTGAATGATGAAAATCACTCATTTTTCATCCCCTTGCTTAACTGGTGCTCAGTGTAATCTATCTACTGTACTGTGAGCCCAGCACCAGATATATTCTAATAGACCTTGCTCTCCAATCTACAACAAGCATTTTAATTTTTAATTCATAGTTATGTCTTTATCCTTTAATAGAACAGAACTACAGATGGGGAGTATGTTTTAGATAATAAGAGCACAGTAGGTACCCAGGGAAACTACACCACTAAAAGGATTCTTTATTTACACTTTTCAGTAATGACTACATATATAGAGCTACACGGGAGAAAATTGTTGTAAAGGAACACTGCATAGACAGGCAATTACTATCCAACTATAGCTGACTATTATGGATGATGTTGCTGATAAGAGCACTTCAGAAAACAATTTCAAAGCTAATGCCACCCACTGTATATTGACCAACAAGCAAGGGAACTCATAGGGTGCAAGTAATCAAAATTAATAGGTAGGATGTTACATTTTCTGGGGAAAACAAACAAAAAAAGTAAGGTAAACTTATTTAATATTTAAGCACATTTTAAATTCAGTTTTCACAAATATATAGCACACAGAATTTTGCATGTCAGATCAGATGAAAGTCAGTGTAGAAAATAAAAGTGGTCAAGCAAGTCCTTCATGCTGAGCAAGCTCTCAGGACCAGATCCACATTTGTTAAAAGATCTGCACAGTCCTATCAGAACTGAAGATATGGTGCTTCCACACAAAGTCAGACTGAATGCCAACACTGAATTACCAACACTGAAGTCAAAATCTCACAGAACTAGACTGGGATACCATAACTCAGTGGTAGGAAACCTAGGGAATAACATTGCCCCAAGGGATTTTTACCATTATAGTTAGTCATGTTGAAAGACAAAACTGAGGCCAAGGAGATGCATGGGACATGATGCTGCTCACAACATGCTGTCTGCAACCCCAGCAGCCTCCACCACATTGTGTGTGTCATTAATTGTTGCAGGGTAATTGACATTACCCCAGATTCTGGGCTGATTGGTGAAAAGAGCGACTCTGCTCAGGTACAAAAAAATCCACAGAAAAATTCTGGTACTGGATGATTTCTCTTCAGTTTATTTCTTTCTCAAAGTTACATACAGCAGCTTAAAGTGTCAACAGGCAAAACAAACATTAAAAAGGCAATTTTATTCCTGCTATGACAGAGAGAAGTCATCCAAGTAATATCTGATGCAATAGAAGTCACAAAAATCACATAACTTGTAAATATTCAGAAGACTTAAACACCATATCTGTCTGGATGTAACTTATAAAGTAGCCACACATGTATGCACATTCACACAAATAAATTGGGAAAGTAACAACAACAAATTGGAAACCACATTGTTATCTTGCAAACCTGAAGAAAAACTCTTCTCAGGAGTGACATTTAAACATTCAGTTTACTACCTAACATTTGATGAGTATTGAGGTGCACGAGAATCATAGACTCAAGTAACAAAATTAAACAGTGACACTCAATATATTGGATACGATCTTTCAAAGGTAAATGCAACCACATATCAGTGTGAACAAAGGGACATCACAAAATCATACATGCTAGAAAAAAGGTCACTGATTACTATGTTAATAGATTATAGCATTCTACAGCAGTAAGATGAGATTCTTCCCTTTGCCAACTGCATTTTCAGGATGAAAAGGATCCCACCACAGGGAAGACTGTAAGTCAGGGAACTGGCAGTCTGCCCTATATTACTACATTTGCCTCTGATTCTCGTGGTCTTGCACAAATGATTTCACCTTTCTTGCTTATGTTCCTCTTCCCACCTTCTCCTTCTGTCTGATGCATTTGTATGAAGCTAAATATGATAGGCACTGACTGGTTCAAACAAGAGAGCAATACTTTAACACTACTAAGCCTGAGGATAACCTTCAGGTTGCTTTAAGATGCTGTAGCTCACAGGGAAGCAGGTATGGCCACCATGAAGATCTCAGAAAAATGGTCTCTGCGATCATGTAAATTTTGCAGCCTGTTGGGACTTGGCTACAGAATTGGTAGATGAAGACATCACTGTTCCTCTTCTGGGCATTTTTGCAGTCTTGCAATTACAATTATGTTGTGCTTTGAACAATTACTGAAAACACTGTCAATGTTTTAGTCATGGAACTTGAAAGACAAATCAGTGACATTTTCCCCACCACAGCTAGCAGGTACAAGCAAACTTGAAAAAGCAGGAACAAGCAAACCTGAGAAATCTAGAAGTGTCCCACAATGTGGAAGGAAAAAAAATCTTATGAAATAATTATGTTTGCATGGTCCAGTCTGTGATCTGATCCCATGAGCTCACCACACTGTACAGCTTTTTGAAGCCACAGAAGAGCTACTAACGGAGCCTTTGCAGGACAACACTGTAGGCACAGAGATGTGGTCATCAGAAACACAGATCCCATCAGACAAAAACCATACCATGGATGTGTATCAGGATGCAAACAACTTCTTGGAATATGCATTACTGCAGGAACTAGCTCTTGTCAGAGACAACTGGATTTACTGAAGATTAGAAAAAAGAATACAGAGAAAGGCATCATGTAAATAAACCAATGACAAAGTATGACCTCCCTCCCCCAACAAGAGGGATATAGGAACAAGAACCCATGCACTAAATTTATCAGTTTTCCCTAAAAAACCTGTGTCTTGTGTGCTCATGTGTACTTTCCAAGGTTTCTCTGTTAGCAGACAAGATTACTGTGGATTTAAAAGTCACGCAAAGTGCTTTTCACTGAACTTTACTCCTCAAAGGGCATTGGAAAACTGACACTGATAGGATTCAGCTGAGTGCAGGAATCTGGTGGAGCCAGATCTGGTACTGTGGCCCTGGATAAGGAACAAGAGGAAGCTGATATCTCCCAATAACAGTGATGTCTAAGGGCACCCAGTGTATCCTGCAATTCTCTGTCATCAAATGCCCTGATTCTGCCTTTGGTCAGGAGCAACTTCAATGAGCAACTTGACATACATGGGCCTGTTGCACTCAGCATGTACCTCTCTAGGCACTGTGAGGGGTCCAGTGGCTCTCAGTACACAGTGGAAAACAGAATGCAAGTCTGAGAGACTGGCACTTTCACACTCAGAGCAACATGTGTAGATGCATACCTAATTATACACAAAATAGCTGATTTAAACCTGCCCCCGGCGTTACTTTAAATGCTGGCCCTGCCTCAAGATGAATTGGTGTGGATTGCATTACTATATTGAGTTTCTGAATAGAAAGTGTGACAGTGCTTGGTTGAAGGACAGCTCTTCAGCATTCAGGACTCTTGCAGCAGCCCATGAAACTACCCAAGGGTGAAGACACACTGGAGAACACAACTGTGAAATTTCAGCTCTGAGTGATTGCACTCTATTCTTCTCAGGAGAAACCGTGTTTTCAAATTATTTGTTTTCTTCTAGCCACCCTATCATTTTATGCTTAGGTATCAGTATTGTTTTTCATCTAGGTACAGAAACTGCTTATAATACCTTTCCACCTTGCTGTGCTCTTTTTCCTGTCCCTCAGCTTGATCCACGTAGAGGTACACAGCACACTGTCCTTTTCACTTATGTGCTCCTGGGCTGTGCCTATTTCATTACACAAAAGACTTTCTTCACCAATATCACCGAATGCCTGAAAAACACACCACACAAACCCAACATATTATTATGGCATCATTCGGGGAAATATCAGAGGGAACATAGATGACTTTGATTACCCTTCTCCACCCCTGTCTTCTTGCTTTCAAAATATCACAGCTTAGAAGCTTCTGCATGTGTGAAATTTTATTCTGTCATACTAATAACCCAGCTTTGCAGCAGCTTACAGTTTAGCTTTCATGGTTCAGTTCCACTCCTAGGCTTATAACAATTTTTCTAACAGTTCTGCCAAAATATTATAAAGTAAAACTTACTGCAAATGTATTCACTAATACAGATAGAGCGGTGAGATTAACAATTTAAACACATGTGAAATGTGAATTTGCCTAATTTTTCTCACTCTAAATGCTTTAGTAAAACAGTGGAATGGGGATTTTTTACGCCCGTTGCTTTTCATAACTTCTTCTTATGATGTTCTTGACACATGGAGAAGATTTGAGTGAATAAAGAATAGACTTTCAAAGAAGAAAATCATGGCCACGAGGAGATGATGTTATAGGACTGGAAACTGGTTATAAAGCCACGAGTGCATCAGATTCAGCTCAGTTCATTAGTAGTTACCATGTCACATGTCAGATCCTCAGCTTGTGTCATGTGGGTGGCATTTTGTATAAGAATGTCCTGGCTCTGATTGTTTTCACGTTTTGGAGTGCCCATATAAGAGCAATTTTGCTCAGAATATGAGCAGAAATCGAATTTCAGACACTGAGTATTAACTGAGTCTCAGCTTTGTCTAGCTGCTGCTACTCCAATGTTAGCATGAAAAAGTAGGTTTATCCAGTAATATGGCAATGTTTTAAATTTTGCTATTCTCAACCTGGTTTAGCACAGCTATAATCAATTATACAAACACTGGCATATGTACTGGAATAATCTCTAGTTTCTGCTTTATTTTTTGCCCTTTTTTTTTAATGTATTGTTAAAATTTTACAGAACAGCAACTACTTTATTTACTTTTTTAGACTTTTAAAATGATAGTCTAGTTTTAGGTTGTCCAAAGCTGTTTCTCTCATGGCATAAACAATCTTCAGGGCAGGTACAACATCATGGCAAGGCATCATAGCAACACTTTTACATTATGTAAAGTCAAGAAGATACAAGACAAAAAGGGGGGCTATAGCATCGGTGAGCTAAAAGAAACAGAAATATTTTTTCCAGTTGCAGTAGTCTGAGGAAAAAAAACATGGAAGTATCATCAGGGTATACCTGGAGATTTAATCCTGATTGCCCAGAAGCTAGGTAACTAATTTCACTTCACAGAATGGTTTAGGTTGGAAAAGACCTTGGAGATCATTGAGTACAGCCATGAACCTGACTCTGCCGAGTCCACCACTAAACCCTGAGTGTCACATCTACATGTCTTTTAAAGGCCTCCAGGGATGGTGCCTCAAACATTTCCCTGGGCAGTCTGTTCCAGTGCTTGACAACCCTTTCAAGTTGTCAAGAAATTTGTCCTAATATCCAAACTAAACCTCCCCCGGTGCAAATTGAGTTCAGTTCCTCTTGTCCTATCACTTGTTGCCTGGGAGAAGAGACTGACTGCCACCTGTCTACAACCTCCCTTCAGGTGGTTGTATAGAGTGATAAGGTCTCCCCTGAGTATCCTTTTCTCTAGGCTAAAAGAGCCCATCTCCCTCAAACTGTACCTTGTAGTTCTTGTTTCTATAAAAAAAAAAAATATATATATATATATGGGATATTTAGAGTTCACTGGAACTGCTTTTCCTTTGAGGTTACCAAGAGCTCTTCCAAATCTGACCATTCACATACCCAGCATGCCTGACTGAAGCAATAGGAAGCCTTTGCTACAATTAAGGTGCTATCATTAACTTGTGTACTTGAAATTGAAGCTTGTGTAGATATGTCAGATTTTTAGACTTGATCAGATGTTGTACCCAGTTATGTTCTTAAATTAGAGTCCAAGTTGTTGTTTCTGAGAGTGACTTAATAGCAGTAACCTTATGGTTAATCAACCATGTAGTAAAGTTCACTGTGCACTTGCTGCAGTGTAATTATAAAGTGAGCAAAAATATAATTGATGCATTTTGTCAATCTGTGTAGCTGCAAGGTACTTTTTCAAAGGTTATTTTTTTCTTTGGATAAAATAAGTTAATGCTGTTTTGGCAATTATGCTTTGACTTCAGAGATTTTACTGCTGATTCATGTAAAACGATGTGATAGATGAATAAAGATTACAAGCATTTAAAAGTACAAAATACCTTCTGCAACAATCAGTGGTTCTGCCCTTTCAGCATAAAATCGTTCTGAAAATCACTGAAAGTACAGCAAATCCTGGTGCTTAAAGTAGTTTGAAACAGAAAGGGATTTTTTAATACAAAATAGCACTTTTAAAGTACTCCTTAATTATCAGCACTGCTGTTTGTTACACAGCACAACTACAGTGCTATGACAGCATTTTTCCTGTGAACAGTGGCTCAGACTGAATGGATGCACTTGAACTTGCTTCCATCCCTTCTGTGAACAACTGAAGGAGACAGCTTTAAGTCTTTGGCCCCCATGGAAAAAGATAAGAAAATATCCATGAAAATAATGTATTTGTGTGTGTGTGTGTTAGTTAGTAGGTATGTAATCCTTTCTCCTCATCTCTTATTCTCTGCCACTAATAAAGAACCAGCATGATTTAAAATTTCATGATAATACACAGAACAAGGCTGTAAAACTGTATTTCTGGTATTTCAGTAAATATTTTGGTTACCTGAAAACCTGTGAATCCTGCCAAAATCCATGGTGGACCTGTCTCATCCCTTTCATAGTCCTTCTGTTAGAGAACAGCCCTCACCACAAATGAGCGGGACAAGGCAACTTGAAGCAAATAAATGTTTTTGCACATGACTTAGTGAGTTTCTGGGGTGAGATTTGTGAAAACTAGGGAGGAGAAGAACAGCCACACGCTGTAAGGCTGCTTCCCCATTTCCATCCTGTTGCATATAGTAACATAGTCTTGACTGCAGCTGATAAGCTTAATAGATTAATAGACACTGTTTCAGTTTAAATCTATACCACAACTTACTGGAAAAAAAAAAAAAAAAAAAGGCAAAGACCTAATCTTATACCTGACAGGGTAAACAATCCAAAACAGAAGGTATGAAGACATAACTCATGCTCTGCTGAGACACATTGTGCACACCCACTTTATCTGCAGCAGATGGACTGGCTTAGCCTTCACAAGGGCAAGGGGCAACAGACTGGGCCCATTTCAGGGAAGGGTTCATATGTCACAAGTGAGAAGAGATGGATCAATTTAAGAAAAAAAAATACAAGCATAGGATTTACCCAGGAAAACTCATTTTCTTGTTCTCATCTTTTCAGCGAGATGCACAACTAATTTCTATCTTAGACTGCTTATCTTTAATCGAATTACAGCATTAAAGGAGAAATACGTACCAGTAAGAACAACTTAAAACAGTCTGATTTACTTCTTAGGAGTGGAACTAACTATACTGCCATGACCCTCAAAAAAAGGGTGCTAAGTTTGCAGGCTGTGCTGAGTTGAATGCCTATGTCCATGGGAGTATCCCTCAGCTGCCTTTTACCATGTATGATTCCCAACTGAACCTCCATGAATGTCAGAAAGGATCATTTTGCCACTGAATGCAGCTGCAAAGTATTATTCATTTGCAATGGAACAAGGTTAAACCTCAGAATTAGGCAGGTGGCATGTGGTGAAGCCTATTCAGCCCAGGAGAACTTACATACCTGCATGATCAGTAATCACAGTGGTGTTTGGTGAAGGGTTGGACTTGATGATCTTGGAGGTCTCTTCCAACCCAGTTGACTGTATGATTCTATGCATTAATGTGGGTGGAATCCCCTTCGTGAGGGATAAATCTTTGCTGCCAATCCCTACTTTTACAGGGACTCTCAGGAAACAAACCCAAAAACTGGCTGTGTTTGTGGATAACCTGACGTGATGCTGCCAGCTAAAGTGGATCAGTTTACACCAAATAATTACCTTTGCCCAGTCAAGAAGTCCCCACACATTCACCATGGCAGGCCCAGCTCGTGGAAAGGCTGGACCTGTGCTAATCCCTCCATGGTGTGTGGTGATGAAGCTGTATGATGGTGAGGTCATTAGGTAGTGTACCAACCTCAGTTACCAGGCTCGAGTTATTCTCCCTCTTCTTCTCCTCCATAAACCCTTAGAGACCACTGAAGTGAGACTCCTTATGGAAACAGCATGTGGGGCTTCTGTAGTAAACTTGACCATCATGAAATTAGAGCCAGAAAAAACTGCACTCACACACATGGAGTCAACAGCACAGCTTGTGTACACAGGGGGAAAAAATAGAGCTCAATATTCATAACAACACTGTGTATAAAGAAAAGAATTTGTAGAATTAAGAATAAAACATGAGGCAATTTGTTGATTTGCCCAGGGAATATATGGGAGCGATAAATGATTATTCTAAGGTTGTTTTTTAGTGTCATTATCAGATCCAAGAACTGTATATAAAAGCATGCGGTCCCTCACATGCTGAAAGTATAGTTTGCTCAAACAATTCTAAAATATTCAGTATTCTTAAGATTAAATATCTGAATATTGCTTCTGAAGGAACAGCTGTCAGCTTAAATCTAAAGTCTAGTTTGTTTACTGGCTGTATTTTATATCTGTTAGAAAATGACACCAAATGGCAATAAAATTGTTGTAAGTATTCTACTGGGGAATATAAATGCCCTTTGGTTACAGTGTACATATCTTTATACATAATTCCAGTATATTTTCCCTAGAATTATGTTAAATATGTAAAAAGCCTTTTCTCATAAAGGTAAAAATGCTAGATGTTTCCAAGCTGTAATTTAGCATTAGTGTCAAGATTGCTTCAGAAAATAAGCTACGGTTACTGTTTCATTCTTTTTAAGTGTCACTCAGCATACCATATCTGATCTTGTATTCAAAATAAACTTATATGATTTTATTCACTTTTCCAGCAGTGCAAGAGGGTTTAGACATAATTTATAGCATATGGATTGATGTAAATAGCTTAAACTAAGTAATTGGCTAGTCACCTACTCTGTCTTATCCTATTACTGGTAGGTACTTTTCGAGTAATTAGGGAAAACAGATCTCTTTTACACAGTAAGTTTAAACTGGATGAATCCTTGACATTTGTGAAGGCTTATTTGATAGATAAAATCATACTATACAAAAACTTTCTCTACAATGCTGTGGTTTACTTGGCCTATAATAAGAAACTGATTGTTTGTTGAGTTAAAGTGACTTATCTTTATCCTTTTAATAAGTAATCAACTCCAGTCAGCAAAAGTCAAGATAAAAATCACCAACTTGGTGTTATCACCATGTAGACAGCAAACACATACCACTATCATTAACTTCTCTCTGCATGGATTTCAAGTATATTTAAAATGTTAAAATTCAATAATTTCCTGTATATGACAATAACATCACATTAACGAATATGGAAAAGCATGAAAAAATGATTTATTTTGGGAAGGTCATTCCTTGGTTAGCCAACAATTAAATTGAATTACCATAAAGGAGAAATATATTATAGGTAAAAAGGAAAATGGTTTTTACTGCATGTGAATTCTTTTGAGTTTTACAATGCTTATGATAAAAGGACAGCACCTACAAGTTTAACCTCTATAATTTTTATGCTGCACATTTAAAAAAAAAACTTTTTATTTAACAGTTCTAGGACAATTTATACATGTCACCTTGTACTTAATGTTCCTTTTAAAACAGTTTTGCCTCATCCTTATGAAACCTATAAAACTACTTTTCATACTGGACATTAAATTTCTAGATATACCAGGAAAGCTGAACCTCTAATGAGAATATCATACTTAAAAGTATAAGTATTTTAAAGAAATTATGGCACATAGACATTTTATTCCTAGCTAGTGTACTTGTACACATAGCACTTACAACCTGGGGGGGGAAAGGAAGGAAATGAATATTATTAAAATGATTGCTTTGGTTTGGCTCCTTGGAAATGATGAAATTTAGTTCACACTGAATTGCTTTGCTGAATTAGGGCTATGAGAAAATCTTGCTTTCGTTGAAGTATAGAAGAGTAGGATGAGGTTGTGAATATGAAGTGAATTCCTTATGAGCATCCAATGACTTTACAGCAAGATTATGCAAAATTCCTCTTATGCCTGTCAAACAATATCTACAGATACAGGAACATATCTGAGGTTGAAGTCACCAAGAGTTGAACACATGAATTTGAGAAAGAATTTGGCCTGGTGCTCACAATACTGTGCTCATGTTAGTGTGTTTGGCAAGAGACACACTGCCCAGATCTCACTGGCCTGCACACACACCCAGTCAGTCAAATGCCAAGAACCGCTGCTCATACTCGGGGTGCCCTCTGAACAGTGTCTATATTTTCAGTTGTTTTTCCAAAGTTATTAAAATTTCTGTGTTGTTTTCTGCCAAATTTCTCATTTCCTCCTATTATACATATTATTTCTGAAGAACATCTACCAATACCAGAAACAATCATGCTGCAATTGCACAAAGCATTACACATTGGATGGAGAGGTCTTAGTCCCCAAATGCTTGAATTAATGAGGTTCCTCTGCAATAATTAGGAATAAATGTTATGGCTCTTTCAGGTTTTATTCCTGAAAGTCACAGAAACTAAAAGTCAGGTTTTCCATTTTGCTGCCTTCAGGGTTTGCCTCCAGAGTTTCTTAATAAAAGTGAACAAACAAAAAGTTACACTGAAATAATTACATTTTCACCCTTGGTATGTTACTGCAATAAAAAGCATGATTGTTTTGTAGGAAGAAGGTACATGCAACCCTCAGTTCCTAGATGCTGTTGAATTACTCCTTGTGTTCTGCAGGTGTACAAGAGCACTAGCCCACCTAGAAGAGTGGAAAAATAAGTGAAAGTTGGTTGTTTCATTGCTCTGTGGGCTCTGCAGAGAAGGTACATGTAAATACAAAGGCAGGGCATGTCGCAATTGCCACAGAACTCCCCTACTCTTACAGGTCTTGTTCCTACAGTCCCAAGACAGCACTTTGTACAAATATCTTTCTCTGGAGAGGAGAAAGAGGCTTACTGATCTTGAAGAAGGAGGAAAAGCAGCTGTAATTCCTGTGACACGGATAGAGAATAGGTGTCAATCTCTACCCTGGAAGAAAAGAAGAAAAGCCCCCCCCTCCTTCACCACTGTTGGAAGGGTGAGGAGAGGAACAAAAAAAAAAAATTCTTGTTTCTTCTGGTGAGCTGTTGTACCCATTCTGGCAGAAAACAGAGAATATTATGAAATTATATAAGGTAAGCAAATTTCTGGAAAAGAGAGGTCTTATTTACATTGAGGGTGATCCAGATAAATACATGGAAGCTGACAATGATCAAATTTAGAGTAAGATCAAACTTCTGACCATATGGGCTATAAGTATCAAGAAAAAATCTTTCCATTGAATCCCTGGGAACAAACTACCCAAACTAGACTAGGGCTAGGTAAACTAAACTACTTGAGTCTTTAGAACTAGCTCTAAATAGTCAAACTGAATATTTATACACAGCAAGTTGTCAGGAGAGGCAGAAAACTGCAAAGATTATCCCAAGAAACCCAGGCAGTCGTTCATCTCCTCCACCCTTAGAAGCTCTACATAAGGCTGCAATGAAATCCTTCAGCTCCAAAATGATTTTCTAACCCCACTCAAGTTCCACTGCTTGTCTAAGCTGCAGCAGAGGCAAAAACCCCTCATTTCTGAGGAGTGACAACAGCAGCAAGTGGTGAAGCTCAGTTGTCTTTTACCCCATGGCACCAAACTTGTCACTAGTCAGGGTATCATTTTAAAGTTCATTAAATAGTCTTAATTTGGAACTGAAGTAGAAAGCTGTGACCTATAAAATACACAAATGTATAATTACATCTGTTATCAGCTAAATGTAAGATCTGTATATAGGTTTTACTGCAATTATTAGTTAAACACATTTCTTACATGTAATTGTATTTGGTTCTACAAGTAAAATGCTGCAAAGCATGCAGTGATCTCCTAAATTAGACACGCATCTTTTAAGATAATGACATAAGACTCAGTCATGTGAATTCTAGGGGTAGGTTATGCTGTGATCTGGTGTGGAAAACTGTACAGAAGTGGCTTGAGCCACCTGCACTGTGCAGTGTTCACTTTGGGGATGCTGGAAGTTTCTCAAAAGCTCACCTGGGAAAACAAAACTGCATTTTATGGGAATGTACTTCTCCTGTCTCAGAAACACAGAAGAGATCAATGAACCGAACCAGAGCACTGCGATAAGATTGCCTCAGGTGTTCAGAGACCCTCCTTCCACAGACTCATGGAAGTTGAATGACACCTCACAACTAAAAAGCTGAGAAGAATTTAATTGGGAGAAACCATTGCACAAAGAGTAACATTTGTAACAGGCAGAAAGCAGGAATTGGGCTGCATTTGTTGACCTCAACCAGGGAAAGGGTGTTTTAGAAACAGTCTATGCAATTATTTATATGGGGAGCTTCTTTAACATACTGAGGCACCTGGTTTTGCCAGTTTCTCTGTTCCAGTAATTAAGTTCTACTTCACATAGGCCACGTGCCCTCTCTTGTTTCCTTTGGCCAGCTCCAAGACTCTGGTGTCTTCACTCTGGTGAATCACAAGCTCCCCAGGCAGAAAATTATGTTTGGATTCCTTGAGGACGGTTTCCTTTAAATTAAATTTTCTTTTAAAAGCCAAGTAGGGCAAAGACATTAAGAATAAAATCTTTAATGAAGAAAACAGCCTTGAAACATTAGCCAAAGGAGCAGAAGCAATGTTTGCCTCATGCTGGAAAGGTGTACTTGAACCTTCACCTTAGAAATGTGCAGTTGAAAATGTTGTACTTCATTTCTGCCAGTTTTTATAAACAGACCTCCACTACAATGTTTCCACTTCTTATCTGGGTAGGTAAAGTAATATTCTTTGACTCCACTTTCTTTTAAATGCCAATCTTTTTTTTTAATAGTCTCTCAAGACCAAAGGCAAAAAGGAGACGTGATTCTTCAAAGCACTTAGAATAAAAATGAGAAAACAATGAAAAAAATGCAGCCTATGAAACAAGTAATGGGTGATACTTCTCTTTAATACCACCCTGTATTGTATTTTCGTGCACAAGCTGCTCAAAATCTGACAACATCTAGGATTCAATCTAAAACATGCAAGATGCCAGTGAGCAATCTCAGTGTGACTTAGCTCTGCGTATCTGAGGGCAAACTAAGTGAAGGACCATCCCTGTAGTACTGGCTGTCTAGTAAATGTGCACAATACTTACTTTGTATATTTATATATGTAATAATTCCTCTACAGAATGATCTTATGTGGCTATAAGTGATACATATTTATAAATAATCTCTATGTGTGTGGTTTCAATGTATATCTTACACAATTGCCTTTAAATGGCTCTATAAACAATCCTAAATTGTTACTTTGCACTGCAAAAACCTAAACTCATTGACTTTACGCTATGTTTTGGAGTGAGGTTTTCCTACAGAAGATTTCAGTGTGTGTTTTGGGCAGGGTCAGGAGGCTTATTTTCCTGTTCTGCCACTGACCTACTTCTGAGGTGCAACACTTTGCCTTCAAAATCTGCGAGCGAGGAGCCTGCTTGGACCTACCTCAACGATAGCCCCATCAGGCAGCCGGAGGAAGTGCCTGTAGAGCTCCTGGAAGCCGCTGAGGTGAACAGTGTAGACAGAGATGCGAACAGTGGTGCTGCCTTTCCAGCTGGCTGCAGAGTCCGGGATTTCATCCTGGTGCTGGAGGTCACAGCTGGAGACACCAGGCTGGCTGGCATGGTCCTTCCAGATGTAATCAGACACTGCCACCTAGTGAGACAGAGGGTCGGTCCCCCCCCACCCCAGACACACACACACACATGCACACAGAGTGTCCCCACCCCCCACAAAAGGAACATATTTAATTAACTTCTGGCAAGAGCTTAACCGATTTAAAATGATTTTACAATAAATCTGCAAAGCCCGTACCATATGCAGCGCTTGCACACAGTTCTCTACTACATATTTTTTTATGACATAGATCTAAATAGAGGAGATAAGACAAATCCCTAGTGCATATTCTATAAAGTTAATTCTGCACAGATGAAGCTGTAATTGACTCCCGTATTAACCAAAAGTAGGGAGATCAAGCAGGGTAGGTTAAACAATAAAATGGCAATGCTGATTAAGAAAGAGAAAGCTTCCCAAGAATTTTGTGCACAAGTATTTGTATTTCTCTCTCTTTGCGCCTGTACCCACAAGCACTTTTTAGTCTCTGATCTCTGTATAGTATCAAAATAACCTTGTGCTGCTAACAGAATTGTAGATGAGCAGAGTAAATAAGGTGTATTTTAGCTTCCTAGTTAACTCTAAACATATTTGCTTTGGTAGGTTTCTTACCTCCCTGCATCAGTCAGAATTTCCATTTAGCCTTTTTCATGTTAATCCTTTACACAGGCTGAACAGAATTCAGCAGTTCACAGGAATGGAGCACACAGCTTAAGCACTCCTTATCCTTAACTAGAACTGATGATGAGAAGCATTATTTTTATACTCCCCCTGAAGTGCAAGCTTTTTAACCCTCCACTTCTGCAAGACCTTTGCATCACTCATTTTTTCCTGTGAGATGCTACTCCTGTTAACAGAAGGAAAGGATTGGTGAACCTTATGATACCTTGATATGCTCTTCCCAAGCACTTCTACTTAACGTAGAAGAAATACCTCTTTTGCTGGCCTAGTGCATGCCTTGTCTTTCAAGAAAATGTATTACACTGCCTTAAAACATTGCAATTCCACAATGCAGCTAGGCAAAAGAAAGCTCCAACTTAAGACAGGTACATCAAAACCTGTCTTAGCATAGTTTGGCTTTTACTTTTTGCTGAAATGAAGCACTCAGATTCTTACGAGAGATCTCCAAATTCACCAGGTACAAATCTTTCCCATCACTTGGGAAAAGTTAGATTTAGCTCAGTTTGCTTGTGTTCCAGTTCATGTTTCTTTACTGCTGCTCTTACGCACTGAGGAATCCCATAACTAGCACAGTGTGTCAATGCCACGATCCTGACGTGCATGCTGCTATTCTGAGCAGTTGCCTTAGGAGAGGATTTGGTTTAAGTGAATTAAGAAAGCATGAGCACGTACAGGAAATTATCTCCAACTCTTTTCCAGGAACAACAGAACAATAGGATACTTTCTGCTTTCATTTGCATCAGCTCTAATCAATTGTTTTATTTTTTTTTTTCAATTTTAAACCAAGAAAAGGTCACCTGAAATTTACTGTAAAATAAGCACAGTCTGGATTTCCTGCATCAGTGTCTCTGGGGTTAAAAGGCATTCATTCAGGACAACTTTTTAGGAACATACAGCATCTGTAAGGAGAGGACAAGCCCTGCACTTTTCCTGTCTACCATATAAGCATGTTTTACGTTCCTGCCATACACAGCGCTCCATAAACATTAAGGTGGCCAATGCCGTCATGAAAGCAGGAAAGCAGCTTTCATTGGGTCCCTGTTGGCTAAAACAAGGACAAGCATCTGCAAGAGACGCCACACCACAGCTTGTGAAATGGGAAAAAAAGACCCTGACATGGTTACCCTTCTCTCTCATCTCAGTGTTTCAGCACCAAGAACTCTGACCTGTCCAACTCAAAAGCACCAAGCACTCCCTGGCTTTTTGTCTCCTCCTTGATCTATGGCTTCAAGAAGGAAAAATGGCTGGGAGATCCAGCACAGAAACTCAGTTTTCAGCAAATAGTATGATGTCTGTCATGATCCTTCTTATATCCTAGATGCATTTTCCCCTGTACTTATAGCTTCCTTTCTGGAAAGTGTTTTTCTCTCTCCTGAATTAGTCCCACACCTTCCCCTTCCTCTGACTTTCATCTTATCCCACTGTCATTGAATCTTCTTGTTCTCTTATGTTTGCCCCTACCAAGCCGTAAGGGTCTAATTTACCATGTGTCTTGCAAGCTGTGGATCATTCCCTGTGAACACTGCATCCTTCTTTGCATCTCTGTTTCACCACTTTGAGATATGACTTCTGGGGTCAAAACTATGCATGCTGTGCTTGTCCAGCACAGAGGAGAGCATGGACCTCAGACCACCTTCCCACAAAATAATTGCAACCTGTATTTTCAGTCAGTGCCAGAGTGGAGAGTAATTTACAGCCTACAATAACTGTGCAGGAAGCCAAAGCCATACCACTCAAACCTTTGTGCTTGTGCAAATCTTCACCTTGCCTGGGCAAAGACCTCCTCTGGAAGTTCCTGTGCCATCACTACGGCACTGTATCCATATGGGACCAGGAATGGCATCAGAAGTCCCTGCCTTGCCACCTCCCCAAAAGCAGACAGTTCTGCAGGGTAGCGGGATTACACAAACCCACTAAACTTGTTGTCACATTTCAAGATCTGGTGAACTCTGAGGATATTTCAATGACCAGCCAAGAGAACATGGTATTGATCAGCATGTCTTCCCCTCTCCAAAAGCACAGATTGATCATCAGACGACTGAGAGGGAAAAAGCACCACCAAAACTTATGGTTCTCTGTGGGTTCAGGGTAGGCACAACTAGAAAGGAAGGAAGCAGGATGTTTGGCTGGAGCATCACTCATTGACCCCTCTCAAAACCATCTAGTAGTGTGAGTTTGCCTGAAGGCAGACTCTGAAATCTGTGGTGGAATATAAGAGTTGAAAACCAAGCACAAGACAGGAAAGAGCAGTGCTGGGTGTGGCTGTGGATTTGGAGTCCCCAGCTGAGAAGGACCCCTCAATTGCCTCCTCACTAGAACCATCTGAATGTGTTTGGCAGGCAGATGTCCACTGCCTTGAAACTTTCAAAACACGTTTCTGTGAAGTGATAGGTCACTAGAGAGCTCCTGTGGCCTACATAACCTGAAGTAAGCTCCAAAAGTAAACTCTACTGTCATCTGAAATTTCTATCATTAAGTTAATCAAAAATGTCCATTCATTTCTACAGGAATATAATATGAGTTAATAAATCTGCTGAGACAGGCTAGTCAAGAGACTGTGCATATAGGACATGTCAGAGAAACTGAAGGTAGAGATGATCTAGATTCACAAGGGCTGACAAGAAACCACAAAATGCCAGAGCAGCGTACAGCAATCCTTAAATGAAATTCATCTTTCAGCAGAAAAACACATTAAGGATGGTAATTCAATGATAAAAGAGGCAGGCCAGAACAGGTTCAAATGCTGAATATTTCACAACATAACTTAATTAAAGCAGGAGTGTGAGGCTGTTAATCGCTTTATAATAGTTCAGCTTGAAATGAGGTCTGATGTGAATGCCCTTATAGTTTATTTGTTTATATTATTATAATCACAAAATGTTACATGGGTCTAATGCAAATGTACAGTTTTCCCTGGCCTTTATTATGTTGGCATTTTGTCTCCTTTTGATAGTCTTATCTTTGTGCAAGAATGCGAAGGGAAGAACTGGGAGAAAGGGTCATAAATTTAGGTCAGATCAGATGATTCAGTAAGTCTCATGTGGTTTTAAGTCTTATTAATAATTTTAATACATTCTTCCTTGACAACAATGATTCAAATCACTGCTCGTTTAACGTACGCTGTGACGTAAAAAATGCACAGGTTTTTAAAAGGATGGAGCACGTTTCTCATACAAAGAAGGTAAATTATGTCAACCGTTTGAAAATTACAGTTCATAACCTAGAACCAAAGACAAAAATACATTTGAAAGTAAAAATACAAATGTACTTTGTTGTATAACTCTCTCACATCATGCCAAGTGTAAAGAAATATGTTATTGAAGCACAACACAGTAACATTTTAAACACAAAAATATTAATAAATGTATATTTATAAATATATTACACACTTGAGGCACAGACAATTAATATTAATATTTTCAAGGTCAGGGTGCAGAAAATGCCACGATAGTGCATAAAAGGTACTATGACATTTTCTATTGTTCAACAGCTTTTGTGAAAGAAGAAAAGAAAAAATATTTCCTCAGATTTCCTGAGCTAGAGTGGTAATGAGGAGAAGACTGACTTAGTGTCTCAGAAAGAGGTATCAGCATAAAAAAGGTTCTTTTTAAAAACGCTTGGTTATGATTAGTACTGATTCTTAGGTGCGTGCAGCATTATTATTAGCAATGTCATGTGAACCAATCTTCATGTGAATCTAGCTTCATGCATTTCAGAATATATAAAAGAATTACTTGAGAACAGCATTCAAAGAAAATGCATAAAATGAGCAATACTGACCAAATTGATCAGTAGAGAATGGGTGGAACAGAGAGCTGGTCGTCACAAATAATTAGCAAAAGTTACAAGCTGTTAACTTTAGGCAAGAGGGCAAAAGTGTTGAAATTATAGGAGGGGGGATAAAAGACATCAAAAGTCAAGAGTGATGCATTTACTTCAAGTAACTTTCATAAACATGGCAAGAGCATTTTCTGTGGTGAGAGTTGTAAAGATGGGAATTAATGTCCTGGAGGCAATCTTTGTTAAACCAGTGTAGCTCTACAATTAAAATAAAACAGAAGCTGGTTACTGCTAACCTCTGAGGGAAGCACAGAACTCCTTAAGCATTGCAAACCCCATCTCTGACACACTGTTGCTAAAAACCTTGCCAGTAACTCTGGAAAAAAGAAGCATTTACATGTAAATGTCTAAGAACACCCTTTCTGCCTGTGTCAAAGGCACCTTGGTGGTGTTCAGGTCTGGGTCAGGTTATCATGCAGAATTAGCTGTGTCAGTGAGGGAGGTTTCCAAGCCACTGTAGAAAGGATGGGGTGCTTCCTAAGATGTGAAAACAAACTCAGTTTCAATAAATAATGAATCTGGAGAAATGGCAAGCAAAGGCATGAACAAGGAAAGCCTATTATGACAGCCAAAAATCACACCAACACGGGAATGCCATGGCTAGTCACACCAATGCTCCTTATACTTAATCCTTACACATATAAAGTATTTACACATACTCATGCATATACAGCAGACTTTGGAGGAGTGATGGCATGTGCTCTCATGCCTGGGGCAATGATGAAGCCTGTAAATGTCTCAGTCCAGCAAAGGCCTTTGGTGGGCTGTTGGCAGAGAACCCATTCCAGGTGTGCACAATGTCCCAGCCGTGCTCTGACCTCCAGAGCCGGATCGGCAGCAAACGCCTTTGAACCAGTATAATATCCCCACCACTGACTGCCTGTAGTAACTCTGCAGAGAGATAACTGGTTTCTAAATTGTTCTATTTATGAACATAATGGACCAGCATAATGGACCAGGAGTATTGAAGAATTGTTTATTTCAGTCAAATCATGGACGCCTGAAGCATTGCTGGTACAGTCTTCCCTGATTTATTTAATAAACTGATTGGACAGACTAAACGATGAAAACAACCATATACAGAGAATAACCTCTTTGTAAATGACTAAGGAGAAATCCCAGAATAGATTTATGGATAGCTGCTTAGCATCCTAACACTAGGAAACAGCAGAGGGGCTTCTGGTTTCTGATTGGCAACAACATCTTATTTATGGATATGTCCAATGAACAGCAACGCAGATCTTGTCTAGGGAGGTGATTTTCATCTCCTGCTTTTAGGTATTACAAAGTGCAGCCACATATTTCTTAGCCACAGTGCACCCCTTGTTAGTGTAGTCTGCTGCTTACCATCACACCTTTTCAGAGCTAAATATTTGCTGGTTTTAAGTCACCACAGTCATTCCTAAAAAATACACAAATGTAGAAATAGACTCTTCCAAACAATAATAAGTTCGGGGGGGAAAATTTCATCTCAAGAAACAAGTAAAGGAAAACTGATATTGAATGCAGGAAAAACCTTAGTGAGCAAAAATAAAAGGCTGCAACTTTCTTGCATTTCCCAGTGCATAGCATTGCCTTTGTCCATTGATTTGCCCTAAGGAAGGGAGATAGAACACATTCTCTTCCTATTCCAGATAATCCTGCTCTATTCCAAGCCAAGAATGGGTTTGGTTCAGATGGGCAGGAGAAATCTTTCTCTGTGCCTCATTTCCCAAATGTTATAAGAGATGTTGGAATCAGTTACTTAAGAAAGCATCTTCAGTAACTTCAGACAGACAGGATTTTATATACAAAAGTGTTTAGGAAAAGTTATTTTCCCTATGGAAGCCAGGATTTTAATGCATACAAGGGCATATCTGTGTAAATAAGGGTGTCTGCTATTAATTATCTGCCCATCAACATTTGTTATTCATTACTCATCTGTTTACAAACGTAATGCAGTCAGAAAGCAGAAATAATACTATATGACTTTGGTGACCAAACGTACACCAGAAACAACAAACACTAAATAGATCCACGGACTAGTTCAACTTATGGAATAAAATTTGCCCACAGACCACATTCTGCAAAAATTTGTGAAAATAAGCCTGACAGATCTGTAAATACCAATACCCTTCAAAAATAATATGTAAACAGGAAACAAAGGAGCTAAGTTTGCCAATTAATTTATTTGCAATGAGTATTTTATTTGATTTTTACTGTTTGGACTGATTAAACGCAGGGAAAAGACAGTTAAAAGAAATAAATCTGTGTTCACAGATTTCATTCAGCATGTCCAAGCTCACGTGCGTTCAAGATGCATGTCTGGGTTTGAGACATGCATTTATTCACCTGTGACTTACATCAGATAGACAGATCTGTTCCTGGCAGCTAAATTTTTAAACCTGGATCACTACACAGACAGCAAATCAGCTGATAACTTACATGCATTGGAACAGTGGCTTTTACTTGTATTGTCTTCAGCTTCAGAACAACTCCTCCTCTGAAGACAGCAGAATAGTGTATCTTTGTGCCAGTGGGGTAGAGCACAGTGTAAACACTGGAGGGGATCTTTTGTTAAGTGTCTGACCAAGACTGGATTTTAAATTTTTTCTTCCCTTCAAACAATAGAGAAATTGTGGTAAGTTTTTACTAAGAATCAAAACTTTACTATTTTGCCTGTTTAGACCCAGCTTTCTTTACAGGTAAGTGGAAAGGGTCTGGGGAAATGAAGGGGAAAGAGAAAAGCAAACTTCAATGCTTTTGGTAACACATATATGAACATCTGTGAAGTGTAGTTCTCTGATCTTTCCATAGTCCTAACGAGGATACTGACTACTCCAGGACAGATATTAATTATTAGCAAACATCTACCACAGAAGCATGTAGAGTCTCCCACTCACACTGCAGTCCCATTGCTCCAACAGCTGTAGAGAAATAGGCTGCCTGCAGAAGAGTCAACAATCTATGCCAAGATCAGAGCAAACCCTGTATTAGCACATATATGTGCCTATTTGCTTCAGCTGTCCCTAAATTAACTTATCTAATGACCTTATCTAATTTTCCAAATAATCACCAGCAATCAGATGCTTTCTTGCAGCCACCACTGCAGGGATAGACCATGGAGGAAGAATTGAAGGAAAAGTTTCACAGTCATCTTCCTGACAAGGTAAAGAGCAGTGGAAGGGCTTGACATATTTGTGTAAGCATTTGAAGTTTCGTGGCCTTAAAGCAAATGCTGGTTTCATTACAAAAAAGAAGAGAAGAAAGCAAATTAAGATGGCAGAAGTTCAGGTCTTTCACTTTGATCAAGATTGGGATTCCCCATTTCATCTCATCTCTTCTTCCATCTTCACCCTAAGGATGTTTTATCTGCCTCCATAGGGCCAGCATCCCAATTGCAAGCTCATCAGAACCTAATCCAAAAGTGCCTCAGTTGTTAAGGCATTTCCTTGTTGTCAGTTTACTCCTGCACCAGGAGAAAGATCTTTTTAACCATGCCTAGCACTGGTGTTTCTCTAGAAATTAGAAATGGAAATCCGCTGTAGCAAGCAGATAAAGAGTGAAAGGTTCAGGGCAGTTTGCATAAGCCTTGAACAGGGTATGCAAACCAGTTGGGTTTGCAGAACTTGTAAAAGCAACCTGCAAGCTCAGGCTGCCTCCTGGGGGTCTCCAAAAGCCTCTCCGCAATGCCTTCCTCCCTGCTTCAGTTAAGGAGCCAGATAGCAAGAATTCTTCTCACAATAACGTTTTCCACTTGTAGCACACTATTGCAAAAACAGCCCCCTTTGTGGTATTTCAACAGTTCTGTCTTCAGTTCAAGCAGAAACCATGAAATGCACACAAAAAAATTAAATTACAAAGTAAAAATGACTACTAGGAACCCTAACAAATAGTTTATGGTATAGCTTCAAGTTTTGGGCAAAGGTGTGGTGTGATGTTATGCATGCAAGAATGATTCTGTTCACATTTGACTTCACCTTAACTAGTTTGCTTTTCCTGAATTATAACTTACTGTCTGAGATATCCAGAAACAATTGTATTGTATTACTGAATTTGATGTGCTTGGTTTGTTGAGAAATGGTTTAGTGTACTGTGACCAATTGTGTATTATAATGAAGCTTATTATTAATGGAGTATACTTTTATATCCTTTTTTTTATATTATTCTCAGAAGATAGCAGGGTTCAGCATCCGATAAACATGTAAATTGCATTTTTCTTTTCACACAGGACAGATTTCAACTTCTGAACCAGCAGTCAACAAAGATTCCCCCAGCTGCTAGGGGGAAGAAAAAAAAAAAAAGTAAGTATTTGTGAAGAAAGGCATAATAAGATCAGAGGGAAGCCTGTCATAAAAATGCACATTGCATAATACATGATGGATCAGTTCTATTATTTAACTTTTGCATAGATATAACAATACAGAGATATGCTAACCATCATAGTCAGCATTAATTTACAGTGGGAAAAATAATTAGAATCTCACTTTTTCTGAAGAATGGAGTGAAAATGTAAACAATGCTTCCCTCCAGGCAAGTGCTTTATCAAGTTGACAGGTGCATTTGAATTTCCATGGGTGGGGGACATAATAGGTTATTTATGTGTCATTTTAATAGAAAGGCCCAACCATCAAGATGGACAGGAGACTTTATCAGTACTGCTGTTTGCAACTAATCCACCAATTTAATACCCCATGAAAATACCTGCAACAAAACCTGGACATTTTTCTTTTCCACTCCATTATAGGCAAATCAATATGGGTGTTATTCATCTCAAATCTTTGGCTCAGCAGGTACCCACTGCACAGAGCTCCTCCCAACACTGGTGCACTGGCACAGCCACAGAGTCGTAGAGACTTTGACTTGTGCTTTAGTCGGTGACACAAAAGTGTGCTTGGATCACTCGTTAACCCCCACATTCAAGCCTACAAGACAAAAATCTGGTTGCTTTTTCCTATTTCTTCTCTTGGAGAGGAAGAAGATGACATCCTACAAAGCTGTGGTGTGGGCCCCTGCAGGAAAGTGTCTCTACCAGACTTCTGTGATGTCTTCTTTAGTTTCCTCTGGGAGCATGAAGCTCCCTACAGTCATGGTAGCTGTGGTATAGGCCAAGGAAGCGAGCCTCCTGCTCTGCATACTGCAGGCAGTGTTTGCCTCTCCGGGTTGTGGGATGAGACCTGGACCGTATGAAATGCTGTTCAGAAGTCAAGTGCAAAAGAGAAGTAGAGCTCTCCCCCACAATTTGGGTGCAAACAATGCCAGATCCTGCCAGGGATTTCAATATCTCATGAATTTAGTGACAGATTTGTCTCGGAAATCTTGACTTTTTACCAAGATTACCAATTTCATAGGTCTCTCAGGAACAGATTTTTTTCTGGGTGGTTGTAATATTCATATCTACACGAACATGCATGTAACTTCATATAAAATAAACAAACTTGTTTCACTATTACACTAGTGATATCCTAGTAAAGTATCCTAGTAAAGAGAGCAGCATGTTTTAATACTGAAAAAGTCCAGAACAAATTTTAAGAGTTTTTGATTCCTATAATTGCATTTCAAATAGCCACTCACTAATTTTCACAAATGAGTGAAAATTTCTCCCTGGCTGGAGAAAAGCCACAATCCAGAAAAACATTATATATCTCCTAGACATAACATGTTTTTTATGAAGATTTATCATGAAAAAGAAAGCTGCTAAAATGTGTACTCCAGTCACACCTCCTTGTGCATTAGCTCTGCTCAGTAGTGCCCTTTTTTGTCCCATGTAGGGCTGTGAGGTTGACACATAGCCCTGATGTGACCCAGTGTAAATTTGGTTGCCATGCTCCAATTTCTTCCTCTCTCCTTGATAATGTCATCAGTACCAGCACAGGTTCCCCCTGCACTTGTCTACAGTGCTATTGCTGCCACATTTGTAACACAGAGCCTGACAAGCCCTCCGATCCTTCACAGTGTGTGTGCACACTGAGTGTTCTGCACAGTCAAAGCCTGGCCTGGTGCACACCAGAAAAAAAAAAAATTGGTATTTTTCATTAGGGAATATTAAAACAAAACCAAAAAAACCCACACTTTTCCAAGAGCTTAAGCTTTCCATTATTGCAAGTCCATCCTCACCCATGTGCAAAAGTTCAGTTTCCAGATTCATGGCCCACCAGGGTTTACACGGACTGGAAAGACCCTTAGATTAGGCCTAAGGAGGACAGAGGTAATGAGATCATCCACAATTCCCATGTCCACTCAGAAGCATGCTCTAATTCTGTAGAAATAATTCTTTTCTAACTAACTCAGGTATGGTTCCAGAGACATTACAAGTATGTAACTGGAAGTATCTTCACACCCCCTGGGTAATTCCTTAGACTAGCTACTCCTGAAACTTTTTCCAAAAGCAGGCAATTCATAACAACATAAATTTGATTAAAAACAGACCTGGGACATTTCCTATGCTCAGCCTTTCAGTCTGCAAAGCTCATGAATCCCTGTGGTTAATTAGGAAATATTACTCATAGTAAAATCGAGTTATAATAAAATGTATGTTGCCTGAACACAACATCTTAATAAGTTTCAGGAACAGTCACTGCCCCGATTTCCTCCCACTACTTCTAACTTTGTGACCATATTTTCTGGTAGAACAGGACAACTCCTCCCCCTTTCAGAGGAGGACTGCATATTGTCTTCCTTCCCAGGGCATGGGCAGGACCTCTGACCCAATATTTCACTCATATATTACTCTAACAGTATATCACAAGTTCTGAATGGCAAAGCGTGGAAAAGAAACCCAAATAAATTAACTTTACTTATCTCAATTAATATATTAAAAAGCAGCTCAGTCTCGGTAGAAAACTGCAACAATAAAAAGATAAAACCACAGGATATTGACTTGGCAAAAGTAACAAAAGTTAAAAGAAGAAAAAAAGACAAAAGAAGCCTAAATTTTAACACAGTTTTGTACCAGTATCTATTCTTTGCTCTGCTTGGATAGCAACTCTCCCACAGGTCCCAGAAGGGATGTAAGCAGCATGTCAGCCCATGGCCCTTGTTACATCAGACAGTAGATACTGAAAAGGAAGATGACTTTTTAGTCCAGAGTGATTTTGCTTCTATTTTGATAGCTTAATAAATGACAAGTTTCTTACTCATTCACAGAACCAATGAGAGATGTTCCTATTTTATACTAGATTTTTGTTACATAGTGAAGATACAAAAACAGGTGAACATTGAAAATCACTTTGTTCTGAGTAATCACAAGTGATTCAGCTTATCCTACTTGTGAGAATACAAAAAAGTAGCACCCATAACTGACACAAATACTTTCAAAAGGGCAAGTTTGGAGTAAATTATTATTAAAAATAACAGCAGAGCTTTAAAATTACAGATCCAATGTCTTTTCACCATTTGTTCTAAGTAAATTTTATACCTCTTTCCGTGGGATTTGTATCACATTATTTAAGTCTTTAATTTCAGTGGAAAACATACACTGTATCATAGTTTAGATAAGACATGCAAGTAATTTCATATCTCATTAAAAACTATTATGTTTTCTGCTTTACACGTATGCTTGAGTCACTGAATCCTTGCCTCTTTTATGCTGGTATAGCTACTGCGACCAAATAAAGTTAGAGTAAGTGACAGCAGCACAGGAATGTATCATGTATCTACATTTCATGTCATTTAACTGTAACAAGAACATTTCCCCATTGTCATAGAAAAACATATCAATCAAGAGAATGTTAAGCATAGAAAAATATCAATCAAATTAATGTATTATTCAAGAAGAAAAGAGGCAAGTGTACCCAGAATAGTGTAATGCCTTCTAAATTCAGCAAGCCTCTCAAACATTTAGCTGATACTTTTCAAGGATGAAAAGCACCAAGAAAACAGCTGGTTTCTGTGCACTGAATTGCCTAAGATTGGTATAACTGACCAGCCCAAGCTTTTGGTTTGCATAGAAGTGTGAGTTTGCAATCAGAACATGCTGTACTATTTCTCATCTTTTTTCAGGTTCCTTTTCTCATTTTGTGTCTTATGAGGAGGGCTGAACCTCACTCAAAGAAAATCAGAAAGCACGCAGCACATCTTATTTCAAGCACATTTTGATGACTTGGTTCTAGGGAAATACTGCCAAAAGACATTTTACCTATGCTGCAAAGAAATCTTGAATTTGATGTGCTGTGGTCATGGACTGATGACTGATGACAACAAGCTTTGTTCTGGATATAGTTTAAAGCAGCCAAGTGCTATAGTGTCCTGTCTGGCAAAGAATGCTAATTTGACTCCCAGAATTAGATCATGTTGGTCCCTTGGAACTTGAGCTATCTTAAACCCTAAAGTGCAGTGTTTAATAATTAATTTCAAAATCCCATTTCTATTTCCTGGGATAACAATAGTATTTGCAAAAAAAAAAAAAAAAAATGGCCTCCCCAACTTCTAGTGCAAATGGATCAATTAATTCACTGAAATAGAAAGGCTGGAAGAACAACTTTAATCTTCTGTGCCTTGAGATGCTGCAGTGCTTCTTTCTAGATTTTTGTTTTCCTCACAGCTTGTTTGTGCCTCAGAAATACATTCTGCATCTGATATATGACTCTTTACCACTCCATTTATCTATCCATAACTCTCAGAGATAAATGTATCTGTTTGCATTCACAGCTTTCATCTGCACATCAGTACCCTCTACATCTAGTTATTAGGTGACAAAAAAAAACACCAATCATAGAATCACAGAATGGTTTGGGTTGTAAGGGTCCTTAAAGGTTACCTAGTTCCAAGCCCTTTACTGTGGACAAGGCACCTTTCACTAGAGCTGGTTGTTCAGGGCTCCATCCTTGAATACTTACAGCGATGGGTCACCCACAACTTCTCTGGGTGACCTGCTCCAGAGCCTCACCACACTCACAGCAAAGAATTTCCTCCTAAAATGTTCTCAAAAGTTCCTGAACAGGTTGTGCCCAAGGGAGAAGCAAGGTATCAGCTAAACTACAAAACTACAACTGTATGGCAGAAGACAGATGCTTAAACATAAATGTTTTGTGATCATTATTATCTTAAATGGTTTAGGGTTATTATTGCTAACACTTGATGGGAAAAAAGAGACCATGCTTCTTTCATGGCTAACTTCTAGGCTGTATCAAGTTCCACTTCTATACTGGTTACGTAAGAAAAGGTTCATACCATAAATTTACTACAGATTTTATAAGAGTTCAGACAGCATTAGATGCTCAGCTATCTAACAAATGACTTGATCTTTGTGTCTTGTTCAGATAAAGGATTTAGAAGTGGCAAAGAATAAGGAAAAAGCAATTGAAGTGGTATGAACAAACTGTGTTGATTTAGAAACAAAGCCAAATAAAGAACATTACAATAGAGTTTCAAAAAGTTATGTTTGCAATTTAAAATACCCATAGGGCAGATCTGACTTACATGACCAACACTTAATGTATAGTACGTGATAAGATGACACATGCAGTTTTGAAACTTGGCAGTAATTCAGAAAAAGAATACTTCGTTGGCCATTAAGAATTTCTAAGCCATGTATTCATTTATTATATATGTCTGTAGTTGAGTTCCTGAGTGATTATAGTTATAACAGTGTCTTCTCATGCAATCTTAGGACACCTAAAGCTGCACTGCAAAATGAAACTAAGGATTAATAAATGAGCTCTCTCTTTGCTCATGCTAACAGTACACCAAATTCACATCTAGAGCTTGCTTTCTGCTAGCAAATGCAAATGAGGAGAAGCTGCCACAGATTTACAGGGGTACAAATGATACAAGAACTGAGCTTGCACTTTTGTAAAGGCCCTTGAGGGATGTAAGGGTGTGTGGGAGCAGGGAGGAGGACCAGGATGAGCATTATACTGAAATATTTCCAGCTTGCTTTAATGTACCTAAGTAGTCTCATACGGGGAATTCAAATTAAAATAGTAGGCAACAATGAGCAATCATATTTTCAGTCTTAGGCTGCAGAAGTTTAAATAACATGTTAAGACTCAGGGTTGTGGGGTTTTATGTTTTTGTTTGGGGACTTGATTTTTTAGAAATGCGTGCGTATTTTTCAATGGAGCTGGTACTGACTTGCAGCTGTTTGATATTAGATGCAAGACCTACCAGCCTTCAAACCTCACATTAGAAACAGACCTTTGGCCAAGTTGTGTCTTCATTTAGACCTTGGCAACCCTGCTTACATCAGTGGGGGTAATTTGACCTCTCATTTGAATAACACAGCCCAGTGATATGGTTCTGGTTTGTATTTTCTATGATTGTCTCAGTCTAAATGCAACGACTCCCTGGATTGTGTGCAGGATGAAAATGCCTTCCAGAGGTAACAGCAGCACAGATATTGGAATCACGTCTGGTCTGGCAGGCTACAGCACTGTGACAGTCTCACAACAAATATGTCTGCTAGAGCCTCTTCTGATAACTTTGTACTGAAAGGATCAGAAAAGGTACTGTGGGTGATGGCAAGACAGCAAGAACTCTTGAAGCAGAGGGATCAGCTTCCTGGCACAAGTAAATGATGTGCGTGTACATGATCTTTAGAAAGAAGACGAGTCCCTTCTCTCTCTTCCCCAGACACTGTGAAGTCTTAGAGGAAGTAAAATTAGGACCAGACAGAAGAAGAACACTTCCAGTTGAAAAAAACTGCATTAGAACAGGATTAATGTCATAGTGAATGCTTTAGTAATTCACTGAAGACATATCCTAGCCGAGTGTATCATTACTCTGAATTTAGGGAAGTTATGAAAATGGTTGTTTGTCTCTGACTGAAACAGCTTTTACTCCCTTAAGAAAGAAAAAGAAAAAAAAAAAAAAAGGAAATGCAGTATTAGAGTCCTTCAGGAAATAAGCACAAGTCTATGACCTATGGTAACTTTCAACCTCACATACTTAATCTAGATATGAAAATGTCATGGGGTTGAAAACATGAAAAAATACTGTGAGCTCTCTGTTTATTTTTGTTGGTTTATTTGTTCCACAAAGCGTCTCCTTGCTCAATTGTAGTGATAATGATTCTCAAAAAAGCCTGGGCTGAGAGTCTAAATCCTAAGCTTTTAAGTCAGAGCCTTTGCCTGGCTACACATCAACCAGAAAAAGAAACAACAAACTGTAGTCATGATGATGCCACATCACCATGAAAACACAATGAATGTATTTGAACTACAGCATCTTTGTCTTATTCAAGAATTTCCATTCGGTTTTGTTTAAACTCTACAACCTTTCTTGTGCAGGCAGAAGAGAGGTTTGTTCCATAAAACTAAAAAAAGCAAAACAAACTTTTAAAGCCAAAACATTCAGCTTAATCTATCTCTAAATCCTATTCCACATTCAACAAATGACAATAACAAGCCTTACCAGCCAGAGATGGCAGAACAAGCAGAGTTCCTCAATGATTAACTTAAAGAGCACTGTCAGGTTCACAGAATAGTCAGATTTGGAAGGGACCCACAAGGGTTAAGTCCAGTTCTTAAGTGAATGGCCCATATAGAGATCAAACTCACAACCTTGGTATTAATAATACCATGCTCTACCCAACAGAGTTAATCTCAGGGTTCAAAAATGATACATCCCTTCCTCTTTGTCCACTACTCAGGCCTTTCCACACAGCTCTGGCACATCATTGTACCCATGCTACAGTTTTGTCAAGATGCCAGAGCAGCATAAATGAGAATCAGACTCCAGACATTTAGAACAACCACAATTACTTGCACCGTCACCAGTGCAAAAGCAAAGGGATTTTTTTTCCCCTGGTAAATCTGACTGACTTATTTTCATGGTGTTTTGCATTCAGCTTGGAAAATAAGTAAAAATTTAGCAAGTATTTATAGTAAATAATAATGATGGAAGTTTTGCCTCACTCCAGATTGCTTACCCACTCCAGTACCCCAGCGTTTGGAGTGTAAACACTGCAGGAGAATGTTATATTTACAGGAAGATGCCAGTATTGTGATTTGGTTTTGAGGCTTTTTGTTTGTTATTTGCCACTGTTGTTTTTTCTCCTCCCTCCTTGCCCCCCAAAAGCCCATTCAATTTGTCTTTAGTTCTCATCACAAAATACTCATTTGGAAACTACCCAAAGGGTTGGTTTCAACTATTTAACGCCACATGCAAATAAATTGACGCCAATGAGACACTGCAATCAATGTAAAAACTATTCTTGTAATGTTTGAAAGCTGATTAAAGCTTCTCAAGCTGGATGTATATGAATGACAAAAATTGTGGTCCACAAGCACGCTTCTCAGAGTGTAAATGTGGCAAGAGGAAATTAAGGGTAAAAAGTGCAAAACAATCATAACCCGTTGTCATATCATTCTCTCTCACGCACATGTGTTTATGCTGTTACTTGCAAAAACTGAACAAGAAAATATTTTGGATATTTTGCTATTGCTGGGCCTCCTTTTCTTTTAGTCACTCTGTCCAACATCCAATTGAATGCCTCAAGTTTCTTTGTAAGAGCCTCCACGGCCATGAAGCATGATATACAGAGAGCCATGACACCTTGGTCCCTGACCCAGCACAGCTAAGGACTTCCATGATGAAAGGAGGCCATCTGAACCTTCTAGGAAGCTTTACAGTAGGTTTCTGCTCTCCAAAAGCAGGCTAATGAACCTTCTCAGCTACTGGCAGGATTTCTGGTCAGGTTAAAGACATCACAAAAACTCACAGTGCTCTTATGATGTGCAGTACAACTGTGCCACAGAGGGTGCTCATCAACCTCCAGATATTTGATTGCAGATCTATTTTCTTTGAAGAACACTTCTCAAATCTTAAAATCACCCTCCTCTGCACACTCATGCTGAGCTGGCACTACCACAGGGATTAGGACTCACTTGTTCAGGTTCAGAAGAAAAAGACTGCCCTGCTCCCTTGATACTTTCCACACAGATGGGGTCAAGAATTGGTCAAATACAAATGGTAGGACAAGCATAGGGAAGCCACGGTACCAAGAAAGGAGACCCAAACCCAGAGGATGCATGGATTCTGCAGGAACCCACATCAAGTTTCTGGTGGAAGAAAACCAGAATGAAATGGGCTGTGGCAGAAAGAGCAGAGCTTTTGAGAAGACACTTTTAAAATCAGGCACCCTGTATCTTTTCCCTTACCAAAGATCTTTTTCTCAATCACTGAAACCAGCAATTGGGTATTGTGGACACCACCCTCAGACCCAGGTATTCTGAAAGGGGGATGATGACAGTACCAAACAAGAGAAGACCACCCCATAGAGGAGAGCGTTGAGGCTGAATCAGGTTGTATGTGAACACATTGGTCCAATCTTGGCACTGCTCTTTGAAGGGAAGAGTGATCCAGAGGTTTGCGGCATTCTCTGGGCTGCAGCTGATGGAGGTTCTGGTTGCCTCATCCTGTGGAAGGATCTGATGACTTTTGCAGGGCTTATTTCTGCATCACATCTACCTAGAGAGCCAAAGGCACCCATCGCATATCTGCAGCCCTCAAGGTCTGAATACACACAATGGACACTACTCAGATTGAGGTGGGATAACTTTTGCCAGCAAGAGAATTTCCATCTGTCTCAAATACTAACAATTATCTGAACCCCAGAAAAACCACTTGAAAAGGCACTAGTTCTCAAACAGCAAATTAACTAACACCCTCCAAGTTGTCATTCAAGCTGCAGCACACACTGCTTGAAACAATGCCATTTACAAAGCAATAATGAAAGGAACTAGTCTATAAACCTTTCCCCAGCAGCAGGAGGACTTAGGCTCCCAGGTTCATGAGCTTTCAGTTAATTTGAAGCCCATCAGATTTCAGCAAAGAGGAAATAATCAAGTGAAAGAGTAGAGTAATCCTAAAAAGCTTACAAAGACACTATCATGCATGGTTTTTTCACCACCTATATTGACCTTGAAAGAGGCAGAAAACAGTTTTCTACCTTTCCTGTTATTTCCCACTTGTTAAATGACAATATAAAGCCCAAGTGTGTTTCATAAGGCTAAAATAAGCATCTTTTTTTGTGAACTAGTGAAGTAAGGATCCAGTTGGCAGACTTGCTCTCTCAGGCAAGACCCATTAATGCAAAAGGGGGTTTACCTGAGAAAAGTCTAAATTATGAGTTCTAAATGGGTAATCTCAGCTGCAAAAGAAAACAGGAGGAGGAGGAGGTTTTTACGCCATGACTGAGCTTAAGCTTCAAGCCTGCAGGCTAGCACTACTTAGAGTGTTTCTGATGGGATAATTTTCTATGCAAAAAGACTGATTCATTGAAGAATTACTCATGTCATGGCCAACGTGCCAATTTCAATGGCTATTCTGCTGACAGGAGCAACAACCCCTTCTGAAATGTTTTAAATGACCAGGTGCAATTTTCCTATTTTTAAATAACCCTTCATGGTTACTCTAGGCAGACAATTGCCCTGCAAAACCAGGTGGGCTTCTCCTACTGTTGCAGCCTAGGAAGGGCTTGGGAAGAGTCTAAGCTCCCTAAAGTACTCCCTAGATTTTCCATTTTCCTCTTTCACTTTGGGGAGGTAGGAATTCAGTCCTAGTGCCTGACGGTAGCACTAAAATTTTATTTCAAGATGATGATGCTAGTGTCACCAGGTAAATTATGCACCTTAGGGCCATTATCAGGGAGCCTGTGTAAATAAGTCACTGCACTCCATCAGAGCAGGAGATAAACACCTCAAAAGAACTGCTGAGGTGGTCCCAAATTTTTAGGTTAGGTACAGTGAGAGGTGCTCAAAGCCAACAGGAGAGGAGGCCCTTTGATTCATGTGGAAAGTAGATTGTCTGAACAGTGCCCATTAGGATCAAGGTGTTGTAGGGCTTAAAGTTTGGCTCCATCTTCAACAGAGCATGCCAAAATTAGATGTTGCTTACCCTTTCTCTTGACTATTTCTTGACACCCTCTCCAAAACTACAGGATCTTATTTCAAAAATATTGATTTTTTTTAAAGTCCATTCTGTTTTGGACAAAACTGAGTAATTTTCAAAACAATAAATCCATAAAACCTGCTGTACTTACATGTCACCTCTGTGGCATGATTATTCCTCTCTGGCCACCTGACCTGTCAGATTTCCCATTAATATTAATACACAAATCCTTGCAAATGCAACTCCCATTGAACTGTTTTGGGCTAATATTTCACAAGATGAAAAGAACAGCTTTCAAAATACAGGAAAAATCCAGAGCACGCGACCACATTTCACAGGTCAGTGGCTGGGATAGCAGGAGCTGCTGAAGGAGAGCTGAAGGAACATATTCGCTCAGGGGCATTTTAGCACTCTTGTGATACGATACCCATATTCATCAGCATGCAACAATCCCCTCTCCAGATGAAAAACACCACAGATCATGTTCCTAATAAAACAGTCAATTTGCCTCCTTCTCTTTTTTTTTGTTGTTGGAAGGAATTCCTTACAACCTCACCTCCCTGGGGCATGTCTTCCTCTCCCCCTTTGTCGATCAGGAGCAAACAAGGCTCTGTGCAACAACAAAGTCTCACTGGCTGGCCTCAGATACACTAGTGCCAGATTTCAAGCAGACCCAGGAAATTACTGTTGGTTTAGATGCCCTGATTATCACTAAGATGGGGGGGGGAGGGAATTATAGATAGGAAGCATGGTGAGAATGCATTTCTGCCCTGACAAACGCATCAGGGTGAAAATCGTGACCCCTTCAGAAAACTCCAGCAATACAAGCTCTGTCAGGCTTCAGCAGAGGAAGTTTAATTCAGCCCTTATTTCTACACAGTTTCAAAGGGTATCTATTTCAAATCTTGTGGCAGAGATAGTCTTCCTATCCCACTGAGACCACAGATTTTAGTGCGTTACACCAGGAAGGACAAGTGCCCCCGCTGAGTCCTAAGACCTACATTCATTCTGCTTGCACTTGGTTTTAGCTTAGTCACAGATCACCTGTAGGTTCACACACAGTTTGCTTTGCCTTCTGAGCTCAGGTTAAAACAGAGAAGAGGATGGATCTGTTTGGGCTTGAGAGCAAGTGCACAGTCAGACACAGAGTGGCAAAACCTCAGCCTTCCCACTGAGTCTCCTAGAGCTGTTCTTATGCACAGCCAGGCCTTGTTCAGTACTTTCTATATCCCACCAGCCCCATTCAGTGGGCAAAAAGACTTTGCTCTGCTCTGTGCAGGTGGCTTCAGTAGCCTCTGCTGTAAGTGTGTGGAATTTTATAATTGAATATCATTAGTTCCCAGAATATTTAAACGTCATTACTAGAAAGCAAGGTACTTGAGGCTTCATCTAAAGCAATTCACTCTTTGTCAGCAGCCTTCTGTGTGACAATCACACAATGGTAGTAATTTCCTTTAAAGGAAGAAATAAAGAGCCTGATTTACAAAACCATGTTTGCAGTTACATGCATAATTGACACATGAACTTTCTGTATTTGTGTACACAAGCTCACAACCACATGGTAATTTAGCCGTTAAATGTTGGTTAAGGATTTCACTTTCCCCTTACCTGCCTAGATCAATCGGAATCAATAGTACCCTGCCCAAGCTCAGAGGATATCAGCCCGAGTTGGAAGATGAGATGAGCCCACTAAATAGAGAATACTGAGATTTCTAGAATCATACCCTTGGAAAAAAAAAACAAAAATTGTTTCAACACTGAGGAGGATAGCTCACAAGTAATTAAATAAATACTAGTTATTAAACAGTTATACCCACCCATAATGGACACCACCACAATAACTTTTCCATAATGTGAGTTTTTTCTTAGGCCCCATATGTTAGTAATTACATTATATCTTTAAAACATCGGGGCCTGATATTTCATATAACATTTTTACTTACTTATGAATGTTCTCATTATTCAGATACATTGCTAATTCTTTTCAGAATTCTAAGTCACTGGTCTTAGAAATCCTGTATGTGCCAAACGAGTTACCAGTATTATACACTCCAAGAAAACAAAAGAGTGCAGGGAGTCAAAGGTGTTAAGGTAACCCTGCTTACAGTACAGCCCAACAACTATATGAGAGACCTATTGGCTAATTCTGTTATGTGCAAAAAAATGAAGAGTCAGCTGATTTTTGTTACAAAGAGTAGGAATCGCTGTTGTTAAATAAGTGACTGTCCTGGGGGTTTTCAGAACTGCTCACATCATACTTCAACCTACCGAGGGGAGGAGGCAGCCATTGTATGAATTACTTCTGCAATATTTCATGAGCTAGTAAATTTTCTATGGAAATTATCCAGCTTGATGAAAATGTCTGTATTTCAAACCTCACAAGAGTCTGATTTAGAAGAGAAATAGTGCTCGTTTACTGCAGCTTCATTGAAGACAAAGATGGAGAGAACCTGAAGTGTTGAAATGTTAACGTTCCAAGAAAACTAATTATCATATTTTCACTTGCAAACTTCAAGTCTGCTGCTAATTAATCTCTGTGGAAAGGCTGTGTATGAATCAAATTATAATGTAAGTCAGATTATACAGGATGAGATGTATAACATACCCTGCCACTGAGGAGAAACAAAATGGATTGCCTGCACAGAAATGACAAAAAACCCAAAGAGCTTGCTCTTTATTAGTGCCCCAGTCTGTACCAGCCAGCTGATGACAGATCCACCCCAACGGAGTGTTGCAAACCACCTTGGATTTTCAAAAGTTTGCCTGTGGTCACAAATTATCTCAATGCAAGGAGAAAAAACTATTTGACAGAGCAAGCCTTGATGTGGTACTCACGGAGTTCTGTTGTGAAAACATCTTGAGGGCAATCAAGTGCCATTAGCACATGTCAATGAAGCTTCCCATGAATTACTACAAAAATTACAGTTAAGTGTACTCCTCCTCCATCACTGTCCAACCTTTCTGACAAAACAGTTTGAATGTCTATTGAAGCATTACAGAAATTATCACCTTTCTGCCAGTATAGTAGCTAGAATCATGTCAGCAGACTATTAATTTGGTTCATCTGCACTAACACCTTTATAGAATTCATTTATTGATTATAGGATTAAAATGATTTGTTACCATTCACTCTGGAAATACTGTATTGTGCATATAATGTGGATAACAAAGGAGACTTAAATAAATCAGTTCTCACTGAAAAAGGAAACAAAATACATAGGGAAAAGGAAAACAAGATACATGTTTTCTAAACACATTATCAAGTTTACAACCTCTCTACATAAATTCCATGGAGTCTGACTAAATAATTTGGTTTTCATTTTATAGTCTTATCATTAACCATCACATGCCAACCAAAAACAGAAATGCTGTATCTCATAATATTTGCATCTGAGTATTTTGCCTTTCTTTTTATCTTTTTGGGTTTTTTTTATTAGATTGTCATGCAACTTTCAGATTTATGGAAGATTGCATAGCTGTGGGGTTTTTAATCTTTTCTTCTTTTTTTTGTTTGTTTTTCTCTTTAAGTCAGAATACAACATGGAATAAAGTCTTGTGCAGTGTTATTCTACTAGCTCAATTTCTAATGCTGTTTTCATGAGTTTATTTGTTGATTATATCCATTCTACCATTGTTATAATTTATTACAAAGCCCCTTTCTGTGCGCACATCTGTTTTAGCAGTTCCACTTGTTAGAGCCACCCACACAGGCTAAAGGAGGTCTTCTTTCCCCTAGACTGCATTACCTTCTTTTCCACAGCTTGCACATACACACTTTTTGATCAATTACTAATCAACAGTTGTGAGGTTTAACAACATGCCTGGGTATGGTCGGCATAGCCGGCTATTCCAGGTGCTCCTGACCATCCACATTTCCCTCCTTTCTTCTTTTCATCCACCACTGTCTGTGGACTAAATTCTCTAAAAGAACAGCAAGCAAGGTGTTTCAGGACCATCGGGCCAATTTGAACCTACACAGTTCAAGCCTTGTCGTTTCATACAGAAATCATTTTGTTTTAAATCTAAGAGGTGACAGAGGACTATACTCTTTTCTGATCTTACGCTTTGCCCTTTTTCTGTAACATCTCATTACTGGGCTGAATCTTCCCTCTGCTCATCTCATGACTTTCAGTCTCTATTTAATCTTTAAAACAAACAAAACCACAATCAGACTCTGCCTTTAATAATTTACCCCATAAGAAAATCAGGCCTTATATACACAGATCACGTAGAAGTTCAGTGAGACATGGCCCTATTTCCTCCCTTCTCCTTTGCTTACACAGGTAAATGGAAAATCTGGCCCTGATAAAGTCAGTGCAAGCTTTGCTGTTGACTATGAGGGGTCAAGGTTTCCCTCCTACAATTTCTGTAGCAGATAGGTGATTACTTGTCACCTCAACATGTTGAGCTGAATTGCCCTGGACCAGTGGGGTGATTTACTTGTACTGCTTAAAACAAATGTGCATAACCCCAGATCAACAAACTGATTTAGTTATACTGCTGCTTAGGGAAATAAATTCTATTTTACTGCTAATTTTTCTGGATATGCTCACAGTCAGATTTTATACTGCTTCTTAGTCCCCTCTGCTACTCTTACAGTAAACTTTGTTTTGATTCTTTGTAGACTCTAAAGTGCTGGAGACTGAGAGCTCCAGTGAGCAAGTTCAAAAATTTTTACAAAATAAAAGGTTAGGAAAAAGAAATCTAATTGTGAACTCACAAAATGCTCGGCTTCAAAAGATCACTGAAAGTAGTTTAAGGAAAAGAAGCCACAAATCAAAATTATAAGACCTTACCTTCAGCAGCTTGAGTAGTCCCAGCCATTTCTTATTTCTTAAAGATATAATAGTGTACATGAGGTAGAGCTTACATGTACATGGAATAACTCAGAGTCAGAAAGAGTTTACAAACAGAAGACTGAGTGACTGAAAAGGAAATTTACATTTGCTATTCTTTTGGTTTCTCCACAGGTTTTCATGTCTCCCTCTGCAGATCAGTATCTAAATCAGAAATTTGAGGAGAATTCTTGTATGGAATCACAATTTTATAGTTATCTTTTCACATCAGTTCCTCTTGCCTTGCATTTCTCTCAATTTCTTTCCATTTTCCTTGACATGGTTGTCCCTTCTGCACAAATACCCAAACCATTTTCACTTCTTTTCTCCTGTTACCACCTTATTCTTTGCTAATTTTTCCTTCAGGACCCCACAACCTATACCACGGTATTATCCCTTCCAACTTATTTCTTCAATCTATTTAATTTTTTATTTTTTTTAAAGTCAAAATAGCCCTGCAACTTTTCACCTGTCTTTTGAAAATCCGGCTTCCTGAAAGGCAACAGCAAAATTTCTGTTTGTGTTCACTGGAAAAATTCACCCTATATCTTCAAAGTGATCAAAGTTAAGATGATCAGATCTATTATATCCACAGAGAGAGGCTGATGTTCTTGTTCAAAATCTGGCATCTCACCATCCATTTCTTTAAACAAAAAGAGGCAAGAAATCACACTCAGAGGACTGCTACAACCTTCAACCAGAAAATACACCAATTATGCTATTGGATTATTCTTTGGCCTTTTTGGATCTACACTACAGTCTACTTACAGAAGGGGATCTGAAGAGCCTGAATCTGGGATTTTGAGTCAGGGCATGGTACAGGATCCCCCTTTCTTCTGTTTCCAATATCCAACTCCAAGAAAGCAATGTACCTATTTCCATTTCTCACTACACACAATGAGCTGCAATTTCCTCAATCTAGCTCCAGCTCTCTGATGACTTCATTTCTGGCCTTTCATTTCTCTCTGTCCATCACCCACCTGTCTGTGCAAGCAGGCTCCAAACTCCAGCATAGCAGCAAGACCAGGACCTTAAAGATAGACAAATTCTGGCAGTGTCAGGTGCCTTCATCAGCCTCCACCCATGGTCCAGCAGCCTTGCTGTAGAGAATAACTGGAGGATCATGAAGCTTCCTCAGAGACAAGATCAAAAATTGATCTCCTTGTGCCAGGTGGCTTAAATGACTTTCTCTCTGAAAGATCTTGTAACACTGACATGTCCAACATTGGTTTCCTCTCTTGCCAGTGCTGATTCCCCTCGCAAGGGCAGGATTTTGCCCTCAACTATTCATGAGTAATTAATGCATTATTGAACAGGAATAAATAGATAGGAATTAAATAACAAGTATTAATGACTTATTTATTAACATATTAATAGTTGGCCTGAGAGTAATAAATGCAAATTAGTGTAAAGTGGTACCAAAAATTGTGTCGATAATAGGCCCTGAAGTAATTTTGTGTGTTCGAGATAATTACAAATATATTTTCCTTTCAAAAATCTACTGCCGGGTAATTTTTTATGGTTTGCTATAATATCATTTTAAAATTAGAAAATTAGCCCTAGTCTCATTAAAATAATTTTGCAGTGCATCAGGCTTTATTTCAAGTCTAAGTTTCACATTATCTTCCTGCCTACAGACCTTGTCTTTTCTTTTTTAGAAACTCTCCTTATATGCCAATGTTTTGGGCCTATGATAGTTATACTAACAGTAACTCTACAACTTTCACTCATCATTAGCATTATTATGTAAAAAGTCCCTTTGCAGGTACCTAGAGGGCTAAATTCAGTAAAAATCTCAAAGGGCCAGATTTGTTCCTTTTGATTCCTGCTAATAACAATTCACCTGATTAATAGTCCAGAGGTTTCAAACATGAGCAAAGTGGTGCACCAGGCTCTGCACACCCAACAACCCATCCAGCCACAACAGATCCCACTCAGACAACCATCCCTGGTCAGTTGTTTTACCAGAAGGTTTTGATTTATTTTGTTTGTTTGTTTTTTTCTTTTGGATTTTTTGTTTGGTTTTTGTTTGTTTGCTCTTTTATAAGAATCCCTCTTTTATTTGTTTAGACAAAAGGAAACTCCACTTCATACCTTGGCTCTGAACTGCTGCTTCACTTTGGAAAACTGATCACTAGGTGAGGACAAGACGACACTGCCACTTTTATCAACCCTACAACAAAGGCTTGGCTAAAACCCAGAGTACTGACCTCATCACTGATGTACCACCAATGGCAAGTTGAGGTACTCCTGGCTGCCACTGGTCCTGATTTAACCCATTCTAGAATCTGACACACATGTAAACTTGTGGCCATCCTTAATAAATGATCAGTAAATATTCAGCTCAGGCTTTGTATTTTCAACAGGCTGAGGGGTGGAGGTCCAGGTTTCCTCCTAGCAGGGGGTGCAGAGAACATCATTTTTGGAAATGTTTCTTCCTACAAATGTATCTCTCTGCCTTTGTAGGTGCCATTTTCCCTCTTTGCAGCTTTCCTCTTTTAAAGGCATTGTAAATTACTTCTTCCAAAACAACCTAGGCCATTTCTGTATGGTACAGGGCTTTGGTGGCTCTCTCCCCACAGTGCCTTCCAAACCACTCTGTAAATGTGATTGTGGCCGTGTAATCTGTGTACCTGGAAATATAATTCGTTTTGTTGCTAATGAAGGTCCTACGGCACAAATTTATTAACGGTATATTTTTCCATGGGATAATAATTGGGTCGATAATATTAAACTCATAGGCTCATTATTTAATTGCAAGGGCAGATTATGAATACAGCTTCTAAAATGTATTTTAATGAAAAACACTACATCCTGACCTAATCATATCAACCTTATGCTATCTAATTAAGGATGCAAAAAATCATTAGAGTTGCAAAATATTAGTTCCAGCTCCATCAGGCTGTTAGCTGCCCCTTCATGAATATATATTTTTTTTTACTCTATGATAAATAGTTAATGAGGTAAAAATGACAAAATTTGCATGTAGGCAAATTAGTTTAATAGAGTGATGTCTTCCTGGTCTACAGAAAGTGACCTTTTTCCTATCAAAAGAATGACTAAAAATACTTTGAAATGATGGTATGGATGTCATTCCACAAATGACAAATCACTTCTCTGAACAATATAAAAATTATAAAACGCAATAACCTTAAATTCTCATCATATTGTAAATGTGTCCTCTGCTGCTGCATTTATCAATTTAATAAAAGGAAATTAAGCATATTATAAAATACCCATTTATGGGGCAATTTTTAATCCAGTGAATAAAAATGAGAAGCACATGGTTAATAGCAAGAAAATATTGCAAAAACGTAGACCTATTTTTTCCAGAAGGTTTGACTGACTATTTACTTGAATGACCTCCATTTAAAATATATTTTTTATATGGAGTGATGTAAGATATGGCAGGCTCATGCTTCCCTTTATAAAAATTGTTCACAGTTAATTTCGTATCTTACTTAAAAATTAACACATTAATAATGCACGCAATAAGGCCTGGTGATGTGTCTTCCATACTGATTACTTTGTACAATTAGAAATACAAAAAGAAAGGGACAAGACAAATACTTTATGCAAATCCATGGCAGATAAAAAGCATCTTTCAGTATCTGCAATGCCTAGGAGCATAAAGGACCTGCCAATATAGTTTCTGGTTTTGCTGGGGCATACACCATGTGGAGAACACATTTCCAGAAAGGAGAACGTTTTCATTACAAAACAAGATTTACCAAAGAACAACTAAAATTTCATTTGATGCTTCTTGTTTCCATTAAAATCATATAACCAGCAGCAACAACAGCAAAAGTAGCAGAAGAGGGAGATTTCAGTTTTCTGGAGAACATTGGTTCTTTTTTCACAATATCTGTTTTGTACAGATAACTCAGGAGTTTTGGACAGCAGACTCCACTCATAAATTTGTGAGGCAGCCCCCGTGCCACTGAAGTGGATGGCAGAGATCCTGCTGATGACAGTGATGCCTTCTTTCCACATTGTTCATCTCTTCTTTTATCATACAGACAGCACCATAATGGCCCATAGAGAACAGGAATATTTAACGCTGCCCCAGCCTGGTGTTTGATTAGGGCTGACATCAAGGAAAATGCCTGAAATTTGTGCAGACGTGGACAGAACAGGAAGCAGAAGCTGAAGGACTTAGCAAAGATAAAACTGTGCATGGCTTTTCTTTGTTGAATGAAATGTCCACTGCTCCCTACACGGCTCTGGGATTATTACCTCTCTTCTCACAGCACCTTCCCGTGCTGCTGCAGTCAGCTGAGGCTGGGCCCATTTTAAAGGACTCGGACTAAGGGCAAGTAAACACATTTCAATGTGGCATTTCATGCATTCCAGGCTGAATTCTGGAAGCAAAAGTAGGCACTTACACGTGGCTGTGGGTCGTGTTTGTCAGTGTTCTGGCCCTTGAAGTATGTCTTACTGTAGCAATGGACAATCTGTATTTTCTCCTTTCAGGAACAGAGTATTTGTATACAGAGGAGTAATTTTTCTTTCTATTCTTTTCTGTTTGTCTTTTACTCCAACCCCTTCTCCTTTCCTCCCACTCTTGTTTTCTTTTTGATGTTTTCCTTTTTCCCCCTTATTCAGCCCTTTCTATACTGCTGCAAAAAAATGATACACTGGTAATATCATTAGAAATATATTCAGTACTCAAAACAGAAATGCAGTTGTTTGCAGCTGCCCTACCTGCCACGTCATCCATATGACATTGATAGTTCCAACCCTTCTTGAACTCTGTCAGGCTTGATGCTGTGATCACCTCTCTGGGAAGCCTGTTCCAGTGCCCAATCAGCCTCTGGGCTAATATCTAATATCCAACCTAAACCTCCTCCTGACACTTAAAATGAGGTCCACTATATATATTCTTTGTTAGACTTTATTTAGTTTGTAACTAATGAAATAGAAAGCAATCATCAGTGCTTATGCTTTGACTTACTGTAGAAGGTTTTCAGGTGAAAGAAAAAAAAGAAAACAACAACAAAACAACAACAAACCAAAAAAAAAAAAAAAAAAAAAAAACAAAAAAAAAAAAAAAAGAAAAAAGCCATCAACAACACCAAAAATACCCTGTGTTATTTTACTTGCTGGGGCAAATAAGTTCTATATGTATAAAAAGTGGGAATGTCTGAGGCAGATGGTTGTGGAAGTACATTCACTCCTTCAAATTTTTTCTTCCCCTCTGTTGAAACACTATGCATTGCTCTGCACTTTCCCACAAAAATTAAGCTTACTGAGTATCTGCTTTTTCATTCAGAGTTTTCTTTCAGGGTCCAAACTGTCATCAGGAAAAAAAAAATATAGTGGAAAATAATTACAGCTGTGGCAGATGTTTATAACAGTGACAACTGAGGCTATATATTTATATAAACTGCTGATCTTTCAGAGGTAGCTATAAGGACTTGAAAAACCTGCAGACCCTAATCTGAGGTCCCTTGTTCCAGTGGGTTAGAAAAGAAAAAACAGCTCATACATACTTAAGAGGGCTAATTTCCTTCCTCTCTGGGATCTGTTCATTTTTACACTGAAGCAGGAGAGTCACTAGACAAAGCAGTGTGCACAGAGGTATTTATAGATGTATAAATCCACATGATGAACACTTCAACAATTGACCAAGAGCTGGTTTGTAAAATAGACCTATGGGAATTAATAACACTGATGCAAAGCTAGAAAGCAGGGACGAAGCCCCTCACAGAAGGAAGACAGTGTCCCTCACAGACTGCTGACCATGTTAGCTATTCTATTTTCAATCCTCTGAAAGCAATTATGACCAGAAACCTTATCTGTGCATGACACACCCAACACTGGAGACTTTTAAACACAGATGGATCTCCTATACATCACAGCTTAAAGTCTGTATTTTGGACTAGATGCTAGTGGCTTCATGGAAAGGAAAGAGGAATTGTTTTTGATAACCAAAGCAGAGTACCTTCCCTTGCACATTTCCAGCTTACTCCACGCCTCTGGGTAACCCAGGAAGGAAAGGGCTGGCAAGTAAAGTATAGTTATCATATCTGACCAACCAAACTCACATCCCTTCCTCAGGGCAACCCCACTTATGCCTTTTGAAAAAATGCATTCTACCTGTTCATGGAACTCCCCAGTTTGCTGAGCTGGCTGGGAAATTATCTGACAGTTAAACAAGTAGGAAGTCTCTGTGACCCAGAGTCAAGAACCGCCAGATGGCACAGATCATTTTTGATTCCAGTGATGCCTCTAAGCTTTTGGTTACTGAGCAAATTGTAGCCCCTTACAATGTTCAGGCAATGCACATGCAACTCCACAAAATTCTCCTGAATATGCTTCTTAGCTTCTCCCTGCAATGAAGCATCCTAATAATAATTTTCTAATATCTATGCCCTTTAGGTAACACCCAGAAATACAAAACATTACTTTGGACCACAGACTCCTTTTGCAAACTCTGTTTGCCACTCACCAACCGTCTTTCACCGTTGATTCCTCTCCACTGCTCAGCCCTCTTCATAATGTAGCTCAGCTCCTGACTGGAAATCTCTAAGTCCATGGGAACAAAGAATGTACCTTCCTCACCATGAATACGTCGAAATACATCCAAGAGCCAACCTTCGCTGTGCAGCCTAAGGATAGAAATGACACATTTGGTTCATCTTTGAAAGAACTCTTCACACACAAACAAAAGAACTATCCTACAAAAGTCATCCTTCCATAGACTTTTAAATCTCAATTTTCCTTTCATGACTATGCTTCTCTTCTCTTGAGTAACAAATTCTTCACCATGCAGCCCTCCCCAGCCCTCTGTAGAATTTACAATACCTGAATCAAATCACATAAATGTAAGTAGCAATTCATTTTGATTATCCAAAGATATTGACCTCCCAAAAAGATCCTAATCTTTTTTTCTTTCAGAGACATCTAATGCCTGTTCTTGGCATTGGACTGTGTAACTATTCCAGTAAGGGATGAATGGAAGTCCTCCTTCTGTGCCATTCAATAGTGGGCAAACCACATCATATGGAAAGGAACTACTCACCTCTTTTTTTTTCAAACTCAAGCCTGAAGTCTACGCAATGTAAACTTCTCTTGATGTTAGAAAAGTTAATTTCATTTGTTGGCTTTGTTTTTGTCTGACATTTCTCTGCTGTGGTAAGGAACTGACTAAGCACTACAGAGTAAAATTTTCTACCACAAGAAAGACTTGCTGTGTGGTATTTCTTAATGTAGGTGAAACCAAGAAATATTGTGAGGCTTTGGGGAAAGCCTGGTGTCACATTTTTAGCCTAAGATGAACTCAAAAACTTCAAAACATTCCTTTTTGCATCAAATCAAACCTCTTCAATTAATCTCTTTTTCATTCTACTTTTATTCCAAAACCAAGCATTCAGAAAATAAAGATCAGAAAAACTGGAACCTTGGTTATGGATATTTAACTGAGGTCTTTCCTTTTGTATCCTCTTTCAAGCTAATATTTTATTGCACTTCAGCCATTGCTTGGTGCCAGTTTCAACATTTTTGTCCTTCCCAGGGACTGGCTGGGTAGTTGTGGGAAGTGCATGGATAGCTGTTTGGCTCTGCAACCAACAAAATGCCTGGATTTCTGTGGGGCTGTGCAGGTCCTTAATTTCTTGGCAAGTGGGACACAGAGCACAGGTACAACTCCTTTGACTCTCTGTATTCTCATCCTTCTCGTGTATAACAGCACTAGTACCAGTTCCTGTAACTGGTTGTTTTCCTTGGGTCTTGTATTGGTCTTCTGTGCTGACCAAAATGTGCACATGGGAGAGGCAGAGGATTGCTCAAGTAAATCAGAATGTAGGTCACATTTAGGCCAGTTCTACATCACACTTGACAGTGCTCGCTGAGTCCAGAGAAGCACATTCAATAAACTGCTTAGTACACTTTTGCCCACGACTGAGATTTAGTGTGGAACAGAAATAAAGAGATGCACCAACAGATGTTTTTGCAACTTAATCTCGAGGAGCTTCAGCTCTCTCTTGAAAGGGGAATTTGTTACCTTAGGGACAAAGTCTATATCCAGGAGTTTCTGTGATACAGTAGCTATTCTGATACTGAAATCTGGCAGCCTGGCTCAACATCAGATTAGGAATTTATATCTCATGCTTTACTGCAAAGATGTTCTCTGTACTTTCCCCCACTCTCCTTCTTTTTTGAAACATGCCTCTTTGAAGTTGAAACCCTAAATGTGCTGTAGTTTCCAAGATCTCATTTTGGGATTCACTTATCAAAAGGGGAGACCAGCTGGAAAATAACCTAACCAAGAGGTAGGTAGTCCTGGGAATATAAACAAACTGGCTCCCAAGAAATAATAGAAAATGCTCTAAAGTGTAAAATGCAAATCAGTTCAAGGGTAAAGTAAAATACTAAAGTAGCTGAAAATACGTTATAGTGGAGATTATTTTTTTTATAAATAACTAATATCCTTAACAGAGTAATTTACCGAGTTCCACAATGTCTTCAAATGAAAGTTATTCTCCTAATCTCTGGATCTTCATCAGATGTTCTTTTGGTACAATAAATACATTTTTGCAAGGATTGACTTGTAACTCAGAATTATCTTGCGCTTAGTTGAAAAACAACCAGTCAGGATGGTGGGATTTCTGACCTCCTGCTCATGTTGAAGTAATATCATTCCATGGTGTTGGTATTTGAAATTCCAGGTCAGCAATTTAAATGACTTGCCACTTATCTTGCTAAACAAGAGAAAGACCTTGCCATTTATTTAAGCTCATTTAATGTAACATTCTTATTTCAAATTAAGTAAAATTTAATGCAGTTAAATTACTGTCTACTTGCTGCCATAAACATTTTCTATATGAAGATTTTAAGCTTATGGTTATAAACAATATAATTAACTTTGAATTAATTAAGAATCATGAAGGCTGTCTTCCAACTTATTTCCTTTTGTCCAAAAGAATTCGTCTTGCTCCTCTTACCTGCTTTAATCTATTTTCTTCAGCATGAAAATAATAAAACACTTCTTGTACCTTAACTTGGGTTGTTGTAAATATAAGAATAGTTATTTCCATTGCTAATATGATAAACAAAAATAAAAAACAAGCCCAAAAAAATTCAGATTATGTTTTCTAGACAGAGGAGAATCAGTATAATACTCTACTAGTTCTTTTATTTATCTCTCAGAAAGAACAGAAAACATTGAAATTATTTGCTATCCAGAGTCAGATACAAAAATAGGCTTCTCAAAGAATCACACAAACCAGAAATTGAAGGATAGTTTTAGGGGTCTAAAATAATTTATTACATCTTCACTTGAGCCTTTCTCATCCTTTTTTGGAAAACCACAGTTAAAAAAAAAAAAAAAAAAAAAACAAAACCAGTTTTGCTGTTCACACTGAAAAATGTAGATTTTTGAAGCTCTTCCCTGAAAAAATGTTTCAATACCAGGAAATTCAGACACTTTCCAGCTGACACTTTTAGTTGAGATGGGTCTGCAGTTTCTCACAGTGCAGAAAACATTTCACCAACAAATTCCTGGCTGTTTCTAATGTCTAGTGGAATTAAAATGAAGGAATTGCAACCAGTGCCACTTCATTTTTCCAAAAAGTAATTAGAATATCTCTCCATGCTCGATGCACTACAGACTCCCAAGACACCCAAGGGGAGCCAGACTTATTGAGGTATTTTGGTTTATAAAGACACAAATAGATGTCTACTGCTGCTCATCCCCAGCCCCTGATTTCATTATCTTCCTGCTTGTTCGCCAGTGCTGCTGTGAGGATTTCTAGCTGTGGCAGAAACAGACACTCCCTGTGCTTGCTTTGGTGATCTTGTGGGTTCACTGCTCTTATCCCCTTTTTTTTTTTACACACTGTCAAACACTTCAGTTTCATGGCGAATTGCTGAGTAATCCTAAAAAAATGGCACCACCTCCTCCATCCAACAACCAAAGTATTTCTTGTGGATTGAGGTCTTAAGGCACAGAAGATGTCCCTCAATATTTGTGTTGTTTCACCTTACAAGAGAAAAATAAGGTGGGTGTGTGTTTAAAAATATATATTTTCTGAGCTGAGCAACATTACATTTGAATATATTTTAAATATAACATTGGAGAAATATTCACACAAAGGAAGTTTTAATACCATTTTCTCTTGAAAACAAATGCTGTTATATCAATAGGAAACAGTACTATGAATTGCAAAGATGTTTTCCTTAAGAGCATTTTAAAAGGTTTTAATGCTATCATTGTTGGACTGACTGTGCTGCTCAATAGTCCTAGATAGGTCCAAGATTCCCACTGTGTTGGGCTCTGGACATACAAGTAAAGTAATAGAAAGTTAGTCGAGTTGCAGAAGCTCACAGTATAATTTGACTCTGCACAGATTCCAGTGTTCAAAATGTTTCCTTTTGTTATCAAGGAAAGATCTTCAAAGACCTTATGCATTGTAACAGATTTTGTTATTTTCCTTTTGCTTTTGTATTTTGCTATGAATCATTTTTAAAATGTGTTGTGCTAAGACAACTTTTTTCCCCTAGTAACATTATTCCCCCACCCCTTTATTGGAAAACATTATGGGAAAATTGATGCAGAAGGAAAGGTACCTTTGATGATCTTGCACCTGTTCCCCAGACAATGAAGATGTTGGTAATATTCTCATAAAAACCTGCCTTACAAATGTTTTAATTTAAATTAATTTTCCTGAGTAATAAACGACAGCAGCTAAAACTTATGAAGCTATTCAAAACTATTAAGTCAATGATTAAGAAGGCATTAACGTCTCAAAAACTAATTAACTAGGCTACCAGTACACTGGAGTTGTACACAGCTTCCAGCTTTGAAATACTTTACAGAAATTTGGATTGCCATTTATCTTTTTTCTGCCTGCTGCAACGGAGTTTTTGGAAGGGAGATGGAGGGATGATTCTGTCATGTGGAGGGTGTATGCAGGGCTTCTCTATTCTCACATCTGCCTGCATCTCTACCTTTGCATGTGGTTTTTTACTGGTCCTTGCCAATTTTTGTCACTGGATGAATCAAAGGCCAATACCTAATTCACACTTTTTACATACATGAGTCACTCAGAAAAAAAAAAATAAAAAACCAAACAAAAACATTTTTTCATTCAGTATGTTAGACATTCTATTTAATTAATTTTCCGTGTCCCACAGCTGTCCCTATTGACTGCAAAGATAATGGTGTCTACTAGAAAGGTGACAAGAAAGGGAGGTGGTCAAATTTCAAGATGAATCAAATACTGAAAATGGGCTGAAGTAATGGAAAAATAATTTGGATTAAGTCAGGTCATGATGACCCAGTCACATCAAGTCAAAAATGCTGTATCATCAAAAAGTTCTAAGGCTCTGGGAGCCACTGCAGACTCAGAGATTTTGCACTTCATATCACATGTAGCTTTCTGAAATGTTTCCTACTTCTCACAAAACCCCTGCTTATGAGACTAAAGACAACACCTCCCAAAGTAGCTAAATAAAAAGTACAAGCGCTTTACACTTTAAGCCCTTGACATAGACACTGCTGCCTGAAGCCAAAGAAGCAGAGACTCCTGGAGTCTATGAAAAATCATTATATCAGTTGCCCTCCTGTTGAGGAAATAAGTGGCTCCATCTCTGACTTGCTGCGCCCAGCAAATCCCAGTGCATTAAAAGTTAAGCAAGAACTAACCCCTCCTTGATTATGTGCAATTCTGGGCTCTGTATGTGTGACACTGATATGTCTTTTCGGATGTCACCTTATTTTATCTAACAGGAGAAGGGGCACGAGCATAAGCTCCCAAGGGAATAATAAGAAGAGAGACATACCTTAAAAAGTAGAGGTACAACACTGTTGATGAGATCATGAACAGGATTGTATAAAGCATCACAGTGATTAAGGCACCAGGAACTCCTGATTCCTCTGCTCTTAGAAAGACCCAGGAGAGCTTTGCAGCATCAGCAATGGGTTTCTCTACACTGTTCCCAAACCGCTGTCATGGAGAAAAAAAAATCATTTTAAGAAAATATCAAACCTGATTAGATTACAAAGACTAAAGAACCTGATTTTTTTTTTTTTTTAACAACAAGTATTTAAATGCAATTTGTGGGGCACACAGGCTGAAACTTAGAAGTCTGCTATGCAGAATTTGAAATTAACCATGAGACGTGAAATAAACTATTTTCTGACTGATTTCAGTACAATTAAAATTGACTTTACAGAGGTGACTTATTGAATAAAACCCCTATGGAGTGAAAATATTGAGAGTGAATTCTGTTAATGTATTTCAGGACAAATGGAAGGGGAAGAAGGCTGAAATTTGCCTTACTTCAATGATCAAGGAGGCATAATATTGAATGATTCAAACATTTATTATTTTCCTTTTTATTTTTTTTTCCCCCCTTATCTAGTTCTTAAGACCTAGCTACTGTATTGACATATTATTGCCCTCTGCTGGATCGATTTAGAAGAATTTAGCTACATATCATGGGTCTTCTACTGCTCAGAACTAAAATAAAGCCCTCTCTCCACTTCTTCCTTTTTAAAGTGACACGGTGACAGCCATACCCATATTGGATCTCACTGACACATTTTGCAAGGATGTAAAACTGCACCACCAAAACATCCAGTGTTCATCATTTAGAGGGAGTCTGTGACCGTCAAGAAACTTGCACCTTCCTGAGCAACTTGCCTGGATTAATCCTTAAAAACTGTCAAAGTTTTCTGTCCATTTTTTGGTGACCTACTATGCATGCAGCGACTGCAAGTCCAATGATGAGCTATAGAAGGACTGAGGTCCTTGAGTGGGTTTCTACTCTCTCTTCACCACTTTCAACACTGCTAGGTTTCTGTAATGGAAATTAAAGGTCCTAGGAGACTGATAATAAGCAATATAAAAACTAGTCACTAATTCAGAGCTGTCCATATTTGTGACAAAAATATTAAAATATTCTGATTCTGTTATGTCTCCCTGTTATGTTTTCTCGAAAAACAAAACAAAAAAACAAAACAAAAAAAAAAAACACCAACAAAAAAAGCCAAGAAACTATCTACCAAGGAAAACCTTCTGCACAGCAGTCATGCCCTGGCATTCCTCCAGAGAGGCAAAAGTCTGAATGACTAGTAACAATAAATTTCTCTTTTATCCAAGCAGTCCTTTCTGTCAAGGCAAAAATGGCATGGGAGCACTGTACTTTTCTATCCTTTTTGTTTAAGACATTCTGTCAGTCTGAATTTCTTCTGTGGTCCTCAAAGTTATGGTGCAAGAAAGGTGTCTTCATTTTAAATTGCTTAACATCTCTCTCAAATGCTTATACCACTGAGGGATGGTCATATGAGTCTTTTGCAGTCTCTGTTGGTTTTTATGATGACACATATCCACGGGGCCAAGGAGGTGTTACTGTCTGCATTTTGGAAGCTATAGACAGACTGAATGAGGTCCTAGGAAAGCTCTGGCAGAACTGGAACTTGTACTGCATAGGAATGTTTCTTATCCCTTCTCCTTCTACAAGCAGATAGTAAATCAAATCTGAAATCACACATTTGACACAGCATTTTGGACTATGAGTTGAAACTCCCCCATATATTCAACTGCTCTATAGCCTTTCCTTAACAATAAAAAACATTAGTAAACACAGAAACTTTTGTCTCCAGGGCTATCTGTCATCTTTCATAAATATTAAGGTCATTTAGGATACTTAAATACATTCCAGCACTAAAATAACTCATATTACCACAACACAATATTTTAAAACGGTTTGATCTAAAATAGATTGGCAAGTAAATCTGAAATAGCTGCTGAAAGAATGCCAGGAGAAAAAAAAAATTACAAATGCAATAATGAAAACACATGTAAGAGATATAGTTTCATTTTGGAAAGGATACACACAGCATATTGTGTAATATTTGAACAAATGAGTTTCTACCAAAGACAATCTGAGGTGGGTAAGACTGCCAGGTTTTTGGTATGAAGTTCAGAGAGGTGTGTAGTCTTTTAACATTGTAATGAAAGACTAAGTTACTTCATTTGTATTCCACGTTTCCCCCTGCATAAGTGCTATTTGAAATTGGTAAGTGATCCAGTCTGCGTAGACTGAGCACAATTGTAGAGCTGAGGACAATTCCACTGAAGTCAATTGCAATGATTTTCTCAATGCAACTGTGGAAAAGATAAGGCAGAACTCAGCCTTTCTTCCACTTTTTATGAATACACCAGAGAGGAGAAAAAAAAGCCTTTCAAGCATTTTAATATTTCTAACCTGGTTATTGCAGGAATACAACTTTTTCTCTTAGGAAAAACGTATCACATTCAGAATAATTGCAATTAAAATTCAATTATGTACATGTTTTATTTAATGAAAATTTTAAATAAATAAATAAATACTGTCCAAGTGAAAATTCAAGTGTGTTGCCACACACTTAAACTATTGCAATTACCTCCCAAGTGAGCTCCAGCTAAATTTCTTGCAGAGCTGCATTTTGATTTTCAAAACCACTGCAGTAGGAAAGAGAATGTAAAGAGTGAAAAACCACCTGCAGAGCACAGGTGAGCTGAGGAGGAACCAAGAGGCTTGAGAAAACCTAATCCCCAATAAAGCCTGTGGATTACTGCTTGCTCTGAAGTGAGCAACAGAAACAAAGATGACTTTGAAAGAGACCAACAGGGGCAGAAGAGGAGCACCACCACACCCTCAGAAAAGCTCTCAGCACCCTGCACCCATCTAAAGGACCCTGCAACACACACACGGTGAGAGGCAAATTTGAAATGCATCTTTGGGGAGCCTGGGCATTTGCCTTGGACGTGATAAAACCTGGCAACCACCAAAGTACTGTTGGGTTGCGCAGCTCATGCACAGGCACAGATAGAGCTGGGAGCTTTGCTCTCCTGATTTTGCATATGATGAAACTCTCCCCTTAAAGATGTCTATCTTTAGATCTCACAAGCCTTTTTAGGAGTGCCAGCGAATTATATTAACTGCATTGCATGTCAGAGAAATGCACGATAACCTCCATTTTTTTTTTCATTTTGTCTGTTTCAGGGCTTAGAAAAATCTAAAGCGTTAATAATCAGGATTGCTCATTAACCCATCTCCATTAACATCCATAACTGCAGCAATCCTTTTCAAAGCAGATGCAATCACTCCAGCAGTGGATTTACTTTCTTATCTCCATATATGGCTTGTACAGTGCTCTTAATTTTGTGTAGAAACACAGTGACTCCATTAGATGGGAATTTTGTTAATAAAAAGGTAATGTATAACATTATTATTTAATTTCTTTTTAACTTTCATGTTCCATTGCCAGGGGTGGAATTTCATATCTCTTGGTGATTCACTGAATAAAACAAACTTCTACGTCAAGTTCTCATGTCCAAGTTATTTTAAGTGACTCACCCCCAGGAATGAATCCACTAGGAACACTGCCAAGGGGTCTAGCACTGTCCATAGTCCCATAGCTATGATAAACTTTGACAAGAGGGAAGGGAATGAGTCAAACAGCTGCTGACAGCCCCATCTGATCAGGACCATAAGAAGCAGCCCTGCATTCAAGGTTAGGGGTCCCACCACAACCATGACCAACTCTTCACTGGTGTGCAGCAAGGAGTTCTGGTAGCACAGTTCGACAGTGTGAGGGAAGAGTTGGAATCTGTAAACAAGCAAAAGAACAACATTTGTCTGTGCTCCTAAGCAAATCATTAAAAAAAAAAACCAAAAAAAACCAAAACCAAAACAAAACAAAAGAATCATACATGTTGCATTGTAAAGTTGCTTCCCTATCTGGGTCACAATCCTCTGACCAAAAACTGTATGAAGCTACTCAAAAAAAATAAACATTTCTCCTTCTCCTATCTTCCTGTCTCTGTGTCCTTTGAACCTCTCTGCTCTCAGTTGACTAGGTGCACATGCAGGCCCTTGGGACTGTGCAGGAAGGGCTGTACAAAGATGTTATAACCCAGATACACCGACCTGAGCACAGGCCCCATGAGATGGTGGGATTTGCAAAGTTCATCCAGCAAGCAAGTTTGCTGGCACTGTAAGAGGCAGGAACTGCATGGTATTGTGAACAACAGACAGATGCTGAAATTTAAGGCAAAAATTTCAATCCAGTTGAAGTGGCTTAAATTCTGCTCCTAACTAAAAGTAAAGTGGTTTGAATCTCACTTCGGTCCTGACTTGTGAGTGCTACCACTACATTTGGTAGGAGTAGAGAGCGCTCACCTCAGTCTCATGTTGTTCAGGCATGCAGCTACAGAATAGGATGATGATACAGGGCAGCTTGGCTTGAGAACATTATCCTTTATCTAGGTGACTGCCTGAGACAGCTGTGACTAGTGGCTTCAAACATGACCACCACTCTCTCATGCATTGCTTCCTTCTGTTGGGTTTCCTTTGTTTTCACAGGCTCTCGATGCTTGGCCTCCCAGAAGTTTTAAGACCAGCTGGCTGAACCCAAACGGGTTGTGCAAGGCCAGAAGGGAGAAATGCTTGGCTTTGCATTGAGATCTAGAAGACCACCTTAACAACACCCAGCCAGCACTGTCCAGAGTCTACTCAGTTCAATTGTTAGCCAATAATCAAGCCCACTATCACAGCAGGTGTAGGTCAGACAGTTGCATGTTATGGGCTCCGACCCATTGATTAAGGCTTGTGCAGTGCTTTAAGGTGAATAAAAGAAAAAAAAAGGAGTTTCTATTGGAGAAATTGTCCCTTCCCTAAACATGACTGATTTTTTTTTACTCTGTAAACCCATTGTAAACCCCACAACAACACACAGAGAATCAGGTATATATCACCTAATGGACTTGGTCTCCAGCTTTTGTTTTTTATGTCAAGTAATGACAAGCAATGATTTTCCTGCAACTCTCTTGAGAGCTCTAATTCCTGAGCTAAAGCCAATGTATCATACAGTTAAAATATGTCAACCTTCCGCAGTACTTACAGTAAAACTGCTATATCAAAGTTAAATTCTTAGAAGTATTTTACTCATAGATCACTTCGGTAACATGAAATATGATTTAAATGCTTCTTCAGTTTTGTGCACTTCTTAGGCATTTTAAAATTCTTTATCCAAAATGAGAAATGATTCTTCTGGAAGATACATAACCTGCTAGGTATCTCAGAGGGGAGAGAGGCAGGCAAGACACAAGACACATAAATGGACGCATTATGTTCTGGGTTTAAAATTTACGTTACTAACACCTTCATTTGACATGTAAATTCATATGTAACCTCTTAGGGTTATATTTTCATATCAGATCATCTGGAATCTGGGTGCAGTCTTTGCTCTCTTAGTCTCTGCAGAGGCTCCTGTCAGGTCTTTCAGGTAGAGCCCTTAGCATGAGTCTTAGCCATTGATTCTCTTCATGGTGCAAAGGAACTGCTTTGAATCAAGCCATGTGGAGAAATGCCCTGACAGAGGAAAGAACGTGGCAGGACTTACTTTGTAACAGGAACTGAGATGGTTTGAAGGAAGAGCCATTGGCTCAAGTAATGCAGGTAAAGTCTCACAAACCAAAGCAAAACTATGAGCAGTGTGAGCAGCCAGAAGTCCCTGGAGCGCCAGTGTGTGGCTCCCAGCTCTGACAAGGCTGTGTGTGCCACGAAATGGAAATGCTGGACAACCCGCCTGGAGAGTTTCTCTTCAGTGGCAGGACGACGGCTAGAAACACATGGGGAAAAAAAAAAAAAAAAAACAAAAAAAAGTCACTCATCAAGACATAAAAGAAATCACAGTTGTTAAAACACTGCAGAGTCCTGTTACACAGATAATTTGGCAGAGGTCCTAATCACAACTTTTGGTGCAAGGCATCAGACAGTAAAATAAGTAAAAGCATAATATTTTTTCATGGCAGTTTAGTGACAGGTGGCTCTCTTACAGAAACAATGTCACCACTTCCATAGAAAAGAAAACAAATCACATTTAAAATTAAGCTTTTTAAAGTCTTTTGTTTTCATTTTTGTTTTAATTTTCTCATCAACTGCTCTCTGAGGAACACTATCACTCATTTTCAGAGAAAATGACATAAGAACTTGTCATATTTGTACCGAAAAGTATTAATTTTATTGAAAACTTGTGAACAGCTTGTTGGCATTTGGGTAAGAACATTTCAGTCAAATACTTTAGTACACAATGTGGGCTGAAACTCCTCTCCAACCTCAAATGAAAAATAAAAATAAAAAAGAACCTGCACTGTAAAGGGTTCTGCTACTGAGTGTGGTGTGATTTGCCCTTTAGACTAATTACCACAGTGGTTCAAAGAGGGCAGAGGGAGGAAGAAAGATGCAGAGATGCAGCCTTGGCATTGTATTTCCAAGAAACTGGAGTCTCTCAGTTGATTCAAAGCTGAAAAGACAGTAGGTTTTTGACCTTTGGAAACTTCTAACCGCTATGCTTATTTCCACCGATTTAAATGACTAAGCAGCTGAGATGCACAACTCTAGGACTGAATATGATGTCATCATGCTCAGACAGTTATTTATGTTGATTCAGGCTTCTGGAAGTTCAGAAATATAAAGATCTTTTTGTGGAAGAAAACATACTGGCTTTTTAAAGTGTAGCATGTGACTGGAGAAGAAGCAACAGACATACTTGCATTGCATTTTATGCTCTTTTAAAGCACTTTCCTGTCTACACTTATTTCTTAAATAGCTGTATACATTTCTTCAGCAGTTACAAAGAGGACTGTGAATAGCAACAGATAAAAAGCTTTCTTCAGTTGGTCTAGGTTTGAATGAGAAAGAGAAATGAAACCCCCACACTTGCTAGCCAAAGGTCTGAATTTTAAGACCAGCCGTGGCATTGTGTTGCTCCTGATCCTCAGTTTTGAGCAGGATGCATGTGTAGGAGAGGGCATGCTGTCAGCCAGATCTTTTTCTCATGAGAATGTTCAGGCTTTAGTTACCTGGTTGGGTGAAGAAGTGGATGAGAAGCTGTCAGAGACACACCAAAAAAAAAAAAAAAAAAAAAAAAAAAAAAAAAAAAAACACAAAAAAAAAAAAAAAAAAAAAAAAAAAAAAATTTTGGGGACAAAAAAGAACANGTTTTGGGTCACTAAAAGGCTTCAAGTGCAAATCACCAAAATTTCTCACAGAAACCCCTGTTGGACTGAGACAAGTGATCCTTACAGTGACTGTAGGTTGATCTGTTAGGGGTTTTTTGGGGTTTTTGAGACACTGCAGTTATCCCAATCAATCATAAAGTCCTAGCTGAGAGACTTAGGGCCACAGAATGAATCACCTTCCTCATACTGTAATTATTTTCCCACAACAGCCTACAGGAACATCACAACACTGTTTCATTAACGTTATGAATGCATAGTCTAGGCTTGTGTGAGAAAGAGACAAAGAAAAATGTAAAATAAGAAATATAATTGACTGTGGTATTATACTACAATAACCACGGAATTCTAAATGCTCTGAAGTCTGCAGCTAGATTGCACTACACTTCCTTTCATATAAAGATACTTTTGTCATCTTTAATAGCTTCCATCAAAATTTACTCTTGAGGCATTCACTCCCTGAGAAGAGTTAACAGGGCTGGATTAGCTACACTGGTATTTTAGTTAGACTGAATAGTTTGTTGTTTGTGAAAAAAAAAAAATAATGCTATCTTAGCTCATAATACTCTTCTCATCTTTCATCAAATAAGCAGAATTACACAGATGTGCCATCCAACCTCACCCATTTCAGAAATTCACATCCTCCAGGGATCACTGCCAATCTTCACCTCTGTGACAAGAGCACAAGTAGCCATGTATTTTTCACAAAACTCTGAATTTAGATCAACACCCCACTTCATGCTGGAATCATTTACTACTAGATTATTTAGGCTCAATTTACTAATTGAAGCTGCTTTCAAATAAGCAACAGACTTAAATGTTCAATGTGACACCTGTAAAAGGTTTCAAGACATAAATCCCTCCTTCCAACCCAACACACAGTAAGAGAAGAAGGAGCACACAGTTCAAAGCACTGAAAATACTGAGTTCTCTTTCATTCACAGCAATCCGGGAGCAGTCCTGGAGAAATGCTGAAAACCCTTAGTGACCAAAACATGGGGTTGGGAAGGTGAGTTTACTTCTTCCTCATGCAGGCAGGATCTGGCAGCACAACCAGCACTTTCACAAGAGCTCCATGAATGCATTTGCTCCAGCTTTGTCACACATTGTGTGGAAACTGCTTGTGTGAGTAGCGTGGGCACAACATAAAAACTGTGCTTATGGAACTTCCCTAAGGTTTAGGCAGCAATGAAAATATTCAACCTGTGCTTTCATCACTTCATTGCTCCCTAGACTACTTCCACTTTCAAGAGGTCAAAACAGAGCTAATATCTCATCCCTGCTGAGATGCTGGCTCTCTCAGCCACGAGAATTCACCTACTCAGTAAACTTCTAAATGAAAATAAAGAAATTTGGAATATGCTCACTTATCACAAACCCAAAAGCCTTCCATGCTATGACCGTGCTTAAACCAACAGAGGAACATCTGTGATGCCTCTTTCCTCTGAAAAAGCAATAGCAGCCCAGAAACTTCACAGAAATTCAGGCTTGCTAAAAGTAAAAGAAATCAAGAAAGATATGTCCACTGGTAGAATCAAACATTAGCTTTTTATTTTTAGAACAGCAATTTTTTTTGAGGTTTTATGATTTTCATCGAACGCCTTGATCATAATTTCCTGCTTTTAAACGGAAATTAAAGTCCCCTTTATAATTTGATTTGTTGTAAGTCCAGATTCTGAGTGCCGCTTCTGTGCTAACCTGTACTTCCCTGTGATTGTGTAACACCATCAGCCAGTGGTAGAAACTGGTGGAAAATGTAACCTATGTAGTGACTCAGAGAAGGTCCCAACCTACAATTGGAATATCTTTATTTACTTAAAAACAAATTCAGTTGACTCCAACTTACTGGCAAACTATTCCTGAAGACTCATTAATCATGGTATAAGGCTGTTTACTCGTTGCCACTTCAAAACACTGGACTTACATCATCTCTCTCATTCATTTTTTTTGAAAACTGAAGAAAAGAAGAGGCAAAACCATGAAATGCACCAAACAAGTGGAAACAGCCCCTTTAAATCCTTTTAGCTGGTGTTAGTACTGAAAGCTTGTGGGTGGAGTGATGGTGCTGGCAGATAGTTTTGGGAAGAGATTTACATGAAGTTGCTGTGGGGCAGAGAGCATGAGTATTACCTTTCAAAAACTAAACAACCCTACTCCAGAAAAAAAAAAAAAACAAAAAACAAAAAAACAAAACANAAAAAACACACACCGCAACTATTGGGTGAAAACTGTACAAAGTTCCAAATGAGAAGCCACTTGAGCAATGGATTTATCCACGATTCCTTGGATTACTGGTAAGTAATTCGGCTGAATGTTTTTGTTCTAGGGCATTAGTTTTGCATTTTCCTTTGAGAAATGCTGCAGTAACAAATAGCAGAGACCAAATTACCATAAAAGCAGGTCAATTATTTCAATGGAAATTGTTCAGAAGGAAGGAAACGATGCACAGATTCTCTTAAGCTACACTTGATGATGATGACAGAAAAGTAATGGCTGATAGAAGGCAGTGTTGGGTGACAGCTTTGCTGCTGACAAACTATGGTGAACATTTGTATAATTCACTGCAAGACTGGTGCTTAGAACTGTAGGTGGGGGTAGATCCTCAGCCCTGCTTTGCTCCCAAAGCTTCACTGGTGTAGCCCAGCTGAGGTATTCAGGACCTAGCCCTGAATGTATCTATTATTTACATTGCCTAAAATCAGGCAAAACAAATGTTTCTTCGTCACCCATAGAGACAGAGAAGATTCAAAGAGCAAATGCACATGCCAATTACCACTTTATGCAAATAACTCTCAAAGGATCACAGCCCACGAGCTGGTGCCACGTGTTTACTCAGCTCACAAATAAAAAAGGCCCCTCCCCATCATCCCCCTAAATGGTAGGTATTTAAACTTAGTGCTAAATTTTTATGGCTTATCAACAGAAATAAAGATGCAGGAATTATTGCCCATGTTACTACAATGAAATGCTATCACTTGCAGGGGAAAATCATACCTGTATCTGAAGGCATATCTAAAATTAATACTTGTAGCCCTTCAAATGGAAACCAGTTAGAAACACCACTGATAAAGCACGAGGCAGAAGAGAATATGGCTCATTCCACTGAGCACAACATAAACATATACACAAAACATAAAATTTTATTATCATTAGAAGGATTTTTTTATTATTATTATTCCTTTTGCATAATATTTTTCCTTTTCAAAGCTCTCACTGCATTACAAAGAAATTGTCTTTATCCCAGTCTGTATGGTGATGGTACAAATGACTTGCCCAATAAGCCAACGGCAGAGCTGTGAACTGGGCTCTGCTGAGTTACAGTCCATTATTCTATCCACTGGATTCCTAATAAAATATTACTTTTTTGTTCATTTGTATGCAAAGTGAATATAAGCAGGGAGAAGGTTTTCCAACTATTGAGACACTGTTTTTTCTTGTCTCTTCCGAGGACACACCTATGTTTTGTGTTCTTCAGCTTACAAGGACCAAGAAGGTGGGTATCACAAAGAGTTCTAAGGGTTGTCTAAGGGTTATCTGCTGTAAGTGAGGTGGCAAAAGACCTGAGGGGCCATTAGGCATTTCCTTAACATACAAATGCCCATAGGAGAATTTTTTCTACAGGTTACTGAAAAATCCAAAATCATGGTATAGAAGAAACGCTGAAAATTATTAACAGGTTTATTTTTCAGTGCACCTGTGGTCGAAAACAGAAACTGCCAGAAGCGTGCAAAATCCAAAAACATTGAAAGAGGGCTTTAAGAATTAAACATTCTTGCAAAATGGGAAAAAAATGATAACCCAGTAATAACAATAATTGTTGTAGTTTACTGCAAAGACCATAACACATGAATGTGAATGCACCCACAAACACCAGTACTGCCCCACCAAGCAGGTCCTTCCAAGATCCAGGCTGTGCCAGCTCACAGGTAGTAAACTCTGGATTAGAAACAACCTAGGTGTGTTTGCATCATGTGCATAGCCAGGAACCACAACAAACAAAATCAGCTCAATTTTTCCCCCAGCCCACTCATGGTGTTATATGCTGGCACAGCTGTGGCCTTGGAGGGACAACTATGTTCTTCCATATTGGGGGGTGGACACTGGAAGGGAAGAAAGTGCTGACAGCTTCATACTCCTCTGGATACAACTGTGCTAGCCTGAAAATGTTGGACACTCAGCTTTCACTATAAAAGAGTTTGTGACAACAGAAAATTGGCAAACAGCAGCAGACTCATGTCCTCAGCAGTCCCTTTACCCAACAGTTTTAGGCTGGTGGAGGAGCACATCTCCAGACTCCAGCTAACTAAGAATTTCCTGAGGGAATTAACTGAAACATTGACAAGAAGAGATTTCTTACCAAGCTGGAGAAGGAAGCACTGGAGGAAGAAAGAATCACAAAAATTAACCAGAGTGGCAATAGTGCTGGAGGACAGTGTGGTTTCTTGTAGAGAGCTGGCAAAGCTTTGCATGTTTCAGCTTTGAGCAGCATTCTAACAATGACAAAGCAAAAGTGACAAAAAACCAAATTATTATCATCAAGCCTGCAGTTGAGGTAGGCAACTAAAACTTTGCCTATTTCATGCTTAAGTGCATTATCAAGAGCCTATTGGCTTAGCAAAACAGTCTGGAAATCTTACAGGAACAAACTTTGTTAAAATTGTCCAGTCTGGCTGCTTCCAGCTCTGGATGGGTACAAAAAAAAAAAAAAAAAAAAAAGCAAGGAAATTCGAGTGCAGCTTTCAGAACTTTTAAGAATCTCTGTTTTAAATTTAATTCTAGAAAGGAACAAAAGGCAGCAGACGGCCTCTGTTATTCATCCTCATGACAAGGCCAGTCAAGAGGCAAAGGAAAGCATGTAACTCCTCCCCTACTTCTTGCCCTCTGCCTGCTTTAAGTAAATAAGACCACAATGAATGAATGAGAAAAAGACACAACTTACACAGAGGAGGATGCAAGAAGCCAGCAGAGGCATAGATCTCAAAAAACACATCTGCCTGTGAAGCTCTCACCCAGTAAGTAATGTTAAATGCTCAACCTCGTGCATGAGCAATAAAACAGTCTTTAGGACGTGGAGAAGTAGTATTCAGGGTTACCAGAGTAATAAATACACCTTTAATCTCATCTCAGTTAAAAAAAAAAGAAATGGAAAACTACAGGAGGAGAAATGTTAGACTTAAAACATCTATAGACATTCATGAGAATCCAGATAAAAAGCCTTTCATTTATGTTAATAGGAGCAGTGTACCGTATCCAGGAGAAAAAGAAATACACATATATATGTATGTGGTACTCCTGCTTAAGCTAAGAGAGTCCCCTGTACCTGATGCATGGAATGGTTTCTACCTTGACACAGAAAACATCCCCAAGGACATTTGCTCTGTCTGGAGGAAAAATGCAATCTTCCTCCTGACCAAATACATATCTACTTCTGAGAGCCACTAAACACTCAAACACCATCTGTGAGCAGTGCATTCATCTGTAACACACCAATTTAGCTGGCAGGCCATAGGGAAACAAGACTCTGAAGTTGCCAAGTTAAAATGGCAATCCAGTGCCAGTTGAAACTCCACCAAGCAAACAGGTGAGGTTACCAGTGAAAATTGCAGCAGAGAGTGATGAAGCTTCAAAATAAGAAAAGTCTTGTGGAGTGGATTAGGAAAAAAAAAAAAAAAAAAAGGAAAAAATAAAATCACAGCTTTGATCTTTGCCATCCTTTACTTAATTAGCAGCAGCATCATGCTAGAAGCATGGGTATGTAGAGCTGAAGCCAGAGCCATCTGCCTTCAGGGACAACCAACGGGCTTGTGGCTGCTGTGGGCAGAACAGGCAGAAGACACACAGCACATCATGGTCCTCCAATCAGACACACAGAAAGACCTTATTCTGTCTGGCTGTGCAGTGATGAAACTTCACCTTACACAGGCAAGCCACAAGTCCAAGTCCCTCTCTTTGGCTTTCACAGCAACAGGCAGAAACAGAAACTGAGCTCCTGCCTGCTTGCATTGCTTCCCTTGCCACAGTGGCATTCTGTGCGTGTGAAAGTGCTGAATTTGGGATGCCAATTGTTACACCAAATGCAGCGCTCACTTCATGTGCAGATTTGCAATATTCATGCACCATGGGAATAGGTCGGTATAAAGATGGAAGAAAAAAATGAATCCAGTGGTGTAAGTTTGTACATTAAAATGCTTCTAAAACACCATTAGTGTTATTCCAGTCAGGGCTCTAGAAGCTTCTGTACTGACTGGACAAAAGTGTCCTTCTCTTTTTCACAGCAAACTTTACAAGGAAGAACTAAGCAGGAAAAAATGGCTACAGTCTGGGGAAACAATGGGACATGTATGGAGAGAAATTTTGACATTGGAAATTATTTTTTTTATTTTATTTCTATTACTTTTTTTTTTTTTAATTTTTATTATTCTGTGCAGCAACATGTCCATGAACAGAAGTGTTTGACTCAGGAATAGCAATCCATGAAGGGAATTAAGTAAGATGTGACCCAGGTAGCACCAATTAGAATACAGTAAAAAATAAATCCCTTTGGATTTAAACATGGGCAGACAAGGCAATTCATGAAACCATACCAATAATGTAATACAGTAAAAAAAAAACAAACAAAAAAACACAAACAAACAAAAAAACAAACAAAACAAAACAAACAAACAAAAAAAAAAACAAACAAAAAAATCCAACAAAAAAACGTTCACAAACAGAAAATTGTCTAGAGTATTTACAAAGCATACATTATTCAACCATATATTTATAACAAACTATTTCAAAGGAACTCTTCTTCAAGTTTTTGATAAAAAAAACCACAATATCAGATTTGGGCAGATGATGGATGCTATAGACTGCTCCTTGTAAAAAAAAAATTTTGCATTAATTCTACCTGTTTTCTCAAAGAAGCAAATCTCTGTTAGGCCAGCTTAATTAAATCTTTAAAAACCTTAGAAAAGAAGGGAGTTATGTGTATATGCAGAATACTCTAGGATACTATTTAAAACACCATTAAGCAGTTATCAAGATGAGAAAACTGAGGTACTGTACAGATATCTTAAATTCAATTACTTTATGAAAAACACAGATATAGGAAATGTTAAACAGAAATCTTTTTAAAAGATCTTTATAAACACCACTGAAATTATGGTGGAAATTATCCATACAATTTAGTCAAACAAAATGCATCACGTAATAACAGTATTAACTTTTTGTTTTCAGTTTAATGCTGTGTTATTATATTTGCTGCCTATTTTAGAAAGTAATTTGTGTTGATGGCTCTGGAGAAAAACCAAGCATTAAAGAACTAATTTAATTCCTTCTGAGCTATGTTCAATTCAAAAATATTTCTTTCAGAATGTCCCAGTACTGCAGAATCTGACTAGAAATCCACCTTGAACTATGTGCACTTTGACTAACTCTCTGCCCAAGGCAAAATGATCCTGCATTCAGCAGGGTTTTATCCCGGTCTTCTAAAGGACTTACACAGAATGTACCTGATATAACTGGACCAGAATGTCAACCATGATAGAAATTATGATCAAGATGTGGAGGATACATAATGAGAACCTTATCTATTTTACAGTGGGCTGCTATTGGTAGGGGAGTACCTTTAGGGGGTTGTTTACAGAAATCAGGTCTCTCTCCTTTAAAATAAACTATAGAAAAAAGAAAGAAAGGGAAAGAAAGGAAAACTATGTAATTCCTTGTGCCGTGCTCTCCTTCCTGTTTGTTCTACTACATGACACAATGGGTACTAGCTGTGTTTAAGGTGTGCAAGTAGTGTTTTAACAGGTTGCCTGGCTGCCTTTGGGAAGAAATTCCACCAATTTTCTTTCAACATGAAGACATGGCTTTATTCCTCCGGTTCCACAGTATAAAACAGAAATTTAAAAATTGCCACAGCTTGTTTCTCAAAAATCAATGTGTGATTTCTAGCTGCACTGAGAGTTTGAGGGATATCCCCTTATCAGGGGCAATCTCTAGATAACATACTTTCCTCTATTGCCCATAGCTGTATGTAAGACATGGCAAGACAAATGTCAGCTTCCTTTTCTCTTCCTTTTCTATTGGTGTCATCTATTGATCCAGTGAAATGCTCTTCATCTGAAACTTCCTCCCCAAAGGTGACATTTGCTATGAGAAGCAAATCTTTCTGCCTGATGCTGAGAAATCCTGAAACTTTCTGTTAATTGCTGCACAGCACCATAGCAAGGCACAGTTCTAAAACGGTCCAAAAAATAAGAAAAAAAGTGCAAATAAGGCAAATGGCATCCCTTTCTTGGTAGAAATGCTGCTTTTTGATACTGAAAATGTAATATAATAATAAACTCATTATGAGTTTTCTGTGTGCTCTAGATACATACGTACTCTGGGTCTGTGTTTTCCTTTGGGGGCATTTCCTCTCAGACACATTCAAAACTGCTGTCCCAGATGCAGCCAAGTGACTCCATTATAAACCACAGCACAAAACAGGGCCACCACGAGAAAGAGCAGTATCAGAGGATAACAAGAAGCAGAGGGGGGAGGTAAAGGATTCTGGGACATAAAAAGGACACCGTGCCTAAAAAAAAAAAAAAAATCCAACAAAAAAACGTTAATTTGTGCATCTATAGAGACAGGAGAGAGACATAGCATAGTGAGCTGGCCTACAACATCAGCACCACCAGAGAAAACCTTTATCTATCAAGAGAGCAGGAAGTGAAGATGTAGAAAAGACACAATCCCTTTAAGAGTAAAAACTGACTTGTAAAAATGCACAGCTAATCAACACCTGTAGCAATCTTTGCAGTTTCAAAGAGGCTTTGGTATGGCTCCTTGGTAATTGCAGTCTCATCAGACTGAAAAAGAACAACCAAGAGACAAATTTATAGAGAAAATAATAAAATATTTCACTGGTATGAGAATATTTTGGACTTTACATCCCTAACCAAAAGTAAGTTTTGCTCAACAGTAAAGGGGCACACACTAAAAATATCAAGAAGCTTGTTCTTTCAGTTCAAATATAAGGAAGTATCACACTACTCAAACACCCCACACACAATTTGTAAAAAGCAACCATCTAAAGAAGAGTCAATTGAGAGATTTCACTCATACAATAAGGATTTTCAGGAACAGGGGGACTGACTTTCTAGAAGGTTGCAACTGAGCATTTCTCTCTGTGGGGGCAATAACTGAGATACCTCCCCCTACTCTACTCCCCTTGGCCAACAGGTTCAGAAGTTACAAGAGGAAGAGTGACAGCAGCTTTAGTGCATATACCTTGCCTTCCTAAGATACCTGGCTGAGAAATAAACCCCAGTGTTCAGGAGCTATTAGACTAAAGCTTCTGAAACAGAAGAATAATGCATTTGGGCAGAACAAAAGCCTTGTTGTTTTGTTGTCTTTGATAAACAATAGCTGGCAGGTCTTGAACTTACCATGCAAATTAACGTCTCTGTTTGGGTTGGTTGTTTTTTTTTTTGGGAGGGGGGGGTTTGGTTTGGTTTGTTTGTTTGGTTTTGTTTTGGGTTGCTTTTTTTTGTTTGTTAGGGGTTTTTTGTTTTGGTTTTTTTGTGGGTTTTTGGGGTTTTTTTTTGTTTTGTTTTTTATGTGCATATTTTTCTGAAGGCGTATTTGTAAATTATACAGTTTATTGAAACTGTTAAAAGATTATTTTTAAAAAAACTCATGGAAAATATTATTTTAACTGTTTTTATAAATATATGATTCCGCTTTTTCTTGGAACTTTTATATTTTTCATCAAAATATGAAAGACATACTGCAGTTTCTCAAAGAGCCAGGTTTCTCCAGACAACAGAGGTAAAAAAACAAATAACCTTCAAGAGTCACCACAGAAGTGATACTGAATGTAAGCCTTAGAGTTCCCTTATTCTGCTGAAAGGCTGGATTATTGGGGGAAGAGAAGCTGGGCAGTCAGTTTGGCAATCAGTATCAACACTTTTTAATTTTCCACCTTTCTGTCTACAATAAAGACAATCACTATCCTAGAGGACAAAATACCTTTATCTTAGACCCATAATGTTTCCTAGCAGTGCTCTGAACTCAGACTAGATTTCACTGGTTTGTGGTAGACTGTGGTCCTCTGACTCAATGCAATTGAGAACTCATTCAAATCAAAGCATCTACAAAATAGTCGAGTCTTCCTCAGCTGGACAAACCTACCCTTGTCAAAACTCAATGTGATGGATTAACAGTGTTGTGGGTGATGCTTCTTCCCTGTCCTACAGCTCTTGGTGTAGCAGGACACTTATTGCTCCATCCTTCCTTCCTCTCTAGAGCTTTTTGTTTCATTGCAAAGCCTAATAACCACATGCATTTACACAGCATTCATTTTGTTCAGCTGAGCCGCCTGCTCACCTTACCACGAATTCCCAGAAGTTTGGTAGAAGTGGATGGATGAAAAAGCCGCAAGGAGTCAGGGAGGGCACTTAGAGTGAGGCTCCAAAGACACTGAAGGACTTCAACTGTTAAAAAGAACACTATGGTTACAGGATACAAAAACCTCTTCTTTGGTTCAGACAGTAATGCTCTCTCAGGTTCTCAGCATTTTATAGCCTCTTTTTCTTGCTTAGTATGTTGCTCTAATAATCTTTATTTCCTTAAGGATCAGCCTAAAACTTACTTGATTCCAAATGCATCAGAACTTCCATTTATGCTAAAATTTTAGTTTTCACATCTAGTATCTTGTGGGTGATATTTTGGTTGCATAGCCTTGATTTTTTTTTTTTTAACACAATGTCTTTTTTTTTTTTTTAATTTTGCTTCAGTTTTAACCTGAAGGTAAATTCATTCACAGGTTGTATTTGGTGTTAGTCTTTCAGCTTAAAGACTTCAAATCATTACCAAAAAAAAAAAAAATTTGGTGGTTTACCAGTTGTGTTGGGTGGGTTTTGTTGTCTGATTATTAAATAGTTTTTGCTTGCTGAGCTTAAGGTTTCAAGGTAAAATTTACAAAGACAATGCTTTTTGACAGTGAACCTTCTGCTACATTTTTAGAAGCACTCAGCAAATTCCAGCAGCGGGTTTCTAGACACAAAAGACAAATACAACCACTCCGTGATTTAGATTGGCTTTCTGTTTGTGGGTCATGAGACTCACTGCTGAGCATGTCAGAAGTTGGCTGTTGCATTTAATGAAGGTTGTCAGCAACTTCATAGTTCCCATAGCAAAAGAGAGAGTATGCTCTGGCTTTGGTTTTGAGGTATGGGAAGGGATTTTTTTTTTCCCCACTTCTTTCTTTTGGGGCTTTGATTGGAATCTGGGACTGGAGTTGGTGCATAAACTCAGTTACTGCAAAAGAATCGACTTAAAAGTATGGAACAGACTGGTGCTTTGAAAAACGTTGAATTGCATAGGTTTCCTTTTTTTTTCAGAGACATCATTTAACATTCAAAATAAATATTAAATTTCCCTTCAATTTGAAAGTTTAGAGTCACTCATGAAATTAAGAACAATAATCATCCTATATTATACCCTGTCTCATGTATGTCTCAAGAGGGCTGTGACTTGCCGTAGCATGAAGGTTCCTGGAAAAATGATTACTTGCTGCTTCAAACAGAAGATGCATAGCTCAGATGCTCATTAATGAGGCAAAGGAAAATTAATTGACATGTCTAATAGTTCTTTTAATATAGCCTCTAAGCCTTGATGTGTCAATTGTCAAATTACCCCTGGCATTCTTTCTTTGTCTCAGTGATCTTGTGTCGCATTGCTAGGAGAGAAAATTAACATTACTTTCCTTGGCTTTTCTCAACATACTTTCTGGGCAAGAGTGTTAGACCTCCAGAAAAATCAGATGCATGCAGCCCAGCTGTCTTAACCTCCCTTTAGATCAGGTCTAACCTCCCAGACTGCAGAACTCCAGCTTTGTGACTGTGCAAAGATGCATCTTTGCTGGGGCATACAGTGGTAAAAAACCCCAAACTCTAAAAAGCCTGAATGTATCAGCCTTTCTATACATCCTTGCCACTCTCGAGCACTCCTTTGGCTTAGGTTAGAGTTTCTTTCAGCAAGCAAGGGTTCCTCTCTGCCTTTGGCACAAAAGTCCATGAGATTCCCAACATTAAGTAGCATTTGAGAACCCCACAGATTCTTTAAGCCATAATTCTAGAAACCAAATAAATCCTGATTTCAATGTGATTTATTTGGGGCTTGTTTTTCATATGTAGATTAAATGATATGATTTGGAAATCAGCCCCCAAGCAGATCATAGTAATAAATCTCCTGAGAGTCATACTGGAAAATGCAGCTTTTTGTGCAGAATGAAAATCACTTCATAAGATCATGTCAGATCTCCATGACATTGTAAAATAAATTTAAAAAAAAACCCTTAAAATCATTAAGATATTTTTCATTCTGTATTAAATAATCTCAACCTTTCTGCTTAGGGTATTCATATCTTTGGGCTTTTCTTGTTCTGCAGTGCATAAACACACTCAATCCAACAGCCAAGAAAGTACTACAGGAGTTCTGTCCCATGGAGCTGCATGTGTGCAGCAAGTCCAAGGCATGTAGAGAGTACCAGATTTCTTGTACATTTGAAGGCTATTAGTCCACACACAATAGACTTAAGATATCTCAGGCACAGGAGAGTCTCTTCTCATGTGCTGTAGAGCAAGACTGTACAGTCGAATGGATGCATCTGGAATTGCCACACAGGCTGTCAGAGATCCAAACATCTTGAACAAATGTTGAAAGTCTTCAGCTTTCACCCAGGCCCAAAAGGAATAAAGCTGGGAAAAGCCAGGTTCTAAGAAGCTGGGCGAGAAATGAACTTAAAATTCAGAAACATTTCTCTGAATGTCTTTCTATTATGTGATAATTTTTGAATAATCCAACCGATCAGCACTGAAAATTCAGGGAACACCATAGCCATCTGAACTCTCTTGATTTTTAACAGAAACTGAAGCAAGAAAGCAGCAAAAATGTAGGAGAATGGGAAGAAATGGCAGAGCGGATTTGCAAGCACAAATAAAGGTCACATGATGCCAAATGAATATGAAGATCCGTGCCTGTAACATTTTTCCATGATACACATCATAGTAACAATACAATTAGGATGCTGAGGCACAGACAGAAAGAATATTTTCCAAGATAAAGCAAGACTGTAACAGGTTGGGGGACTGTTCTTGCTGTCCATTTGTCCTTCTTTTATGCTGAATCTAATTCTTTTTGCTGAGACAATTATCAGTGTAGGCAGAGAAAACCTTCCTTACTTCACACTGCATGGGACCTCACTTTAACTAATGCATGAAGCTCTCTTAGAAGTTTTTAACTGCAGAATAGAAATGTACAAGAAATAGTTTTTCCTTCTTGTGAAGATTTTGGTTAATGAAAGGACCTGTTTTGATAATTTAAAGTGCCTTGAAATTATTTTGACATTTTCAATAGAAAAAGAGCCCATCTCTATACATTAGAACATGGGGGAGAAAAAAGTAATTTCAAAACAAATGCTCTTTCAAAACATCAAGAATATTTGAAGATTTTGCTCCAGTTAGCCCTTCTTGAGCTGGAAGAAGAGCTAACACCAGCTCTTTCCAACAATTTCATTTTTTTGAAAGTCAGTTTTCCTGTGCCAAGGGCTAAAAAAACCCAACAAACAAACAAAAAAAGAAAAACAAACAAACCAAAACAAACAACAAAAAACCCCCAAACTTGAAACAGAGCAGAAATACCACACATCCTTGATTCTGATGGGGTCATATGTTTCCTTCATTTCAGTGGGTAGCTTGAGACAGACTGCAAAATAATGGTGTGTCACCCATTCTGGAATTATTCTGGCAAGTGTCGTGGCAGACCATACAGGGCACTGAGACTGCTCTCCCAGTGCAAATTGAAAATACATATTCCATTGTGTGATCCAAATGATCTGGGGACTGAACTTACATTGAGAGACTGCTCCAGCTTGGCCAGAGGGCTGCCAGGCCCTGTGTGGGAGGACACAGAAACACTGGGCAAGGCAGAGAAGGGGTTAGCACTGAGGAAATCATCCCCTGGTATGCCACTGGAAGGCAAATAAGTTTCACAACACAAATCAACAGCAAAAGGTGACTGTGAATCTGCCTAATGAGTTAACATTGAAGTACTGAAAACCCTGGTCAGATGTCTTCATTGGGCTTGGAAAATATTTTTCCCACACATCTTCTTTTCCTCCTTGTTAGCAAATAAGCTGGGACTCAATTGTAGGGAAGGGCTTGGTACAGAGACTTGAACAATAAACTGGTTAGATTCATTAGGAGCCAAATTGGATGACACAATGTTGGAAACATATGCAGTCAGCCTATGAGACCAGCTTGGTTATAAAAGCATCCACCACCAGTCTATTTAGAGTCAGAATGCCAAAGGTAGACAAAGTTTGCTGTGAGCTACAGCTACTTGGGCTCTCTCACTGTAAATATGAGCAAATCAGCACACAATTGGACATGCACTGCTTTTCACACTTCCTTTCTGTTAACAGCACATATATTCTCTTATAAATACTGCATCTAAACTCCAGTTTTTCAGATGACATAACTGCCCTACTGAAGCCAACAGACTTGAAAGCTAATTCACAGTATCAAGATATCTGTTTTCATTTTGCTTATTTTCTTAATATGCACTTGATGCTTTTTATTCTACCACTATTTCCAAAGATTTTAAAACTAACAGCATGCTTTCTTTCTAGTGCTGTGTAAGTACTAAAAAATACATTGCTTTTATGAGAATTATCAATTCTGATAGGTCAATATCAGGGCAACCAACAAAAGGGCTCTTCAAGGCACAAACTTATTTTCCACTTTTCTTATCTCTGAATACAAGTCAAATCTACCAGGTGAAAACACACTCCCTGCAGGAACACGCAGGCTGAAGGCGTGCTCCGAGTTAAAAGCTCTTACACTATCCAGACCAGCAGACTCAGACCCAGCAGGAAAGAGGGCAACACTCAGTAAACCTGGTTCATGCAGAGGCTGCAACTTTATTAAATGTAAACCACATTATGGGCTTATTTAAATTAATGGTCACAGTGGGTGCTCAACACCTCTGAAAGACTCTCTGCGAGGACTAGCTATAAAATTTTCCACCGAGACTGATGTGTGAGGGGGAACTGAGACAAGCAGTTCTTGCCAGAAAAGTGTCTTTCCACGGGAATTTTTCTTGATGAAATGTTCAGATTTTGCTGCAGAAAGAGCAGAACTGTGCTTTTTGTTTTGGTTTGGGTTTTTTTTCAGCAGTCCCTCCCATCAGAACCAGCAATCAGCTGTTCATTTGCACTGTGTGGGGCAGTCTTGCCAGACCATCTCATCTGGATACACCAGAGGCAAATGCACCAACGTGCAGCTGAAAAGTTGAGACACCACACTGGACATGGGAGGTGCCAGCAGCCTGCCTCAGAAGCCCTGGCTTTACAGGGGTGTCATCTCCTACACTCTCAATCCATGTATTCAGGTTTCCATCAAAGAAACCCAGGAGGACAGGGCAGGTAGGAGAGCACCCCGTGTCCCACCTTGGTCAAGAGGACCAGGAGACAGGGAGCACAGAGGGTCCCACGAGGACTGCCTGTGTCACAGTGGGCATGCAACCAAGTGGCTGCTTTCTGAACTGAGCCATTTAATTCTTCTGGAGTAGATGTTTCAGCTTTGTTAAAAAGCCATTGTTTTCTGGAGCAGGGAGAAAGGAAAAAAAATAACCTTTCCTTAAATTTCGTGAGCAAATTAAGACTGTTGACTTAAGAATGGCTAGGGGGAAGTAGCAAGTGGTTGAACAGCAACTCACCGTGGTTATGAACAGTGAAAAACTTTATGAAATACTCAAATGAAAACTGAAAGAAACTTTTCTGGTTAAAAGACAAGAGCACTCTATTATAGTTGGTTCTTACAAGGAATAGAAAGATCTTAACTCAGTCGACGACAATTTTTTGCATTACTGTAATACTTAAAGTGTCAGTGTTCTGTGTCTGCTCTCAGCTCATAATAACAAATTCCAGACTTTTAAACATTCAAACCAACAAAGCTTCATGTAGAGAATGTTTGTCATTGCAAGAAAAATTATCCCAAATATAGACCAGGAGCATCATTTGTAAAAATAACAGAAATACTGCTGAATCATTATAATAACAAAATAATTAAATAAATATGGGAACATAGCACACAACTGAGGCAATTAAAAAGTAAATAATCGCATAAATTGACACACTGAGCTTTGCCAAAAGCAAATATATTCATACACAATTATAATTATATCAATCTACTTTTTTAAACTTTCACATTTTGTATAACCCTTAATCTAGTGGGTGTAAAGGAAAAAAACATTGAGGATGACCCAGAACCACCTAAAAACACAGTCTTTTGAGGTGATGTGTTTGATATTCCTATTTCCAGTCATTTATAATGACAAGATACTGATTCACAGAATCACTGATAAACAGCAACTGTGTCCTTTATTATTTGCTTCCTAACACTCCTGGGAAGCTTTATTGTAAACAATTGAGAACATAATGAAAGGTAAAACTTCCATCTGAAAAGGTTTGATTCAACAAAATTATTGGGACAATCACTTAGGTTAAGTGTTTAGCCCAGAGGGCAGTATAAAATTTCATCAAAATTCAAACCATGCATAAATGATCTCAAACTGCAGTGTCTATTTATACCACACAACATGTTAGTCACATTTTTCACTGAAGATTGAAAGTAATGATGAAGCAACAGATAAGGATGAAAGACTGAATATGTGCTATGCCACCCATGTATAATTCAGTTAGTGGCAAACATGGATTAGAAAGTATCCTGCAACAGCATGTGTTTTCCTGAAAAAAACCACTAATGAGAGAAAGGGGACAGCAATGACAGGTAAAAAAGAGAAAATTATTAAATCAGTGGGTGAGGGATTCAAAGACAATGAGCAATGAAAATATCTTTTAGGTTTGGAGTTCCTTGGAAAACAAACAAACAAACAAAAAACAAACAAATAAAAAAGTGGCTTTTTTAAAATCCAGAGAACAAAGCAGTGTCATTGAAAATGACATGATTTTTCTACAGCCTAAATCTTCAAATTTTGGTGAATACCACAGAAAGAAAACTTCAATGCAGACTCTCAATTCAGAGTGTAAGATACAGTCCTCAACCTTTACAAAGAAATAATCAGAGTGGAAAAAGAAGTTTACACTCCTTTTTCTAAATTTTTTAATTGGTTATTTTGAAGAGCAGCTTTGAACTATGAATTAAGAAAAAGAACTGTGATTTTTCCATTTTAATCATAAGCAAAGGCAGAACCTTCAGTTGATGACAGTCACTAAAACAGAATAGCAATTACCATACATAGTATTATTTATGAGTTGGTTATGGATCACCCCATTGACTGTATCAAATATAACCATACACCTGCTACAGGTGTTGCCTAAACTATTACAATCAGCTTTGTGCAATGTTCTGTGGTTGCTAAAGTGAATGCATATTTGTAGTAGGCATTCCTTATTTTGTTATTCTAGAAGCATCTAAGGTGCTGGATGAACAAGCAACATTGCCAGTTCATGCTTCAGATAAATTGTAATGTGGCACTGGAGCTGCACAGTAGAGGACTGAACAGAAACATAAGCTGGGAGCCATGTATGGGGCTGTGTTTTTATTTAACATCACCTTAGTCTCAGCAGGCTCCAAGCAAAACTAGATGTTAATGATTTGTAGCTGCCTTTTTAGGGAGGATGGAACCAGAGGGAAAATTCCATGGATATCTTCAGGAATTATCTCTGAATAAAAAGCAGAGGTTAAAGCAACACACAGAAGTAGTGGCAAGGGGAGACATCACCAAAAGAGACACTACAGAAAAGTAGAGGGAGCTAAGTGGCAGAGGACCTTAGAAATAACTGGGAAAGATTATAATAGGACAAATGCCTCCAGTAATAGCTAATTTAAATGCCATTAGGTGCATTATATTTCACGGGCAGTCTACAGGGTGATGGAAAGAGTTGCACTAGGTTAGCAAGAAAGTTTATGCTTCAGTCAGAGCAAATTGCTATCTCTTTGCTGGAAATGGCACTTTAACTTTTACCTTAGCTGAGGATCTGCCCCTTCCTGTTACTAAAACATTTGCTGTCTTTAGCAAAACACCCAGAACAGGTCCTAAACCTGGTGGAACTTCAGCGACTTTGTGCTGACTCATTGCCTCCAAAGAGAAATCACAACAAAGTTAATGAAAGTTCAAGCATTACACAGTATTTTTACTTCATTTTGTTACTGTACACTTCCCAATTGTTTCCAAAAGGGTGTTGTTAAATAAAACATTTTTACCAATTAACATTTATCTATCTTTTATATTTAGTGTACTGTTGCCATTCTGCCAATGAAGTCCAGAAAAATGGCAGAATAAAGCCTGGAATTGTGTTCTTTTGAGCTGATTTCCCTGCAACATTAGTAAACAGTTTGATGCATGATGTCACTAGTAGCACTATTCCTCTCTTGTCTTTCCCCACTTAATGAAAACCTGTGAAATAAATGCTAAAAGGCAGGACTGCTGGCATGACAAATTCCAAGCCAATAAGTCTTGCAGTTGCCAAGATGTAAGCTCTGAAACTTGGCATTTGGCATTCAGAACTAGATAACCTTACTATAGTAACTACATTCACTGTATCTACAAGAGGGATGAATAAATCAACAATAATTGAACTACTAAAAGTGTCTAATTTCCAGCGTAGTGCTTCAAGCAACAACTGAAATTAAAAAACTGTTAAAACACAGCTTCATACCCATACAATCTTGTCATGAATGCACTGAAGCAAAGGTTAACAAAAAGGAATGAATATGCATTCTTTGCTAAAAGAAGTGCTCCTTGATCTACAGTAGTGATGAACTGTATAAATGTCAGGTCCCATCTAAGTCCCACAGAGCCTGGTGTTCCCAGTAGCAAGAATATTTTATTGTTCCTGTAACATTACTCAAAGTAGGGAAAAGGCTACTCCTGATGCATGTGGAATGCAGTTCCTATTCTTGAAGCTTGGCAGTGGTTCCAAAGTTAGCAATGATCATAAACCCTTGAAATATGGCTGGTATCTCCAGGGCCTGATCTAGAGCCCAGTGAAGGCAAATGTGAAGATTCAACGTGGCTGCAGTTTTATATGGGCCAGGCTTAAAATATGACTGCTGTTGCCACTTGATTTCGTAGTTAACAATTTCTTACATTGTCCAAATCATATTTCGCTGAATTTTCCATTCACCCATCTTTTCCCCCACTGTCAATTTTTATTAGAAAAATACAGGTCTGGAAATCTTTAAGAAAATAACTAGCACAGTAGGTTAAATGGACTGAGTGCTTTAGAGAAACAAGCTAGTCTAATAAACAAAGCTTTTAATGTAACACATTTCCACACTAATACACAGGAGAGAACCTACCATTGGGACACCAGCCTGCTCTACACCGCTTTGAAAACTGTCTCCTAGAATTAATTCAGGCTGATTAGCATAGCATGGATGCATTCACCTGGGGAACTAACTAAAAATAATAGCCAATTTACAAATGAACTAGAGTAGGCTTTTAATCTCCCATGACTCCACAGATCGGTGGCAGTACATTGCAGTTTCGTCTCTGTGACTGCAACACAGCTGGCATTAAGCTTTTGGGTACAGGCAATCAAAGCAATGGCTGGAAGGCATTGAGATGCTGGGTGCAGTCATTCCTTGGGCCACTGTTTGGACAGTGCTGCTATGATCTTAGTATCTGCTCGTTAAAAATACCAAGGAAACATATTTCCATCTAAAGCCTCTAGAAGTTCATTTGGTTTCTAGGACCAATTATCGACCTTGTTTTGGCATCTCAAATTTAGAAATGTTGACCTTCAGGGGAAAAAAAAAATAAAAAAAAACCCCACAGGCATTGTGGTTTTTAAACCCTTAATTAATCATATATTTACTAAAAACTGAGATATAAGAGAAAGAGACTATCACAGTGGACATGCTGGTTCTTATAACTATATCCAGGAAAATTGGAAAGTGGTTTTCTGTGCTTATGAGTATAAGAAGACAGGGAAGGATTTCTCCAGCTGCAGAGTGTCGGACAGTGCAGTGCGTGATGACCCACACTGAATATGTATCTCTCACCCTCTGACATTTTGTAGGTCAAACTCTATGTCTGATGTACATATTTAAGCCAGACCTAGAAGGGCATATTCTCAGAGACAAAAAGAATACTTTCTTTCCTCAAAATCCCTGCCACATCTAAGGCTAAATTGAATACTTGTGGTATGAACATACATCCAAGTGTCTTTTAGAAGATGAGGATCGTGATACAATGTTTTGAAATGGAAATTATTCTAACTTTGAAATACTATAACTCACGAAGCAACCAAAGATGCTCAAAGGCCCCTGTACTACATTTAACTGAAATGCAAGGCAAATACAAACAGTTACCCTGCATAAAATGATGCACATGATGGTTAAGGGTGGCATTGTTTCCTCTACATAAAGCAGGCTTCAAAGGGAAAAGTAATTTTTGGATTAATGGGCAAACAATGCAGAACAAATTACATTAGTAGTTAGTTAAAAGCTCTGTAAAATACTTTGCCCTCTATTTGTGAGTAATGGGATTGATGAAGGAATGGGATTTTTTTTTTTTCCATTCCCAACTCTCTTCCCCTGCAAATGTTTAAACTGGGGAATTAACAGTCAGAGAGAGCATCTCTGCACTTTGTGAGAAACATGCAGCATTCAGTACAGCTACAAAAAAAGAATAGCTGAACCTGGAGTTTCATCACTTTTAATGCCATAAAACACATTGCCTGGCATGTTTGCTGTCATTATCCCTCAGCAGAGACCTAAACCAAAAACTGGGATAGATCTAGGTACCAGAAATACTGAAAATCTTATGAGGACAAAGTACACCAGGAGAACTACCTGGTCTGTTTAACAAATGAGCTCAAGACAGTGATTCACACCTTCATAACGAACAAGCATGATAACTGTAAATTCCTCATTTGCTGGAGTTGCTCTTAAAGCAAAGGGCAAACAGACTGCATTTTATTCAGAATTTTGTAACCAGACTCCCAAACCTGACAGGCTGGTTTGAATTTTCAGATCCAAAGCCAGGCAAATGGCAGATCCTCTCTGTTCTTTCCTAGTCCCCTTTCTCATCTCCACCCTGCCCAAATTCGATTTTACCAGAGAGAGAGACTGCAACCTACATAAAGAAGTAAAAAATGGAAAGGATGAAATGCTGGTTCCATTAAGTCATTGAAGAGGTACATTTTGACAGTCGTCTACACTTTACTCATCACCTCTGAAATAGGAAACAAGAATCTCAGTTAACAAGGCCCACATGTGTCTAAACTCTCCTGCTCTTTTCAGTTTAACCATCACAGCTTCTTGTTCTCACCCTTTACGAAGCACCTCAGCTTGTAATGGAAACCTGTAAGAGCAGAGACCTTGCTAACTTCTCTGGCTGTTTTGTCACACATCACTGTATATTTAATACTAATTATGCCTCTGCAGAGGTATTTTATTCTGATAGAATCAGAACTATCCCACCAGGATCTTCAACTACTTATTCATTTTGCTACAGGCTACAGCAGAGTTAGAGAATTTACAGAAATAACAAAGTCATTTTACATACATATGGTCTATGCTTCTGTGCCACAACAGTGACAGATAAAAAGCAGTAATCTATCATACTTTTCTCTCCACACTGTACTCAATAGGATCCAAAGTGTGGTACCCATTTCACTGGTAATGCACATGTATAACTCCCACTTATTTACTGTAGTGCCCTGAAGATGTGACAGTTAGCTATGTAATGCACTTATTATTTTTATTCATTCTATTCATTAGAGATGACCGTGTATGGCACACTTATAGCTTTGCTTTTCTCCACTAGTCATCAGTAATGTCATCTTTTCTAGCTCATGAAAACAAAATGCTTATTAAATGACAAACAACCACATGTGTCTGCACTCGACACTTCGCAGCCAGCTTCCCAAGCCTGTTCCCTCCTGCGAGTCTGAACAAACCAAAGAGCAACTCAGCTAGGTCAAAAAGTGCTTTTGTACTGCCCAGGAATCCAAGACGAATGGTGTGAAATGCCTGGGAGGGAGAAATGCCAGCAGTGCTGTCTTGAAGATCTCTTGACTGCACTTGTGGCAAAGGCTCCAACAACTCTGTGAGCCCTCACTTCTCAGTAACTGGAGAGTCAGCATTCCCAGTACTTGAGAAACTGGTGATTTCTGCCAGAGACCTGCGTGGAAGTCATAGTCTGTCAGCAAACCCATCTTTCCTCTGACTGTTGCCAAATTTGGACCATATTCTTTCACTTTTACCAAATAGGAATTCTCTACGATGGAGGAAGAGAGCAGAGGAAGCATTTTGGCAGGGAATTACAAACACACAATCCTGGAGAGGGCTAGGTCAAACTGTGAACTGTTTCTAGCATTGGGGAGCATTTTCCCTGCTCTTTCATCTCCATTACTTATAATCAGATACCAACCACACAACTTCCTTTGACAAGATCTCTAGGAAAACTTCAGATTTGCACCAAAGTTGCTCAGTGACTGAGCCCACTACTCCTTTCTGCCCAAGAACATTAGAGCCAGCAGAAAGAAAAAAAATTAAAAAACCCCAAACTAACAAACAAAACAAAACTAACTAAACAGACAAAAATCTCCTAGTAACTGTGACTGACCACTCACTGATGACTGTCAACTCACTTTCAACTGAGTGATTTGTATCACCAATTTCTCCTCTCCATTGCTTGAGGCCATTTCTCAGCTGGAGGAGTTCTGCAGGTCTGGAACCTGCAGGAGGAAGGGCATTGGCTGCCAACTCTTTCCATCATGCTGAACATATAAATAAAATTATCAGCAAGCATAATTGCACTGAAGTCCACAGGCAATAGTACATGTTCCCCATCACCATAACAATACCAAACCCCAGCAAAAGTAAGAGCATACATACATATTGAAAGGCTTTGCAAAAGACTCCTGTAGAAAACAATTATTAGTAAATATTCATCTTCCATGTATTTTCAGTCTTTAAAAGTTTCTTTTGGTTTTGGGTTTTTGTTTGGTTAGTTCTTTTTGTTTTGTTTTGGGGTTTTTTTGTGTTTTTTTTTCCCACCAGGAGTTTAGATAAATTTTGAAATAATCCCTTTTGTTGATTTCAAATTTGTTTCCAAACACCTCATTTCTCATTCAACTTTCACTGGCAAAATTTTACCACAATGTACTAGAGCAGGGAAATAATTCTTCCATTGCACAAGAGAGCAAGGAAATAAAATCTCTATATCTGTGCATTTCATTGAAATTTGCCATTTATGAATTATACTATACAATAAAAGAAGAAACAGAGAGCTTCAGAAAATTCAGAGGGAATAGGAAAGATGACAATCATATTTAATGATTTGTCTATAGATTAATTTCCCAAAAAGTGAATTTTTACTGCAACAGAAAGATCTTCCATGAAACTAAGACTAAAGCCAAAATTCTACAGAAATATGTACCAGTCTGTTGTAAAAATTCAATCTTCAAAGATATGAGGACATGCATAATGTATACATAATCTGACAAAGATTTAAAAAAATTCATTACTTGTGCCCTGTTGAGACTTGCCTACCAAAAAAAAAAAAAAAAAAAAAAAAAAAAAAACAAAAAAAACAAAAAAAAAAATAAAAAAAACACCCAGAAAGATTCCAGAATGAGGACTAATCCTGGTGAACACTCTGTCCTCATACAACCAACACTTAAGCATTTTTAGGAATGATGCATGAAAGATTTGAAAGTATTCGAATAAAAGTGTGACTTCTGATTTTCCCTAAGAGTTAAAGTTTGGCCTGCCTTTAACTCTGCTTCAAAATGGAATTAGAAACAAGGCAACATGGTTTAGAGGGACTATCAGAAGTTACTGATAATTTTTTTTAATGATTAGCACTTTTCAAAGCAAGTAATAAAGGTTTATTCTCCTTTCCATGAAGGAGTGTCTGCTCTTAATGGCAGTATTTTATATACAGTAAATGAAACAGATCCTACTAGGACACCTATAAAAAACTGGTAAAATTTGACCTTTGATTTTAGGTAAATGTTACATATTTCAATAAAAGGTTGCATTTATATGCAGCCACTGGATTCTTTTTTCTTGTTTTGTTTTAATGAAATCTTTAGAAGAGCTCAAGGGACAAGCCAGGGACATTTTCCAAATAGGCAACATTCATTTTGGACAAATTTTAAACATTCAGACAAGGTTTTTCCTCTAATGTAGGATTCATCACCCTTCTGACTCAGTGTAAATTCAATCTCTTCTATTTGCATGACGTAAACAACAAGCAGTTTCACAGGAATGAGGCAAACCATATGTGAAGGTGTTTTAGAAAGCACAACAGGGAATACACCAAACAAAGAAGCATCTGCATTTATTTCAATGTCAAATCACATGTGTATTATAAAGGGAAAGTTTATTGTCTTTATATAAAAAACAAGTTTACTATATTGGGCGCCTTATAGTTAACTCTTTCTGCCCTTTCGTGTCCTCCTGAATTTCAGGGGGAAAAAAATCAGCAGGTAAAAATCATAAAGTCTACAGGTGTACAGACAGGACTGTAAATGGGTCTTCAGCCTTGTCCACTCTACCCAGGCTGCCAAGAGCCTATTTCACCTTCACTCTCTGCTTGCTAACCCTATTGAAAAGGGATTGCTTCTGCTCCTGGCAGGTGCAGAAGTGAGAACCAAAGCCTGGCCCAACCCCCTGGATTACAGAAGTGCAAGAATATACATTTAGATAGAATTTATTTCTTCCTGATGCCTATATGCAGCAGGACATCAGCTCCATTCCTGTATCAAGATGCCACCTGCGGATGCTGCACTGACCAGACTTCAACTGAGCTACCACGGACAACACACAGCACTGCTGCGTGGGGCACTGGCTATTCCCCCACAAAAGGCAGTGCCCTACATTAAATTGGTTTTATAGGAGCTGGCCAGAGTCAGCTTAACACATTTGGAGTTCAGGAGTAAAGATTTCAAAGCAGCATTTAGCCCAGGTATGAGCTACAGGCACACTGTTAAAAAGCTAATTGCGTGGAGACAAAGGATGATCGTTACTTTTATAATAGTGTGTAATATTAACCCTTAAGAGCTGTGTTTGATGATAAATAGTTGAGGACTGAAACTGCTAGGTCATTATTTATATTTAAATGCTAGCATGAACATTCTTGAAGTCATAGAAATTGTTTATGACTTTATCTTTTTCTTCTTTTTTTTTTTATATTAAGGTTTTGGAAATCTGGGATCTTTTTCCCATCTCCAATACTATGCATAAAAAGCAGTGTTAAGGTGCTGAAGTGTTGAAATTATTTCTATGATCTGTATTTTTTTAATACATTTTCAGGAAATCCGGCTTTCTACAGACATACAGATAGCCATGAAGAATATTTTTTCCTCAAATTTTGCTTGTTTCAGGGAAGAGAAGAATAGAGCTAGAGAGCTCCTGACAGCAGGTTTTGGTCTGCAAGGGTCAAAATTCCTCCTTTTCCCTCAAGGCTGCAGATCTCACCTGCCTGATTTAGACAACAGCTCCTAAAAACATTCATATTTTGCTGCAGATTACACAGGCTTTTAGCTCCAGGAACACAAATATCAGGGAAGAGAGGTTCAGCATTGCTGTGGTGCAAGGCAAGCTCCTGGGGTCAGCCCTCCAGCAAGGTCTGCAAAGCTCTTGGAGAGCATTTATGATCTCCCAGGCTGTGACTGCCACTGACCACCTCAACAGCACAGATCTCTCTGAGGCTTTTGGACTCAGTGCCCTCATCCCCAGCTCACTGGAGCTGAGCAAAAGCCAGTTACTTTTAGCAAGGCTGTGTGTGGACCCAGTGGGAAAGTCCCTGGTGTAGGCTGCGAGATTCAAGCTGAAGGCTGTGGACTTCTGCAGCCAAAATGCTCTTTTTATTACATATGTGTATAATGCCCACTGTAAGGGGGTTTGACTATGGCCTATGGATGGGAGATGCCACTGTCAAGTTAATATGAATGAAAAAGGACAAGCATGCTAGAGCAATGGTAACAGAAACTATCACAATTATCAGAAAAATATTTGTGATCACAAAAGAATGTCTCGCTCGTACTCGCCAATCTCCCCTTTGGCAAACCCTGCAAGACAAGGGAATACAAGAGAAAGGGAAGAAGAGAAAAAAAATTACAGGGAGAGGCAGGGAGAGGGTGAGGGAGAAGAGAGAGATTGAAACAGAGTGGATACTTTTAACTTGTCACAGTACAACACTAGCTTTTAATTAATCCAGGGTATGTACAACTTTGAAACTGTGGATTGTGCAGTATTTTATGATAAATACCTTTTATGGGATTTTGTTTTTAAAGAGGATTTTGTAAAATAACCTAGCCCAATAAATGATTTACCAGCTGCAATAAAAGATCAAGGAAATTGCTCAGATTGCATCTTGGAGCATCTAAAACTCTGAAGTTTATGGAGATCTAAGCTGCCCCCAGATCTACAGTGCTATTAAAAATTTTTGTAGTAGCTAATTATCTTGCATTGCATTTTTTAAAAGGTAGCAGTCATAGTAGAGAGGAAGGTCTGGAAACAGACAAAGAGGAGTTGATGCCCTTTGATGGAGAGAAGGAAAGGAGGAGAGCACAGAAGTCAGTAACAATGGAGACATCATACTAGTACAGTAACAAATGGAACTAACAACTCCTAAGTCATCATATTCTCTTTAAATCAATGAGGGAAACTGAATTAACTCTAAGTTTAAAAACATATTATTAATGAGACATTCTTTACATGGCATACTGTATGTAATATCTGTATCACTTGACCAAGAGTGCAGCAATTTTTTGCTGGTTTTTTGTTTGTTTTTTCTTTCTGGTGAATATAATGACAACAAGCAAAGCAGAAAACAGAAAAATTCCCTCTAAAGTATGTTTTTCTCTAAACTCATGGGACTTGAACATAATACATAAGTAAATAAAGCATAAGGTGGTCCTTATTTCAAACATTATGATGGACACAGTGACACTGAAACAACAAAAACTTAGGCTCACCTAGGAGAGGCAGCACAGTCACCCTGATGCATTGCTTGTAATTTTTGTTTTGTGAGAGGAATATACAAGGCATGCCCTGGAACTTACTGTGCTCACACACAGCTCTGCCTCCTCAGGAACCCCAGCAAAGTCAGTGTCCCCACAGGAATGGGGCTCCAAGGACAGCTGGGCTTCCTAACAAAGGACAGAGAAAAGAAACAGAAAAGGAAATGAAAAAAAGGAAAGTCACTATTTCATAGCCCCCAAATCAGACAGGGAGGGGCACACCAGCTTAGACAAATGCCTATCCCCTCTGCTTTTCCAGATATTTCGTGCAGCTGCAAAGGCCAAGGGCATCAAAGTCTGGGACCAGGCACAGGGACAGCAACCAGAAATCACTGCATGCTCCAAGAGTGCTTCAGTGCCAAGGAAGGGCGGGCTTGGGCCCCTTTCCCAACACTTTCAAGCAGGACAACTTTGAAAAGAATAAAGGATCAATGCTGTTGACTTCAAATGCACATAGAATCACAGTATGGGTTGGGTTGGGAGGGACCTTAAAAGCCATCAACTTCCAAACCCTCTGCCATGGGCAAGGTCTCCTTATACTGCTTATACAGTTAAATTTTACAGTTAAAAGTTAGAAAGAGAGAAAGTGAAGTTCACTGATACAGAGAGTGAGCACCTTGAAATAGATAATTGAAGACAATTTGGTTAATTTCATTTGAAAATTAGGCTAGGTAAGATGAAACAGTGGGAGCTGGCAAGGATATTTGGATGAGCACTGTTACTCTAAAATCTATTCTTCTATTATGGCCAGGGTGGGAGAGTCCTTAATTGTCAAAAATAACCACAATTAATTTAGGAGAATTATGACACCCTAATTATATGAGTGTGTGTTATTTTTCCACCTGATTGTGGCCTCCCACTATACTTAGGGTTAACCATCTCTAGGGTTGAGTTCAGCTTTCTGCAGTGAAAACACACTTTGGTAAGGTCTTTACCAAACTTTCTGCCAACTTTAAAGGCACCAAGTGAAAATGTCAATTGAGTCCAGAGAACAGCAGGACTAGTGATGCTGAAGTCTTCTTGGCGTGCCTGTGACATAATCCTGCCTCATGTTTTGACAGGAAAGTAATATAAAACTAAATTTTAACAGACATCCACCCTAATCTGAGGGGGTTTTTTTACTGGATGCCGTATTTGAAATTCTAGGGGCTGATTTGCAGAAAACCACATGTGCTGGAGATGCGCATTAGAACTGGGGTTTGAATTTTCAAAGCACAATATGGAGCTATGTGAAAGACTATCAGATAATTTCATTTAGTGACATGATCTTCATTGTTTTCTACTAATTACAAATAACTGTCCAATTTTTGCAATTACCTAGAAGATGAAATCCCAGGAAATAGAAATAACTGAAAAGATTTCATTTTGATGCAGCCTTTTTAGTTTCACTTTAGCTTATCTTTTACTTATAAGTCATTTCCCGTAAGTGCATTTTATAACAGAGAAAAGTAATATTTAAAGTAACATACAAGAAAGGTAATGTAATACTCTTAAAATGCTGAAAACATTATGCTAGAAATGCTTTTGCATTTATTCCCCTGACACACCACCTCAAAGCAATGCAGCAATGTCAAAATTGCATTCATAGACAAAAAGTGCTTCTAATTCTTTCTTTAATCAAGGTCAATCATAAATAGAACTAAAGAGTCAAAGGAAGTCCATGTCTTGGTTATTGCAGGCTAATAACATTCATCTAAATGTAGATACCTCTTTAATACAAGAATAGCAAGGCATACTTCTGGGTTGTGAAACTATTGATGTTGACATCACTTACCACACAGAAAATGTATAGTCCTCCAACTCTTCCAAGTAAAAATTGCTTTCTGCAGAAGTTTTCTCTTCTCGGCTTGCATTGTTCCCAGGACCTGATTTTTCTTTATAACATTGGTCAGATGGATTATTCCAGTTGATCTTTAAATTAAAAGAAAAACAAACAAACCCCAAACAAACAAACAAACAAAAAAAGTTAGAATACTAAGGCAATTAGCTGGACACATCTAACAAAGCAAGAGGTTCCAGCTTCCCCTTGTTTAGAACTTCTAGCTCTATTTTACTCCTTGATCTGTAACAGACCTGGGAAACAGCAGTGGCAAAGCTGGCTAAAACACTTTGAACAGACTAGCCTATTTCAGGTGGAAGGGACCTACAGCAATCATTTGTAGTCCAAATGCCTGACCAGTTTAGGGCTGACAAAAAGTTAAAACATGCTCTTAAGAGCACTGTCCAAAAGCCTCAAACACTGGAGGGCTTGAGATATCCACCACTCCTCCAGGGAATCTGTTCCAGGGATGGGCCACCTTCTCAGCAAAGAAATGCTTCCTAATGTTCACCCTGAACCTCTCCTGATGCATTTTTTTAAACATTACCACTACCTATCTCTGCATATCAGGGAGAAGACCTCAGCATCACTCTTGCACTTTCCCTCCTCAAGAAGGTGTAGAGAGCAACAAGATTGCCCCTGAGCCCCCTTTTCTCCAAGTTAGGCAGGTCCTCAGAGGACAGACCTTCCAACCCTGTCACCAGCTTTGTTTCCCTCCTCTGGACACCTTTGAGGACCATCACAACCTTCTTAACTGGTGGTGCCCAGAGCTGCACACAGAGTATTGTTCCATGAATTGTGTTCCTTTAAGGTTGTGGTTTAACAAATCCTCTCAAGGTGGTGTAAGCTCATGCTGACACCAGCAGTCATCCAATCTTCCTCTCCCTGCTTGCTTTCTCCTGTGTTGCATACCACACTTTGTCAGCACAAAAATTTGGATATTCACCTAGGAAGCCATACATAGGGAACTGATCTGGGAGTTGAATTAATGCTGTTTGGCTTCATTTTTTCTTTTATTTAATTGGGTTAGCTCTCAGCTGGACCCATTCTGACCCAGGCCACACTGCACTGGTGCCACACGAAGGAGAAGAGAGATATACCTCTTCTTTCAGTGTCTTTCAGTGCTGATGCCAGTTTATGCTCATGCAAACTACTCCTTGAGCTGCAAAGCACAGCATCCTGATTCTCTGCTCATCCCTGGAATAACATTTTTCCATGCACAAGGTCAGATTCAACACTGGCATTACTTCTCTGAAGTGACCATCAGATCCCCTGCATATTTGGTGCTATTGCCACTGGACAGAGAGCCAAACGTCATTTCCATCAAGAGACACAGTGAGGTCACAACCCATTAGCCAGACATCTTGCAGGTGATTCCAGTGACTCCATCTATTAATACCTTACCAGGCACAATAGCAAACTCTGCAAAGGGTTTGCTAACATTTAGTGAACAAGCCCAGAGACAACAAAGGGATGGAAGTTAAAACTCATTATGTTCAAAGTAGAAGCAGAATTCCCTTTTTGTTCTTCCTGTTAGACAGGGAGATGGAAAGTGAACTGTTTAGAGGTAACCACAAAGACAAATTTGGCTTCTACATCCCTTGCTGCCAAGTTTACAGAGCAAGTGGTTGAAATTTTCTAGCCTATTCTAGAAGATAACCTAGATGACTGAAGGTCCTATTTGACTTCCACATTTATGAAGTTCACTCTGTAGATCTTCAAAAAAAACTCAGAGCTTCCAGGGAACAAAACATTGGCATAACATGTAGTCACAAGACTTTACAATTTGCTAATTACAAAAACCACTAAGATTTTTTTTTTTTTTCAAACTCGCAAGCCATTTTCCCCAGAAAGGCAGTTTTTTATTCTTAAGCTTGGATTACATTAACCTCATCCACATTTTAAATTTCATGGACATGAGACAGAAATTCATATTCATACCTACATAATGCTAAATATTGTTATCGGTAAGCATGATTGAATCATCTTATTCTCAGTGGTCATTGGAGAAGTTGCTACAAGCAATGGAATTTATTGTCAAAAAGAGGTTCTATGCAAACATGAACAGTTAAGGCAGAATAGAAATAGATAGCATGTTTAAACCTGTTTTCAAATAGTAAGACCAGGCACAGATATTTTTCCTAGACACATGACTGCTCAATTCCCTAATTCCCTAGAAGTAGTCAAGGTTTCAGGGTGGGCAGTGTGTGCAAGGTACCTTGTTTGCACTGACATTGTCTCCATGAAACTACTCCCGTGCAAAGTAGATATAAAGACATTATTTAAGATATAAATCCCAAAGGCATTAAAAAGTATTCTGAGTTAATTTCTCTGAGACTGTTTGATCTTGCCTAAAGTGCAAAAGCAGAAACTCAGGCATCTGTATGAGGTTGGGATTATGACCAGAGAATATATTTTATTTCTCTCAGAAGTCACTGACCATGAGCATCCTCTCCTTTATTGCTACCATTCAATATCTTTGAATACATGCAATGGTGTGCACATTCATTACAATAAACACTAAGTGCTAATGTCCATTACTCAGAAGACACTCAGTGAGAGACTATTTGCAGTTCCTTAGCTTAGATGAATTTGGGGGCAGGGAGGGCAAGGCAGTAACACCTATATTCTCCCACCCCAAAAATGCTGAGTTCTTAAAGATCTTTCTATTTGTTATTAAAAAATTAAATTTTAAAAATATGTTTGAGAAAAGAAAAGGGTCTCCTAAAGAAAATAAACCACAATATGGATTTCTATCTTCTTTATGTCTGCTCTTCACATTAGTTTACCATTGTTTCCTACATATGACGGTTAGATAAAACTATTTTGAAGTTGGCATACAGAGATACAACTAGACCCAAACTATATAAATCAAGCCAAATGCCTAAGCCTTGTACATGCTAAACCAAGGTTCTCAGAACATTAGGGTTCACTTGTCCCATTAAAAAAGAGGGGCTCTTACAACCTTTGAAAGGGGATTTCACATGCTCACATTTCTATTGTGCAAAAGCATTCTTATAAGGGGCTCAGTTCCGAAATCTATACAAAGATGTCAATAACTGTAAGATTGTGAATCATTTCACTGAGTCCAAAGGGACTAGACAGTGCTGAATTCCCCAAGGGTTTATGCACCTCACTGAAACCAGGTCACTTTAATGTGGCTTGGAGAGCCACTCACAGCTGAGGTTCCTATAAGAACACGGCGTTTTGTTCAAAGGCATCATGTTTTTATGGGATTGTAGGAAATGAATTTTGCTCTGCCACTCCTATGGGTTGGGTTGCTTTGCCCATTACACCCACTCCATCAGTCCTCAAACTGTCCCTCCTATAAAGTTACACACATCCATGCCCACATCTGTCTGCTGGTACATTTATATATAACACTGTTTTCTCCAAGTTATCTTTACCTTCTTGAAGGAATAAATCACTTGAAAACCTAGCCATTTAAATTGGAGGGAATTTTCACTTGGCCAATCTGTTTTTTGCTCATAGGGGTAGATCATCACACTACTAAAGTTAAAGTTGCAATGATAATCCCCAGACATTGAGCGTTTGTGCCACTGTACACGTATAGGTATAAACACATAGCATACAAGCTTGTGAGTACTTTGAATACTGCAATGATTTTTTTCTCATGGACAATTAAAAGCATTCAAAATGTTTCAGAGTGCACCTAGAACAAATTACCAGATTGATTAATTTGAATATCATGTTTGTAGTTATAGTTCACTGCAGCCAGATTGATTTAAGGATGGAAGTGAATGGAGCAACACTTACAGAGAAAAATTGCAATCTTCATTACAAAATATCTAATTTAATAATATAATGCAGGAAGAATCAATTCTCAGGAATAGTTTTCTTTGTGTCTTAGTTCTCAGGAAATCTCTCATTAAATCTGAAAGTTTCAGTAACATCTCACCCAGAAAGTGTTGTCATGATGCAGCTATGATTTTATGGTAACTTGTACTAATGGCACAATATTTGCTCACAAATTAATAATGTCCTTGACCAAGATACTATAAATATGTATCCTAATAGGGTCCTTACACAATTACATGAGCACTTGAAGGTTATAGATGCATAAGAAACCTATCTCCTGTTTAAACATTACTGAAATAATATCATGATGCAGCTCAGCCTTGATCAGGCTGCTGTCATTTTATAACCATTAGGACAGTCTTTCCTACTATTCCTTTGAAGTTTCCTTGCTGGAAAGATTAACTCCCTAGAGGTCTATGCTAGAGACAGCACCACACCTGGTCTTACTGTGGCTATAAAAAAAAAAATGGAGATATAGATTAAAGAAACACAACAAGCAGAAGCAAGCCCACCAATCATTCTCAAACGGCAGCTCCCATGGCTTTTCTGTGTGCTTTAAGGGAGACAGGGATGTTCATATCAAGAGTGGTACCTTGTGGTGTCCTTCTTGGACTTCCTTCAGCCAAAACGAGCCACAGTGCTCATGCGCACTGCCATGGCAAACTTTGTAATCCTCTGTAAGAAAAGAAAAAAAAACAAAACCAAATTATTTTTATTTTGGTGCATAAGATAAAGCTCTGGAAAGAATGGAGCTGGGTTTTGGTCCTCTTTCCAACAAGGTTCTGTTTGACTTCAGGCAGGTCATTTTCCCTCCTCCATCCTAATTATATGTAGGTGGTTATTTCTCTACTACCTTCCAGAAATGTTATTATGATAAATGCAGAGACGACTTCAGATACTGTGGTCCTGGAAATAACAATTGTATAGATACAAAACAGGAGGGAAATAGGAATAAAGAAATAATAGCTACAAGAAGAATGATGTGGAAGACTATTTTAAACACCCAGGAAGTGTTCTTCAGGAGAGAGAAGGAAGTTAATTTTCTTGTTTGGACAAGGTTGTGGATCAAGAATGAGACACAGATGAAAAATACTCAAAAAAACATTGTTTAGAAATCACAAGTTGTGTGTCCCTCAAGCTCCTGAGTTGCCTGTGTAATGAAAAAAAGTTAATCCCACATCATAGGAAGCAGTGGTATGACCAAGAAAGGGGTCAGTATTACGCTTTTTAATGTATGGCATGTGGAGCATAAGCTAAATGTATACTTAATGGTTATTTGCCCCTCTTTCCCCCTCCCTTTTTTTTTTTAATTTCAAGTTCCACTCAGTAAAAGACATTCAAGTGTACTTAAAATCACAGTACAAGCAGGATCTGCTCTTAGGTGTTACAGTTGTTGATACAAAATATATGCATATACATCAGAGTTTTGAGCTTGTGTGTCTTTTATATACACCTATGGATACCTTTCTCACTTTCTACATATATATATTAACACACGTGTAGGTGTGTGTTGCATATGTTGAGCATTCACAGAGAATGAGGCATTTTCAGGTATTAGCACCTTTTGAGGTGAAAGAAGAGGTCTGTTGAAATCTGAAACAGCAGAAAGTTCAGCTTCTGGGAATGCCACGTGTGTGCGCACATGCAGTGTAATCAGCTCAAACTGCCTCTTCATATTCTATTCATGTAATACATCTGTGAACCCAGAAACACATATTAAAATATAAATACACCTTTGTAAAGATGGTCACTGTGGTTTTCTTTGTTCATTTTTTTTTCCTTTGGCACACAGAAATGGGTTTCCAAACAGCCCTGTTGAAATAATGAATACTTTAACAATGTTTTTGGAGTCAAATGAATAAAGCAGTAATTATCTTGGTGAAAAAAACCAGGACAATAAAGAGAATAAAGAAAACAATAATATTCTACATTTAAGAAATGGGAGGGAGAAGGAACTCAAGTCTGTTATTTAACCATGACATGCTCTTTTTGTATTTTATTTGTAAGGCTCTGAATGCTCTTTTCTTTCTGTACCAGTGAGCTCATTACTTTAATTCCTCATAGATTTCTCTGAACAATTTTTGCTAAGTAAAAACACAATGTAATTCTTCAATGGTTGTAACAGTAAGAAGCTGCTCAAATTAAAGATCAATAAAAAGTACAGAAAGAATCTGCGTGAAAATAAATAAATAAAAGAGAAGATGGGAAATGCTTGCAATTAGACAGGATGAAAAATCTAAAAAGAAATTAAATTTAGTTGTAATACATTTCCCATTCTTTTCTTCATGAAAATTACTACTGAAGTGGGTTTTTTTCTGTAATTTAAATGTTAAGCTGCCAGATGTGTGTCTCATGCTTGAAGAGTTGAAGCTTTGCATTATTTAGCATATTAAGATTCACAGAATTTAAAAAAGGGCTCCTTTATTGCCTGGAGGTTCTAATTAAGTAAACCTTAGCCTGGTACATTTAAAACTTGCAATACAAGAGATTTTGCTGCTTCTTTTTTCTCTGTAGCCAAGTCTCATCAATATAATAAATATGGAAAATACTTAAGATGATATAATTTTTCTTTGGCTTGAGGAATTAAACCTATCTATTATTTTAAGAAGTTTTTAATAGAGGCCAGCAATCAGGAAGACATTTAAAGACTCCAGTCTACTTTTTAATCATAGGATTGCTCTTCGTTAGTAGGGGAGGAATGTGTCTTATAAAACTGAGCCGTGTAGAAATTGTTTCTTCCCCATGCACAAAAGAAAGTAGTTCTGAGAGAGAAACAAGTTCTTTATTATTAAATTGCATTCTACTTTTTAAGAACTTTTTATAATTGACTACAGAAACTAATAAAGCATCAATTAACCGCACTATCAGCAATTTGATAATTGAAGGAGTTGAGGGTGCTGCATTAGAAACCCCAATAGCACAGAAATTCCTTTGACATACAGTACTCATAAATCATATCTTAAATACAGTTATTTTTGCCATTTAGAAAATGTCAAAGGTGTCAACTTTGTCCAGATATAACACTTAGCAGTGACTATTTTAGTAAATTGATTCAAAATACATTTTGTTCCCTGCCAGGGGAACATAATACCATTCATGATAAAAATGAACAATTTGAGGAGGAGAAAATAGCACCAAGAAAGAATGACCAAAGACAGGTATCATAGCACTGATAAAGGCACAGTGACAGGTGTAGACTCTCTGTTAATAAGTTTATTTGGCACTCGAGAAACATACGTATAAGAGCAGGAAAACCTGACTGCACCAGGGTTCAAAACAACAATAAAGGTTTTAATCCAAAGCTATAAATCTGTGTTCAGGTAAATCCAGTAGAATAGTTTAAATATCTTTCACTTTCATAAGACAAATAGGAAAAAATGGGTGATATTTTTTCCACTATTGTGGAATGGGCATGGATTTGGAAAAGTATGGTGAGATGAAGTTTATTTCCAGATCCTGACAATGCTTAGAACAGTCAATTCTGGGTGATATTAAGTCCCAGTCAAATAGTTTAGGTGCCACACAGATCATGCCTGATATGGGATACAAAGAAAGGTTAACTGTATCAAGTCCCTGAATTAGCTAGGGGCCTTTATTTTTAAAAACAGAAAGGAAAGAGGTTGGAAACAAAAATGTTGGTGCTACTCTGTTACCTTCCCCAGCACCAGTTTTTCCAGGGCAGTAGCAGAGCATAGTAGCATGACCTTTAAAATTAGAGAGTGCCTTACTGCTTCTTAACCCTTGTAGAATAAAACACAGTTATTTTTTTTTTCCTATCCTCTGCATTCAGTCTGGAAGTTACTGTCTTTGGCTATGTCTTCTGTAACAAGTGCTGTGGCACTATTGGAGTGACCTACAGAATGAAACCAGCAGTCTGGAGGACACCCCTCAACAGTGGGGACCCTACTGTATGTTCAAGACTTCATGCCAGACTACCTTTGGTTCAGTCCTGGCAACTGATAGCCCTGGCACTCACAGCTAAAGCACATCCCCTTGCTCAGCTTCACCCTAAAGCTGTCTAATGCATGTCCTCTGGGATCTCTCCCCAGTGAACAGCCGAGCAACAACTGGGGCAGGGCATTCACTTCAAAAGTGCCCTAAATACCTAAATGGTAATGTAAACACATCCTTTCTGAATGAGCATTAGAGAGGGTGGGAAACAGATTTTCCATGATGCAAAACTTTCAGAGGCTGTATATAGGGCTGATGCTATGAAATTCTTATGTATTTGGGGGGCGGAGAGAGAGGGGAGGGTCTAAAAGGGTGGGTTTTCTTTTAATATGGACAAAAAGAAATAGCACAGCTAGGAAACTACTGTAATTTGATGGGAACTACTTCTGATTTATATAGAGGCAAAGCAGAAAAGGGAAGCTCATTCTCTTTTGATGGCTGCAACCTCTTTAAGTCAAGGGTTTAGAGTAGAGCAACCCAGGAGTGGGGCAGCAAAGACATCATCAACTTGGTTAAATTACTGCAGAGACAGACAATAACATGTATATCCTCTCTGGAGTCCCTCCCTAGTAACAGCCCAGCCTGTGAGCAATCAAATAGCATGGTAAGAGTTGGGAAACAGAAGAATTTGGATTGAAGGGATGGTACAACTGTAAACCAGAGATGGATTTGATCCAGCTTGAAAGAATGACTCCAATCCTTTATGCAGTCCAGCTCAGAAAAGGAAAAGAGCAGCAGAGAAGTACAGTTGCTTGAGGCTGTGCCTCTGGGGGGCTCTACCTGTAGCAAAAAGTGACGGGTAAGCCATTTTCATTCTAGAATATCACTTTGTTCCCTTTAAAGTGGCACCCATGAAGAATTACCAATAACTTCAGGTTTTTTGGTTAAGGTAATTATTTTTGCATCTGCATATGACTGTTATGTAGAACCAAACAGCACCTCAGAAGGAAAAGAAACTCATTGCTGTATAATGAGAAATATTACACTGAAGGTTCATTGGTTTTCATGAAATTGTTTCAGAAGTGGCTGTGAGCATAATCCTCTCAACAAAAACATATAAGCACATTTTAATAAATGTAAAACCTTCTCTCTAAAGGTAAAATTAGAACGAAGCTGTGCTTGTGTTTAGTGTTTTGATAGGGAGGGGCCATCTTATCAAGTTATGAATAAAGTTCTGAGTGCTATCTGGTAGTGAACTAAGCCCCTGGGTCAGCCTGATGCCATCTTTGTTTAGAAGTTATTCTGAAGCTTTCTCCCAACAGAAATGCCTTTTGGTGTCACAGAAGGACACAACTCATTTCCCAACGTTTTTCCACAGATGTAGGAAGGGTGTTGAAGATCTTAAATATGAACAATATTTAAGAACTTATTTTCAATAGTCTGATTGTTGTAGAAAACAAACATTGAGCAAAAGAATCATTCTGAGCTAGAAGATCTGGAAATCAGGAGCTAAAACTTTGTCCAGGGTATGTCCTAGAAAGGTGATAAGTCAGAGTGCTGAAGGAACCACAAAAGTGATGTCAAATCCCCAAAATAAGCAGAATACCATCTGTTTGTAACAGGTTGGCTAACAATATTTATGGGAAATATTTCATGTGTTTCCAGGGGTTTTACTTGTGGTACATGCATAAATGGGAGCTTTGAAAAAAGAAATTAGGCTTCATAAGGGAGAAAGGCTAGGGAACAGTTGCCTGCTGGGGTGAGCATTGGTGGGGACAAAAATGAAGGCAGTGATGAAGCTTCAAATTAAATTCAGGTATAGTGTAAGTCCTAGTTTATATGTCATTCTGCAGAAATTATCTGGGGATTTCAAAATGAAGTTTTTTTCCCTCCCTAGTTCTGAGTGCAGATAATGAGTTTAGTGGTTACATTACTGACAGTGTTCCATCACGGAAAATCTGTGATGTGCCTTTTGAAACAAGTTTCTCATTAAATTAACATGCAATAGATTCAGTAACTACAAGAAATTGAGCTCATCAAGGAAAACTTGTGAATCACGATAAGCAAAGCTTTTCTCACCCAATTCAAAATCCATGGATGTTTTTGGAGACCTGCTTGTAGTTCAGGTAGACTCAGAATTAATTTATTTTTTTTTTTAGTCCTTAGTCAATTATAGTACTACCTCTTAGGATATGCAGAGTCAGATCCTATGATGATTCAAAATAATGCCCTTTGAACCCAACCTTGGTTTGATAAGAGTTATGGTAATTCAGTACCTTTCAAAATCAGGCCACTCCTGCAACTGTGTTGTTTCAGGGTATTTGCAAGAGAACCTTCTTGAATTGAAAACAAGGTTCTAAAATGTTATGTTTGGCATTGGATCTCTGCCAAACTCCACAGAAGTAATTTGAATTAAAATCCAATATAGTAGTATTAGATCTAGATAAACTTTAGTGATGGGATTAGTGGGGGGAAGAGAGGAGAAGGAATAGCTGTCTCCCTGCACAACTAAGAATGGGGTTTCAAGATACTCTCTAAAGGTGAAAAATCCAAATGCTGGCAAGGAAAAGAAGTCATAAAAATAATAATTTAAAAAAAAAATAAAAAAAAAGTAAAAGCAGCCAAAGGCAAATTTAAAACACCATTAAACATTATTTGAAAACTCATCCATACAGGTTATTTATGTTTTAAATATCATGAGTAGTCTAAGCTGCTTTGCACAACCAATGTTGGGTAAGTGAACTAAGTAAATTTCAAAGTAGATTCTACTAATGTAGAAGTCAGAAAGAAATTTCTAAATCAGGGTTCTGATTATATTCTGAGAAGGACCAACACCTAGAAACATGCTAAGTTTTGGTCTTACCAGAACATGCAATGAGAACCTTTGAAAGACTGGAAATTTTTATGATTTTTTTTCTGTAATACATTTACTTTTGTCACCAACACCATTTAACAAAAATTGACCCCAGCTCTTTATTCTACTTCTTGCACATCTGTGATGGTCAACATCAATATTCAGCATTTATGAATACAGACTTAACAATACCATACTAGCTCCTATCTCTGTTTGTGCCCACTTAACAGGACATATTCAGCAAATGCACCTGTAACAGCAGATACATAGTCCTAACCTTTCTGGGCACACAACATAGAAGGATGGCTCCAAAGAAATTATTTTTGAATAACATTGCATGGGCTGCTGTAAAAGAAAAGCTGGCATGTCAACTGCCTCCAACATTCATCCAAAATCCTACTGCATCATTTCAGGGAGCCCACAGACTTGAAGACAACTGCAAGATACTCAACACAGATAAGAGATAGCTACCAGACCTCTTAGCTAATATTTCTCAGTTCAGTGTCTAACTATGATCTATTATATACAGAAGGAGAGTCACCCTCTCCCTTCAAAAGGCAGGATTAATTTGTTTTCCCTTGCCTTTTCATCTCTGCACACCGGCCAAGGGAGTGAGAATTCCCCTTTCTCTAAAATGAAAACTAACCCTTGCCTTGCTCATGGTGGGTAGGAGAGTCATGAGAAATGGGCACAAATGTAGATGTCAGGTCCTGATGCCCCCTCTGCTCTCTCAGTTGCTCGGTCTGCCCATCCATCCTAAACATCTGTGCTGTCACCAGGAAGGCTGGCTGGCACCTGGGGGATGTGCATGGGGGCAAGAACAAAGGGGAGCATGGGCAGCAGCAGCAGCTTCTGTACCTGTGCTGCCCTTTTTCTGTTGTATGACAAGAGAAGAGCACAATTCACCACCCAGGTTATGAAGTGGGAATGGCTGTCTAGATATTTGGTAGCTTGGTACCAAGGTTCTTGTCCCTTATTAAGTCCACCTCTGGCCATCACAGTGGTGTCTGAGTTTAGGACAGGACCTAGGGGTTACAGTACTCAGTTCTCAGACAAATCCTTTGTACTTGGGACTTAAAAACAAAACAAACAAAATAAAACCACAAAAAAAAATTAAAAACAAACAAACAAACAACAAAACCAAACAAACAAATTAACACAACCAAGGAAAAAACCTATCATAGCAGCTTGTGAGACTTTGCCTTCAAAAGAAAACCCACATTCAAGAAGCAAACATTACCTGATGCAAATGCAGACAGGCACTTTCACGTAATTTAGCTCAGCACAATTAACAAAGGATATTGCTATTAATGTGCTACAGGAAGAAAAAGTACTTCCCGAGCACCTAACAGCAACATGTTATGATCCTTGGATATAAATGACCAAATAAAATGAAAGGATGTAAAAATGTCACGGAAACACCAGCCGTAATCTAATGTTGTCAGTGCACTGCACACACACCTTGTAATTACTAACACATTTGCCCTACAAACACTTTTTAGACAGGGCAGCTTCTGTACCTTTTTGCCTGAGCTGCTTTTGATCCCTCCCAATTGATTTAAACTCTTCCATCGGTTCCTTTGCCCAGCGAAATAATGATGAGATGATATCACAGGGTGAGGGGGAAGGCACATGGGGGTATTTACACACATGCCAAGCAGATCTATTTGCAAACTTTCAGTAAATTAACGCAATAAAAGTCCTAACCTGCTGGAAGCATTTTAAGCTCTTCTCTTTTCCTCCCAGCTTCTTCTGACACACACGCTTCTCCTCCTTTTGCGGCATTAAACTGCTTTCCCACTTCCTTTCCAACAGTGGGAATACTTCCCTTATGGGTGTCAGGATCTTTCGGGGAGGTCAGAGGTTGCCCTGCAGAGGAAATGACAAGCTGTGAAATGTAAAAGAACAATTCCTTCCACATGTTTCCTTGCTCCAGGAGCAGTAAGGGGTTGTCAGCTAGCATCACGATGGGATGGGCCAGGCCTTTGTCTTTGCAGTCCTGTCAAAACTAATTTACAATTAAAGACCTGCACAACTGTTTAAAGCTTTACAACTCTGGCGAGTTTCAAGGACTGCTCAAGCCAAGTGGTACGAACCAACCTTGTTATTAACAGCCAGGCACATGGGCAGAAGGAAGACAGACTGAGAAATGCTGTAAATTGTACAACAGTCAGAGAAATTGAACACCTGAGAATTCCTGTGTAATATTTATTTCTGTTATAAGCTTATAGTTTGGGAACTAAAAACATTGCTGTTGTTCTAACTTTTCTTCTGGTTGTTGCTGCAGGAGCCACATGCATTGTTGTTAGACAGCAAACATTTTAAAGGGAGGGGAAAATACAATCTAGGGGGGAAAAATGAGCTATTTGTATATTATAGATCTCAAAACCAAAACAAAAATAAAACATAATTTAAAAAAGGCTTTAAAACCATTCTTAAACAACTGAATTGCTGTTCTCTTTACACTCCCAAAGTATAGTAGAACTGGGGGAAATGAAGGACAAGCAGACTTTCTGGAAAGAAAATGTTAGACATAGAAAATCTACATGTAGGTGTTTAGTCCAAAGAGAGCTGAGGTAGTGGGAGTTTTTCTACATTACATATCTTCCTCCTAAGCGCTCTTTATAGGTCTTGGATGCTCATCAGTATATGCTAGTACAGTGCTGACTGTAACTTCAGGACTTCAGCATGGCCAATATTAAAGTGGTGTTAGCCAACTGGGAGGAAAAACGTTTTCCTAAAAACTACAGAGGATAAAATCATTCTGTTTTCCACTTGTTTGTTTTATTTGATCACAATTTCTGTTAGCTGTTTGCATGTCAAGTCAGAGCAACAGCACAGACAGAAGAACAAACGTTTGGAAGAATGTTCCCAGCAAGTGCTTCCCAAATGAGCCTGAGCCTGGCCTAAAAGTGTTCGATCTAGAGAACTAACACACGAGTGTTGTCGAGATACTTTTCTGAAGATGAAAGAGCTGTCACTTCCAAAACAGGCTGGGTTAAGCTGACATTCTGCACATGTGAATGACCTCTTCTGTAGACACTAAAGTCAAAAGGGATCTTGCAGTAGATTTCACTGTGAGCAATGGTGTTTTCTTGGTGAATTTGTATATTTAGTGTTTTACATGAGGATTCACACTTTTTAAGTTTTCACTCATTTAGAAGCCTGTCTTACCTAGATCTACATCTTCCAAGGCATTGTTTCTGGTTGTTGCACCAAATTTTGCTACCTAAGCTGCTTCTATTAGAGTTGCTGCCACCTTCCACACAGCAGCTAATGAATTCCACAGAGAAATCCTCATTTATTCATTGACAGAGACTGTTGATCCTTTAATGGGCAGCAGATGAACAACAGAAGATTTTCTTCAGGCAGGCAAAGCATGGTGGCGGTGAAAGCAGAACCTGTCTTCTACCATGAACCTCTTATGGAATACCACTTCAAAAGAGTGGAGAGAAGCTATAGTTTGGACTAAGAGACACACAAGATCTGATAACATGCATCTGTGATCTACAAAGGAGGTAGAATGGGAGGTATTATGTTGCATTCCCATGCACTGCACTCTGGAGGAGAGAGCCATACCTAGCCCAACAGAGAGCTGTGGTTTAAAAGAATAATGTAGCCTGGAGTTAATGGAAATAATATGAAGGCTCTGTCTTAAAATTCTAAAACCAAGACAAACTTGAAGTGAAGGTTAAAACACCATCTCTAACCTGCTCTATTTTGCAGCCCCACATATGGTACTGATAAATAAGATCCCTCACTATTTAGACTACTGCAGCAGAGTGAGTTACAGAGCACCCGTCTTCATTTACTGTTCTTGCTTTTTCTGGTTTGTGTCTCAACCTTAATGTCACTTTAACAGAGCTTTCCCCCCCTCTCTGCTTTTGGTGGTTTAACAGATATAATACTGTATTTATAGGGCATATCAATGTGTGACAGCTTGCCACAGATCATAAACACATTTTTCTGAGGGAAATGTTGAAGTTGTGATTTTCACCACGTGATCTGCAGTTCTCTAAGGTTTGTTCCTTTAATTGTAAATAGCCAGAAAGTCATCAAGCTAGCATTTAATAAACTTTTAATTTGAAATGGATTACCACATGTTGTGTTTGTTTACCCATTATTAAATCTCTTAGCAACATATCACCAGCAGAAACAGCATACTGTAGCACTGCAGAGATACATTAAAAACCAAACCCATGGGGAATATTGGCAGCTAATAATAACTTTAAAGAAGGCTCCAAGAAAAAATAAATAAATATAAACAATATCAAAAATTACTCCTAGAAATTTTGTTTAGTGTAAATCTGTCTGGCAGGAAAATTACAGATCCTCCATGATCACCTTATCAGCAAATTTCAGAGGTCTGCATGCACAATAAGACATACACTAATGCTCTTTCTCAGTTCTTAATAATACATGTTTCTTGACTTTGCAAACTCAGTTGTCATGAGTTTTCCCATGTGTTTTCAGAAAGCGTGACCTATTTAGCTGCATCCTCTCTGTGCATTTCCAAATGTGTATAAAGACTGATGGTAGGACCAAACAAGTTTGATTCATTAAGACTTTGTCCAAAATTCTTCACTACTGAGCAGAGTTGCCTGCAACTCTGCCTTTTGGATCTGCTATTCCTGGTTTACTGCATCTCAAAGCACCTTGGCAGATATCTGACAACTGAAAGGACCTTATTTCTCAGTATGTTTACATCTCCATGTTGCTGGTATCAGAGTGGTTAAATAAAAGCCTTTTTATCAAAGTGCAATCACCGCTTAAGTCTAAAAGCATCTCAGGGCAAACCTCATTTTCTTCATCTGTTAAATCATCACTCACCATCTGAAAAATACTTCTACTGGCTTCTTTTCATGTTATATTTCCAATCTGGTCTGCTAAATTATTATTATCTGTTCTCTTTCTTTCCTTCCATACACTCTTTTTTCCCCTCCCATGCCATCTACCAAGTATCATTGCTACTGTTCTCAAACGTCTGAAGAACTGAGTCTGTCTTTCAGTTCTACACATGATATTCACGCATACATTACAATCTGTGGGTTGGCTGCATCCTTCAATTCATCAAACAAGAGGAAAATATAGAAATAGCTGTTTAGCAAAAATGAATCCTTTTTGTCCATGGCTGTCACATCCCACAGGCTCTAAAAGAAAAGAATAGCATCACTGTCCTGACATTCTTCTTATTACTGGATTTCTAATAGTAGAGGAGCAATTTTTGAGCCCATTTCAATATAGTCAATTATGTCTTCAGTGTAGCTACACAGAGGCCAGGAAGGATGCTCAGCCTAAAAGGAACATTCAGCAATTTTTTAAGAAAGCTTCTGGGAGAGACTGCTGTGCACTAGCAAATGATAATTGTCTTTCCTATGGATTACCACTTGATTGAATCTTAATGGAATTTCATAGGAGTAGCATAAGGCATGCCTCTGATGCCAGAACTATCTCCCTGCCAAATTTGAAGTCCCTGTTGCAACCCAGAGAGGTGCTAGAGTTCTTCCAGCAATAGACACACACACAAAAAAGAAAAAAGAAGTCTCTTTTTTTTTTTTTCTGTAAGCTTGGTGCCATAAGCAGCTGAACTGTTATTGCTATGACATTCCAAGCATTATTCAGCCTTAAACATAGGCCATCATGGAAAGTTTAATCCTCAGCAATGAGGCTTGTTTAAATTGCTCACACCTGAAAAAAAAGTTCAACTACCTAAGCAAAAAGAATCACAATATTCCTGCTATAACACATGCTGAATCCATATCTGAAGGAAGAAAAAAAAAAAATCTAGCTTAACAAGAACAATAAGGACTAGCCAACATTGAAATGAAACTATGAGTTGTTCAAGTGAAAACCTGAATGAAAACATCAAAGTTTGAATCCATCACCTTGTGGTCCAGACTGTACAACCTTCTCTGAGACATCATTCTTCTCAACACCACTTGAATACATGTGAAGTTCAGGTGGGAGATGAAGATGCATATCACACTTGTTTTGCTTATCTGAATCCTGTGGCAGTTTAATTATCTATTAAGTTGAGGGAAAGAAAAAAAAAAAAGGCACTTCAGAATTCCACTAAGCCAGAATACGCTTGTTTGTAACAGTCTGTGAACTCGAGAAGTCCAAGATGTTGCTATAAGAATTTCAGGAAGTTCTTGATTCTCTCTGCTCCATCTACTACAACTCTCTCCCATATAAGTTTCCCATGCTTGCTGTCTAAAGCAGACACCCCAGTAAATGAGAGAGGGTGACCCACAGCCCAACTTCGGAATCATATGGGATAATACAGATATCCTGGATTATTAAATCGTCACCCTTTACACATTGATTTGAAACACTAATTTTTCAGTTTTGGAATCTTTACATCCTCCTTCCCCAATCATTTTGATTCTTCTGGGTTATTTTTTTACTATAACTCTACCATTTCTTACATTCTCTTTCCTAGCATATATTATGTATATTTGTTGTATAAATTCTTATGGGTTTATGTGTTACTGAAGCTATTTTCACTTTCTTTTACTCTTGGTAGACTGAGAAAGTTGGCTGAAAATCATCAGTGCAAGAAAATTAAAAACTAAAATTTCTATTAAGTAAGCTTACATGTTATAATTGAGATAATTTCAAAATTCATCTGTTTCGGTAAGCATTTTTTCCTGAGCCAAACATGGCTATAAAAGAGGTATAAGTTTCAGACTTGTTAAGATTCTGAATGAGGGAACATATTTCAGCTACAATAAAACCCTTAACTTGCCCATCCAGAAAAAAGATTTCCATTGGAGAGGAGTTCTTAGTTCAGATCCATTTTCACTAAACACACACAAAATATATCACATCTGAATTATGTCCAAAAAACTGTTCAAAAGTAAGGCTCCTATCACAACAGAACCATGCTTGTTTGCTGGACATCCCTCACATGCAAGTGAAACAATATCATAAAAAATTATTATTTTATATTGTAGTCATGTGAAAGCACCACTGTGATTCAGTAAAACTGTAGAGGGAATTAAACTCAGAATTTGAACTTTTGATCCAAACACTCAGCACCCCAAGAAAAAATTTTTATATTTTAAATAAACCTAAAATTCCACTGCAAAGTATCTACTAATTTCATGTAAAACTTGGAGATGCATGTGATTTAGATACTCACTGGGTAGGCTGAGGAGCTGCTTTCTGGAAAGAAAAGTATTTATTTTAAGGTTGGCAGAAGAAAATGGAATCTGCTCTAAGGGACAGTGACTAAACAAACAGGCCTACTTTTTAAAATACAAACCTGAAAGTAGAGATTGCATAACCAATGATCCAAGTCTTGAGAAATAAAGTTTTCAATTTTTTTGAATCTATCAACTTTGGAGTCATAATGGCCCCTCAGGAAGGGACATTTAAATTTTCCATCCAAAGCATTCAAGTGGTTATCACATAAGGGAAAAGCTCCCCATCCCACTTCTTGATCAATCCAAGTATAGGTCCCACGAAGAAGGAAGAGTTCAAAGAGGAGCACCATTCCTGGTTTTGCAGCTTTGCTGTGTGGCAGAATCTAGCAAAGGAGGGGAAAAAAAAAATTAGTGACAAAAACATTACAAGGGAACTGATTTTCTTTTATCACATAAAGCTCTACAAACTTCATACCTTCAAACCAATTTTGCATGCTAAAACAATTAACAACTCTTCTCTTTCCAGTAAATCATGTATTTGAACAATTATCCACTCCGAGAGAAAATGCTGTGCCTTATTTTTTTCATGTTAATATTGTGACTTCTTTTTCCCCTTTGTTTTCCAATAACACTCCTTTTCTGTCTCTATTTGCCAAAGGAGGAAAAACATTGCCAGTCAAAAACTTTAAGAAAGAGCAACAAACCAACTTGGAAATCTGAGGTGTCCCTGTGAGGGCTTGCTGAGATTCACTACCAGATTTGTCTTGCAGCAAGCCTGGAGATTTCATCCAAATACCCAATGAGAATATTTGCAGACTGTTTCTCACTGAGTCACAAACTCTTCTCCACCCAGTTCTGGGAATGGTGTTGGTACACAATAGCCTTCCTCCTTTAAATTAAAGCACTTATTGCAAAGTATGTGAACCTCAGTGTAGGGTCAAAAAGGAATTTGAGGTAAAAATCTCTCAGCATACCAAAGGCTTGCAAACACTGTTTACGCTCTTCATAACATAGGTAGAGAATTTTTCTGAGTTATGGAAAAGGGTTACCAGTGCCTTGGGGCTCTGGAACAAATGGGTTCCCATGGCAAAGACTTGAAAACTGGTGGTGAAGGAACACCCTGAAGTAATGAAGTTATGTAAATGCATCTGTAAGGTTTTGGCGGGTAGAGAAGGAAGCAGAGTAAACAAAGGAAAAGTCAGCTGGTTCTGTGCCACAGGTTTAACTGTTTTCTTTAATTAAGGTGGGAGTTGACCCAGGTCTCATGGAACAATTCTGATTCATTCAAAAGGACAAATAAACCAAAGAAACACCCCACACTGAAGCTAGAACATGGAAGATGACTATCATACCCAGACTAACAGCTACGAAGAGTAACCACCTGGAGACAAGGGGAGCAAATACATCACTACACTGCTCACACAGTGAAACATCTGCTTCACCACTACTCCTGTACACTCCCCTGAGAGAACTGGGACTGCCTAACCTCCTAAATAAGCAACCTTGGATGCTTCTTTAATGAAGCTGATGTTCTGCTATTTGAACATTTGTCACATTTTATTGTTTCCCTTTCAGTCCTCACAGTTCATAGCAGCAAACGCCTTGGTACACTTGCCTGCTAAATGTTACCTTTCCTTCCAATCAAGGCAGAGAAACAGAGACCTTTTCTCCTGCTCTCCTCCCCGTGAACTGGCACAGACTTGCAGAAGGCTGCAGTATTCAAGGGTATCTTTCGACTCTGAGTATCCAGTAGGACATACCCTCAGAACATTTTGAAACTCAAGGATAAGACCTCCAAATAGAAGACATTCATGCAAACAGTCACCCACTATGAAAAGCCTACATTGCCAAAGTCTTCTTAAATTAGCAGGGATTTCCTCAATCAAGACAACATCCTGCAGCCACAAATCTTTTCTGCTTCAAGTATTTCTGTATGCAAGCACACACCCTAACGCAGGTCTTTCCTGATGTATATATTCAAATACAAGCATCGCTTCTTTTACAGTCCTCATTGAGCAGTAAGCAAGATAATTAGGATAAATCAGGAGCAGTCAAGTTTTTTCTCTTTTTCTGAAGCAGCCAAGGGATTTGCCCACACCAATAATTGCCATGTTAGGGGTTGATAAGTGTTCATACTTCTGCTACATTCTGTAACTTTTTTGAAGAGGTGAATACAAATTATTACTTCTAATAATATACCTTCCTGTTTCAAGTTATATATTGTGATTAGATAATGGCAAGAGAGAGGAAGTCATTTAAGAAAATCTTTTAAAATTATAAATATTGTCATTATCATGTAGGTGTACTTTGTATTAATTATGTAAATATATTCTAGGACTTAGTGTAGGCTTAAAATGAAACAGAAGCATCTGTTGAAAAATGCCATAACCCTGTGGCAGCTGCTATTAAACCATTAACAGTATCAGGTTTCATTTAAACCAGATTTACCATTTTCTGTAACAGCCCGTGGGAAAGCTAAAAACATTAGGCACAAATTACTGACAAAAGAGATCCTTAATCAAGCCATACATTTCATTTGGCTAGCTGGGTGCTAGATAGTAACCTCTGTGCTACAAATTAAAGGTGATAGTTACAAGGCTGTGATCAAAGACAGTTACCTGCATTATCGAACAATCCAAAAGCATTAGCAGCTGAAATTATTGCTGTATCATAACACCCATTTTTGCTTCTCTGTTGTTTCCCAGACTTACTCTTTTCATAAGGCCAACTCATCAGTATATGCTCTTCTGCTAGCCTGCCTATAAACAGAAAGTGGTCAAGCAGATGGTGTAAGGTTGAGCATCATGACTATTAAAATTTTATTTCTTTGTTTCTGGCTCACAGTTATTCTTAATTTTCTGTAAGCTCTTATCTTGGACTTAGACTGCAAAGTCACTCTTTGGAACTGCTTATAGTTACACGAGCTGGGTGTTTAAACCATGCCATGATGGAAACACACACTGACAAAATATAAACAAGGAGCTTTTAACACACCTGTGTGCTACAAAGTCTGAGGTTATAAGGACTACCATTCAGGGACTCCTTGTGCATGAACAGTGAGTGTCTGACCCAGATAGGACAGTGTCACACACCTCAGCTTACATGGTCAAATAAAATATACCTACCAAGTAAGAAATTTCTTTCTGTTGGATCAACACAAAACTCCCAGCTAAGCCTCTGCCTATTATTCTATGCTGGCATGCTAAACATTCATATAGGTGCCTGTGGGCTTCCATTTCCAGTCTGATGGGCAGTAAGAGTGTGATTTATATAAGAGGAACTGCTGCTTAGGAAAGGATAGCCGGGTTGAAGCAGGAGAGTTCCAAAAAGAAGGCAGGTCCTCTCAGCATCCATGCTGAAGCTTATCCTGTTGCCACAATGAACATTCATCTCCATCACATCTTGCTGTCCCACAGCTCCAGGGTCAGACAGCCCTGGGAAGGAGTTCAGCCTTGTGCCACCTGCCCTTCACCATCCTCCTCCCAGGCAGTGAGCTGAGAGCTGGGATTTGGGGCACGGCCAGCATGGCCCATAGGCATAGATGCACAAAGGCATTTAGGCACACAGCTCAGATTGAAACCCACGATTCTCGAATGCTTCAGTGGGTTTGGGTTGTCGTGCTCAGGGGCAGGGAACACCTCAGGTGGACAAAGGAGGAGGATGGGAGTCAGTAATTGCTCTCCTTCAATAGATTCAGGGCAGTGCCTGCAATAGTCAAGGCACAGGCAACTCAAACTGACCAGTTTGCTTGGATGGATTATTTTTTTTCCCTTCAAAAACAAAACAAAATCAGCAGTTATGTTTTCCCTGTTGGTGGCACCCTCATTTGAGGCACTATCTGGTAAGTCAGTCCACAAGCCCGCACCAAAACTGCTGACATTCAAAGACAGCATAATACATAAGGACAGCTTTCTGGGTTTTAAAGGGTTTACTCTCCAACACCTTAGCTCAGTGTTTCTCCTTTCTCAGGTAAAATTTCCATTGAGGTCTGGGAGGTATATAGACTTTTTACAGTGCTATGAAAGCACCGAGCACCCACTTTTTATTGGTATAATTTCTTTTGCAAAAAGAGATGTAGCAGAGAATAAATAATGCTTTTGTGTGCCTGCACAGGCACAAGCAATTCTTCTTAGTCTGCAGTTAACAGTGTTTCATTTAATTGAATTAAATCATAGTGAACTAAAATTATCTCTTGCCAGTCTTTCTGAATTCAACTGTTTTATATCAGTTTTATTGTAATATATCTTACTTCCCCATATGCCACCATAGTTTCAGCAAAGAAATAATTTACTCTATACAAAAGAATGAATTCCATTTGAATATTTCAATAAATAGATCCAGTGTGAGGTTTTGGAGGTTTTTGTCTGACCTACTCTTGGGCTTTAACCTTGTTAGAGAAGAAATAAACTTTTGCTTCTCTCCTTTGCACTTTCAAATGTTTTCAATTTAGAAAAATGAACAAAATTTACATTACTTAATTCACATTACACAAAAATTTGGCCACTACAACTCAAACAGATTAAAGTTAATGAAAAGATGCAAGGGCAATTCAATATTTTCTTAAGATAAAGAAGAATCTTGAAAAATACCATGTAAATTAATGGCCTGTCATTCCTGATTATGACAACTGCAGCACATGAATTTCAGTGGTGTAAAACACAGGCAGAAAACCTTTTAAATAGGAAGTAGTCCTTATCATTAACAAACAAAAAAAATTCATCCACTATGTAAAATGAATAGTGCTGGAGATGAAGCTGTTATTGCCAAAATAAGGTGGACTTCAAGCTCTCTCTGCTTACCTTCAAGGCCAGGATACAGGCAGAGAGAAGGGCATTGTTGGGAAGTGTTTGTGTAACTTTTAAATTTATAAAAGGCCAGAGGGGAGGAAATAGAGACTTTTGGAAAACCGTAATAACATGATATTTTACTTTTACTTCAGTCCATGTTTCTATCTGTCATCAGAATGTCCTGGAATAGCTGAAAACTTATTTCCCCAGGTTTTCATCACTGCCTGTCTTTGAACAGGTATCTGAATACAAAATAGCACTCAAATCAGGGAAGAACCATAGAGTGCAATATCATTCATTTTCCCACTTTTATTTTTTTCTCCTTTCTCTATTTTCTGAAAGAGAGAACAAGTCTATCAAGCCTGACATATGTCAAATTACTCCTCTCCCTGAGTCTTCTCCCTTCAGCTTGCAGATCTCCTTAAGCCTTTTATGCAGGACCACCACCTTTCCTGCAACCCAGTCTCCCTGATAATGGGAGAGCATGGACCAGAAGCTGCTGGGCCACAACACACAAGCTCAGGCTCCTGGATGATTTGCCTGGAACACAGGACAGCCAATTTGTAGGCAGCCAATTCATTCACTGCTTTCAGTCCCACAGCAGTGGCAGAGAGCAGAGAACACACTGACACTGTGTTAAATCACCCCAGTGTCTTCCCAGAGTCCCACCAAGTGCCCCACTGGAAACACCTACCCTCTCCCGTGCTACCAGAGCAGAGATGATTCACCACTGCCTCCCTTTCCTCTAGGAGAGATAATTCAGGCCATAGTTAACTCCAGCAGCATCGCACGCAGCACAACTACCTTACACGAGAGGACCAGAATCTGGCTTTTTATCTTCCCAAATACAGGGGAATAACGTTTGCATTCTGTGAGCTTTAGCCTCTGCATCTGTTGCTAATTGTCCTGGCACATCTGCTGCTAATTCTTTGCTGTTCTTGGACCAGCAGGGAGTAGTAACGTATGGTACAGCCAACTCCAGCCTCCCCAAGCACTGCTGGTGATATAGCACTGGCCTGGGTGGATCCTGACCTCATCTTGCAAGGCAGAAACTGCCTTTGTCAGAGGAAAGCAGGACCCCTTGTTCCTTCCCCTGCCACTTCCATCTCACTCATTTATTCCTGAGACTGATTTCAGCACGATCAGAGCAGGATTTTCCCTGGATAATGTGGGCCACAGACACAAAACAGCAGAGTTTATTTGTTTTGTGTCAAGAGGACAAGCACTTTGTCCAGAAACCACTCGGAGCCAAGGAGTCTCCTGAAGACGTGGCTTGTTTGGCACGCAGGGCTGAGTCACACAGCAGTCTCGCTCTGCCTGCCCTGGGGTTCCAGAGCAGGAACAGGCAGCTTTCCTCTCCTTTTTGCTCCACTAGCTGCTCCACCTCCTGTCTCTTTCCTGAGGTTGTTCCGGATTCCCCAGTACACCTCACATAGCAACCTCTTAACCTACAAGCTTCAGTCCAGCCAGGAATGCAGCAATGCTCACCTCACCAGGAAAGTAGTGCCAATGCAGAGTTTGTGCTCTGTCAGCATTTCCTGGATAGTCCAGACCTGGCCAGACTCTTCTTGTCTCTTTCCAGAGCCTCAGCTACCACCCTCCAAACAAAGAAATAGGAAGATCAACACCTGAGCACAAATCCCATTTTCCTATGCTTAAAAATTGCATGTTTAACCAGGATCACTTTTCGTTCTTTGATGGCATGAAGTACTCTTTCCATTTCTGTAGTACAGCCTTGCAACTACCCTGCTCCTCCTAAGCTCACAGATAACCATTTAAAATGTGAAATGCTTTAAAACCAGGTATGCTAAGGCAAAAAAATTAAAGCATCTTGCTGGCTCCCATGACTTGTAGATATGGACCAAAACACAGTTTAGGTCCCTTTCCACAGTTCCAGGCTGTCAGCTCTGGTGAGTCATGGAGCTGCTCCTTTTTTTCAATCACAGAATTTTTTTGTTGGAGCAGGTATTTATTTTGTACTTGATGTTCTCTGTTTGGGGTTCTCTTGGAGCCAAAGATACAGGCAGAGGCTGCATTCTGCCCTCCTGCTGACTTGCCCCAGATAATATATGACTTTTACATAGCTATTGTATCCTACAGCATATGTCAAACTCTTATAGATATAATTTCCAATAAGGTAGGGAATAAACCATGGAGTAGTCCAAAATAAAAGGTTATCCCCAGACACTCCTGACTTTTAATATATGTCTGAGAGATTTTCCAAAGCAGATGTTAGTCTAGTCAGACAGGATACATTATAATGCGGGTCACATTTTTGAGGTCTTTGGGCAGTATGCATTGGTCTGAGCTGACAGACCATTCACAGCACAGGCCAGCAGGTGCTTCCAAGAACTCCTTTTCTGGAGCACAATGACTAGACAACATGTGAAAAGTAATTCCAATCAATCAAAACCAAAACCTGGTATAAGTAGTAACCTTTTGGGTATGTAAATCAATTGCACAATGTTAAACACGGTAGATATAAAAGATTCTAATATGTCATAGCTTTGTAATGTAAACACACCAGGCAATGAATTCCTTAAAGTCATCACACGTTGGTGGAAACAGAGGCTTCCATAGAGGGAAAGTTCATCTATGGGCAGCAAAGGTCTCCAGAAATACTACCTGGCTGCAGCTCGTGGGTAGAACAGGATCTGAGCACAGCAGAGCGCTGGGGCAAAGCTGGTCCCTGTGATGCTTTCTGCAAGAAAACAGACTCACAGCCATCTGGGGAGAAGAGCTCTATGGAAGGACCAGCAGCCAGTCCAAGCAGCATGGGGCTCCTGGCCCCATGGAATAAACAGTGACCAGTCCCAGAGCCGCTGATGGCATGGCATGGGTGTCTATCCCTCAGGATGGCACAGTGACACAGAATCAGAACACGTGTTTTGAGGAGCTATTGCAAAGAGATATTTAACAAGTGGCAGTTGAAGACCAGACCCCCAAACAAACTCAGATAAACAAAAAAGAGAAGTAATAATAACTTTATGTTCCTGCTGTGTAAAAAAAAAAAAAAAAATCAAATCTGCAAGCTTCAAATAAATACAAACATCTGTATAAGCATCTTGAATTTACCAAAAAGCTCACGTAGCACCTTATCATCCCAACTACGAACACTTGCGTTCAGGGAAAATTTAAGTGCCTCACACTTTGAAAGTCCTCTGGCACTGCCAAGCATTATCGTTTTCCCACATTGTATCAAACTCTCATGTCCTACAAAGTGTCCTAGAGCTAGATGTTCTTTGTATATGCCAGGGTTTCACTCAAGAATAAAAGAAACGGGGTGGGGGTGAGAGGGGGGGTGGTGCAGGGAGGGGAACGTTTGTGGTCTACTTTTGCTAATGATACCTTGTTTTGTAATTATTAAAAGCATCACACACTTTAGACAGCTGCTGACACACAGGAAATAATGTCCTTGAAACTGTTTGTTTCATCATTTTTTAAGAATGAATACCTTAGGTCATGTTAATCAGTTTCTGATATATGTAGTTTTTGAAATGCACTTCAGGGAAGAAAATGCTGGAAATTACTAATAACAACAAAGATATGAACTTTATTCATTGTATATCTAACTCCAATTATGAACATTACCAAAGTACTTTGCCATGAAGTATTTAGGAAGCTTTAAATAAAAAATAAATCCACTTCATTCAATGAAATAGAACATCCTTTTTTTCCAAGCAAAAGAGTTCAAATTTATTAATTTTGTAGCTATATTTTAAAATGAGTGTCAGCCCCTACTAGATGACTGCATGATAAGTGTCCTGAAACTTCAGGAAAAGGCACTAAATTTTTCACAGCATTTGTGTTTCATTTTCAGTGTAATAAAAATATGGTGCCCTTTTAATAATGAATAATAGATCTCCTGGTATGATTTACATGAGTGGATTAAATGTCATGTTTGAAAAGTTGCTGTTTTATTCATATTGAATTTCCCTCAAGTAAAACAAAATGGTACCCAGCTACTGTTATAATATTGCTAGTGCCTCGCCACACTGATACATAAATATTAACCAGTTGATATACTCTTTAAAAATCCTCAGTTCTGCTCAGGGTTCTGTCAGCCCTGATGTCTTTTCATACATATGAACAGATTTAGTACCACCCCAAGTTCCAGGTACAGTGGGGAAAATGGGTAGTGCCAGTGCTCACACACTTCTGGAACCAAATGGGTGCAGCTGGACCGGGGTCAAAAAGCAGTTTAGGGAGCCCAATACTGACAAAAATTGTGCCTAATTCTGCTCAGCAGTACTGGACTGATTTCCCAGGTGACTGGATAGTGTAATGAATGTTTTTTTAAATATCACTTGCAGGTAGCCTCGTTGGCTTGCAGTGCTCTTTGCAACAGCTGAAAATCTCCTATGTGAACTTCCCATTCTAAACAAAAACTCCCTTCCCAACAGGTAATGCTTTTTTTCTGGAAAAGTACTTCAGAACTATATATATAATTTAGAGCAAACAAAGAGGAAATAAGAACATCTTCCTTAAAGATTCCTCCCCTTAAAGCAAAGTTGGCCACATACAATAAAATATTTTGGTCCTGATAATTGAAATTATAGCTGAAAACATTTTTTTTTTTTAATAAGAGAACCCCTTTTGTCACTCTCCAACTTTTATTACATTGAAGCCAATAGATATTTTGACTCTGAAAGATGAGGGTTTGTACTTACTGTTACAATTGTTTCGTAGAACTATTTTAATATCTACCAAAACAACTTAAGAAAAGCTGGGGTAAAAAAATGCCCCCTCCTTTTTTTTTCCTGTGTAAAATTAAATTTTTACATACTGCAATTCACTCTTTTCACTCTTCACGTCATCATTAAGCTGAAAATTGTAATCTGGCCTTGCTAACACTGGGACATAATCCTATGGACTAAAACCCTGATTAAAATATACTGTGAAAAAAATGTTCACTGACTACTTAGGTCTTATCTATAATAGGATCTCAGGCACCATGAGACAGTAGTAAGGAAGTTACACTACTAAAATCCATGTTCTAATGCAAAGATGATGCAGTCACACAGCCTTAACCTATCAAGACCTAATGTCCACCTGCACAAACTAAACATATGAAAATATCCTAGAAATTATGAGTCTAAAACATTATCCATCTTCAGATTGTGCCATTTGGTGCTACTGTTAATGTTAAAAAGTCATTTGAAAGAGCAATTGTTTTTTGTCACAATCCAAAGCATTCATACACGTTTCATTCAGCATAATATGAGAAAAAAAAAATGGCTTGTGTGACTGTCTGGCCTTAGTGAAAGACAAATAAAATCCAACTGGAGCTATTAGGAGCCACTGTCTAGTGTGTAGTCAGAGGTTATTGGGGAGGTAGGTTGACAAACTAAAAAGAAGGACAATGAAGGAGCAGAAAGAAGGGAAGCTGGCAAGCTGGAGCAAAGAACATTGATTAATGAACAGAAAACATTTTTGAAAGGTCGGGTGTGCAAGTCAGACTAGCCCTGAGGCAGATCTAACTTACATGACCAGCACTTTCTGTACGCAGCAGGTAACCCACGCTGACACCAACTTTGCCGGCATGACAGGGTTATTATTTTTGGAAGGATGTAGTGTTCTGGAACAATTTCTCTAATATATTAGTTAAAATTAAGCTTTCCTTCAATATCAAGCATGCATGTCTTCATTTTCACCGTGTTTACACGGAACTCCTATCATTATGCTGGCCAAGGAAAACACAAGCTCATTCTGCATTTCTGTTTCATGAGCACTTCTATTTCCCACCCCATAATATATCCCAGGGCAGCAGTGCTCTATGGAGGGTTGTGTTCAAACCCAGATGCTTATGTGGAGCTCACCACTAATACCTAACTACTTACCCTAAATGTTGTGGTAGATGCTAGCCATTTGAAGCCTAAAATTTGCCTCATAGCAGCACAAATCCTAAAGGTTTCTTCTGAAAATTATCTTAAGGCTGTGCACCAATATCAAGGTGGAAAAACTAAAGGACAGAATCATCCAGGGTACAATACACGCTATATCTTCAAAATGAGCTGGTGGAAAAGGTTCTCTAAAATTATGACATGAAGTTTTTTCTGCCCATAATACAGTAATGAGGGCAGGAAATTATCAGAAGGTTATTTAATTCAACTTCTCCTAGTCCCCTATTTTAAGTGAACTTGCTCAAGAATTGCACCCTTGTTCACTAGACTAGAAATGAATTTTGGTGAAGATGGCAACTAAATATCCCCTGGGAGCTCCCGAGAGAACTTTAAAGCAAACCTGCAAATGCAAAAAAGCAGCAAAGACCTAGGAGAAACATGACGCTGAAAAGTTAGAAGCAGGTCATGCTCGAGTCATTCAGTCACAGTACCCAGTCTGCTCCTTTCAAGACAATAATTCATCTCCAAGGAAAGTAGCCAGGACGCATGCATCCTGCCTAGGAAGGAATCACAGCTCAGTTATTTCTCTGACAGATGCATGTATTTGTTTTAACATCATGTGAAAGTCACATTCCCTTCTTCCCCCTCCATATACGTGATTCTTTCCACACCAGTGGCTATATTACAGACACTGTTCATTACCTATTACAGGTGATAAACAGACAAAAAACAGAAAATGTGACTTAGTAGCACTTCATATACCACAAACCCAACAGCTGAAATGACCTACTCGCAAGTAACTGAAAGCATCAGTGCCATATGTAAGAGCTGCTTTATCCAAAAGCTCTTTGGGATGAGGCCTGTCTGTTCTGTATCCACACAACACTCTGGACAACAGAAGGTTTGGAGGAGGGAAAACTACCACTCAGATCACACCACAGAACAAATGACTGAAAGCGGAAAAGACTCTGCATAATACACCCAAAAAAAAAACCCCACCATGCTGAGAGAGATGAAGATTGTTTTTCAAACTGTAAAGAGGCTTTCATGTGCCAGAGAGTTTATCTGAGACCAGTGTTGCAACCAGCAGCAGGCATTAGCTACAGCAGTGAGCAACTGACACACAACAACCCTGCCACGCACAGCATGCTTAGGCAGGGAAATATGTGTGCCTCAGTCGCAAAAGACAGAATAGAGCCTCCAGTGTTTGGGCTCCTTCCAAAATAATCCAAATGCTGCTTTTTTGGCACACGGGGGTCAACGGAGCTAAAAACTCACAGAAGGATTTGGGCATTCATGTGTTTATGTACACCCACTTGTTCATTTATTATTCCAAAGCTACTTTACAGAAATCAAATTACATAGCTGACAAGCTGCATAGATAAGAGAGAACGAAAGTAAAATTTAAAATTAGCTGACACCACTACATGATGTAGCAGATACTTGGCACTTTTAGAGCGAGTGATGAGGGTTAACCTGGGGGGGGAAAGAAAAAATTGCACCTTCCTAAATTGCACTTTTAAAATATTAAATAAATTATTAACATGATGGAATGCATTAAATATATAAGCCTAAAGGAGAAAGAGAGGATGTGTTTTAACTTTCAAAGCAAAGACAGCATATTTATGAAGTGTTGCTTACAGTCTGGATACTTTGTCCAAAGTAGATTTCGGTGTTGTAGAAGTTTCCACCATGACTAACAGGCCGTGTTGTCCTGGCCTGAGGCTGCTCCTTCAGTTCAGGCATCTCCAGCAAGCCACCACCTAAGCGGCTGAGAACAGTTACTTTGAGAGTGTAGTGGCCTTTAGGGACCTTATCTTTGACTCCCCTCAGGCATTTGAAGTGAATTTCCATTGATTGAGGCTTCTTGGAGTAGTCAACCTAGGGAGAAGGCTCCGAGTTACTGACCTGGGATGAGCTGACTTTAACCATACAATTAGCAAGAACAAATTTCTTCCAGAGAATAACTACTGAAAAGCAGACAACATGTTTCTTGTTCAACCTGCAATTACCTATTGCTAACCAAGGATCTGCATTCAGGGAGGTCAAAAGTCATAGAGATGGCAACTTAAAAAAACAATGCAAATACTACTCATAAAATGTTGAGCATCCCTGGGGGGAGGGTGGAGCTGGTGAAGTATGACACCAGGAGACATTAGTCTGCAATAATAATACAGAACTAACTGGAAAAAAATGCCTTCAAAAATATAGCATGCTTTGCAAGACAGGCACAATACATGATGTGATGAGCAGGCTGCAGGCACAGAGTGAAAGACAGGGCAGGCCATGTTTTGATACTAATTATTAGCCTTGCCAAAGCTATTAGTGCTGTGTAAGATGAAGACACTATCCTTTCTCCTTCTGATTATCATATCATCAGATTCTCTTAAAAATAGTAATCAAAGCGCAACAGGTGTAGAGTTTAAAAACAACTCCCTACAGGCACCTTTATTCCAAGTCCAGGCAAAAGGAAACATCTGCTGCTTGCTGTTGACAAGATGTTGCCTGAATTACAGAACATTCAGTATGGAATAAATGCTGGGTACCAGAAATGCTTCACTTGTATGCTCAGCTTCCCAGTGTGGAGGTTGGCAGTGGGGAACTGGCAGTACAGTGTGATTCCTTACCCAAGGAATGGCATCGGGTCTGTCCCACTACACCAGAGGATACTTCAGTGCTGCCCAAATGCAGGTTCAGGTGCACAAGAGGGTGCCCCAGTTAGGTTCCAGGGCTGACTTGAATAGATAAAACTGTTTCTAAAATAACTAATTATTTAGTGCTTAAGATCAGCCATGCTATTTCTCTTTTCCCCAATAAATCAATTTCTTCCCATTATTTGGAGAAAAGACTAGTGTTAGGTCTTCTTGTACGGCAATTGGAAACAAGAACCCACACTTCAGAATCACACGGCTACCTTGTCTACTAGGTTTAGTGGTCTCACAGTTTAAGCCTACAGTAGCTAATAATCTCTTCTTTAATCCTGTCTTGGATTTATTTTGGAAGAGATAGCATATTTCCATATAGATAGAAAGCTTCTGGAATTAAATTAAGCAGTTAAATAAACAGTTGAATTTGTTAAACTCCTTTTGTTTCTCAACACAAACCATACTTAACAACTAATCTGAATGACAATTATTTTCAGCTTAATTAGAAAATCTTAATTAACAATGAAGATTTAACCTTAATATTTTTGGTTTCTGAATCATATATAAAAAAAATTAACATTATATGAATAAATAAGACAATCTTTTTAAACCTCAAGGCAGGATTACTGATGCAGGCAGCCTTCGTTATTAAACACATTCTAAATTAAACGCCTCTATGAATTTTATACTGAAATATATTGTGATAGTTTTGCATGCCAAATGTGACATTTTGTATTTTAGATTCATCTTCTGCAGTAATTTTGGAAATGTCATACAAACAAAGATTTTGTCATTTACCAATGGAATTACTATGCATGGCCGGTTAGCCATCTCTTTTCTGGCTCTTCTGGTTGTTTCAAGTCAGCAAGCCATAAAAAATCTTTATCTCTCTGAAACACAGCAATTTGGAAGATAATCGAATAGTGACTGGGGGGCAGAAACGCCAGTCTGAGGAATTATACCACAATCTCTCTTGCATTTACAACCTTCCTCAAAGCGAGTGTCAGTCGAGTAGGAAAAGGAGATAGAAGATTCATCATATTTCAAGCCTGTCTCATTTGCATGGTGGCATAGCTGTCTCATCTCCTGCTGAAAGACTTTGCTTGGCCAGCACTGACAAACTGTTTTGAAGAACTCTTGCCATGCCCAAATGATTCATCATTAATAGCTTTAGACATTCTCTTTAAGCATATGGTTACTTTTGCTGGAAAGCATGTTTTGAAACCTGCTAAATTCTATCCTCTTAAACCATGAAAAGGAAAAAAAAAAAAAAAAAAGGAAAGAAAGAAAAAGAAAAGAGCACTGCAATTGATCCAGTTATTTAGCAGTTTACATCAGGGGAAAGAGCATTCAGGAAGAACCTCACCTCCTCCCAAGGTCTTGCTGCTGCTCCATTTAATCCAGTATTCACATCTGCAAGGTTTCCAAAGCTGGCTTCCACTTCTTCTTCACTTCCATTCTCTTCTGTTTTCAGTGGCTGGCTTCCCAGTCTGCCAGAATGGGAAGAACAGAAAAGAAATAAACTACAATGCATATACAGAAAGCACTTGCTGTCGGAAATACATCAGTTTGATGTTTTCCTTGAACATATCATAAGACTTGCAGGGCACCCAGGAGAAAC